>WAAF01013600.1:3531-41619 GCA_013400475.1 Tricholaema leucomelas
CAACTACCTGAGAGGTGGTTGTAGCCAGGGGGAGGTTGCTCTCTTCTCTCAGGCAGCCAGCGCCAGAACAAGAGGACACAACCTCAAGCTGCACCGGGGGAAATTTAGGCTCGAGGTGAGGAGAAAGTTCTTCACTGAGAGAGTCATTGGCTACTGGAATGGGCTGCCCAGGGAGGTGGTGGAGTCGCCGTCCCTGGAGCTGTTCAAGGCAGGATTGGACGTGGCACTTGGTGCCATGGTCTAGCCTTGAGCTCTGTGGTGAAGGGTTGGACTTGATGATCTGTGAGGTCTCTTCTAACCTTGGTGATACTGTGAGGCTGTGATACTGTGATGTGCTTTAGGGCTGGACATTGTTGAGTTAATGGTTGCACTTGAGGATCCTGAGGAGCTTTTCCAACCTTACTGTTTCTGTGATTCTAGTAAGCCCCAGTCCCCTGCTAGGACCCTGCATTTGGGGAGCAGGGAGGCAGTTCATACCTGTCACAGCCAGGTGGGAAAGTTTCTTTAGCTTCCAAACACTTCATATAAATTTCAAAGGAACTTTCTTCTCCTTGCACTTGCTTCTAATTTGGCATTCCTGTAGCTTCACTCAGGAGAAGGCTGATAACACAGTCATTGAAATTCACAGAGAAAATATGTGTTCTTCATAGATATGGACTGGTACAGCACTGTCAGGTATTCTTCTACTGATATAATAATAATAATGATGTATTTCAGTTGTATTTCTCCTTGGAAGATATCTATATAAAGTCAAATTAACAAATAAGCTTCATCTCCCTACAGAGCACCCAAATGCTAGAAGGAATTACTTTGTACCCTACCGAAATGGAGAAGATACTGAACAGTCTATAGTAGGAGGTAGACTTTTAACAGAGTCTCTTTTGACAGAGCAGCAGGCAGCTAAGTGCTGTGAAATGAGCTGCAGCTCTTTTTAGGTGCAGAATTAGAGTGGAGCTGAGGCTTTCAAAGTTGGGACTGAAAATGGGATATTGGTGCTGATGTGAAAGGAAAAAAACCCAGCAAATAAAGGTGCTGGACTAAGAATTCAGCACACAGGAACTGTTTACATTCAGGATTAAGCTGAAGCAGAGCTCTGGTGTCCACTAGACTAGCAGTTATGGCAGGAGCAGAAATCACTTTGGTCTTCATCATTCTTTTATTAACAGAGTGCTCTAAGTGATGACAAATATTTTATAGCCTCAAGAACTTGATCACTCATTTACTTTTCCTATATTAAAAGCTGCTGGACAGCAGCTCCCTGGAGAAAGACCTTGGAGTGCTGGTGGGCAGCAAGTTCTGCATGGGCCACCTATGTGCCCTTGTGGGCAAGAGGGCCAATGGCGACCTGGAATGCAGAAGAAAAGAGTGACCAGCAGGGCTAGGGAGGTTCTTCTCCCCTTCTGCTATGCCTTGCTGAGACCACAGCTGCAATACTGTGTCCACTTTTGGGCTCCACTGTTCAGGAGAGACAGAAACCTGCTGGAGAGACTCCAACGGAGAGCCATGAGGATGGTTGTGGAACTTGAGCATCTCCCCTATGGAGAGAGAGTGAGCCCTGGGGCTGTTTGGTCTGGAGAAGAGAAGGCTGAGAGGGATCTGAGCAGTATCTATCAACAGCTGAGGGATGGGGGTCAAGTGGAGGGGGCCAAGCTCTTTTCAGTGGTCAGCAGCAACAAGCCAAGGAGCAAAGGATACAAACTGGAACAGAGAAGGTTCCAGCTCAACATGAGAAGAACCTTTTTTACAGGGAGGATGACAGGGCCCTGGAGCAGGCTGCCCAGAGAGGTTGTGGAACCTCCTTCTCTGGAGAGTTTCCAAACCCTCCTGGATGCATTCCTGTGTGGTCTGCCCTGGGTGATGCTGCCTTAGCAGAGAGATTGGACTGGATGATCTCTGGAGATCCCTTCCAGCCCCTGACATTCTGTGATTCTGTGGTTTTGGCCTTTGAAAGTTAAGACACACTTTCAGATATGCTACAAGGAAAATAAAGCAAAGTGCAGCTGTGTTTAATGACATCCTTGCTTGAAACACTGTGACGTGCATTACACAGATATGCAGAGTACCAGCAAAAGAATATGGCAGACCAAAAAACTGAAGGAATTTTGTCCAATTTTAATTATGGAAATTGCTATTTCTACACTAAGAACTAGTAGGAAGTGGAGTTGGAAACTGAGAACTATTATGGGTGCAAAACTACTTTGATACTCAGGCAAGGGTGGAATAGAGAAGTTTCAAAATACAAAGGCTGAATGGAAGCTTTTAGTTTGTTTGTTTACCCAGTAGATATTATTTGTACTTGCCTTTTTGACTGTGTAAAAGCTTTGGAAGAGCAGTTTGTACTCAGTAGTATAGTGTCTGATAAGATGTTTGTACTCAGTTACTAGCATGGTATCAAGCACCTTAGAATCACAGAATCATAGAATCAAGCAGGTTGGAAGAGACCTCCAAGATCATCCAGTCCAACCTAGCACCCAGCCCTGGCCAATCAACCAGACTATGGCACTAAGTGCCTCATCCAGGTTTTGCTTCAACACCTCTAGGGAAGGCGACTCCACCACCTCCCTGGGCAGCTCATTCCAATGCCAATCACTCTCTCTGCCAACAACTTCCTCCTAACATCCAGCCTAGACCTCCCCTGGCACAACTTGAGACTGTGTCCCCTTGCTCTGTTGCTGCTTGCCTGGCAGAAGAGGCCAAGTCCATCTGACTACAACCTCCATTCAGGTAGCTGCAGACAGCNCCTGGTTGCTCTCAGCCACTCTGTCCCCAGCCTGTAGTGCTGCTTGGGGTTGTTGTGGCCAAAGTGCAGAACCCTGCACTTGGCCTTGTTCAATCTCATCCCATTGGCCTCTGCCCACCCATCCAGCCTGGCCAGGTCCCTCTGCAGGGCTCTCCTACCCTCCAACAGCTCCACAGCTGCTCCTAGCTTGGTGTCATCTGCAAACTTGCTGATGCTGGACTCTGTCCCCTGGTCCACACATCATAAAATGACTAAAGAACTCAGGGAAACAAGTAAGTCTTTTTGTTTGTGGCATCACCACCAGCATTAAAAGCATTTGTGTGTACTAAAGTGCAACATCTATTTCACCAAGAGAAGTGTGAAGAATGTAAATGTGAACTAGCTGTAACCAGTGGAGTCCCTCAGGGATCAGTTCTGGGTCTGCTGCTGTTCAATACCTTACTCAATGCCATTGATGAGGGCACAGACAGAGAGAGTCTGCTCAGCAAGTTTGCTAATGACACCAATATTACAGCTGGAGTCTGTGTGGCCAGCCAGCAAGACCTTTACAGGCTGAAGAATTGGGTACAGATGAACCAAATGAGGTTCAAAAAGGACAAGTGCAGAGTCCTGCACCTGGGGAGGAGTAATAAACTGCAGCAGTACAGGCTGGGAGGTGACTGATGGAGAGCAGCCCTGTGGAGAGGGACCTGGAAGTCCTGGTGGAGAACATCCATGGGGCAGCAATGTGCCCTGGTGGCCAGGAGGGTCAATGGGGTCCTGGGGAACATTAAGAAGTGTGTGTCCAGCAGATCAAGGGAGGTTCTCCTCCCCCTCTACTCCACACTGCTGAGACCTCATCTTGAATACTGCCTTCAGTTTTGGGCTCCCCAGTTGAAGAGGGTCAGGGATCTGCTGGAGAAGGTGCACCAGAGGGCTACGAAGACGATGAGGGGACTGGAGCATTGCCTAACAAGGAGAAGCTGAGGGAGCTGGGGCTGTTTAGTCTGGAGAAGAGAAGACTGAGAAGGGTTCTAATAAATGTTTGTAACTACCTGAGGGCTGGGGGTCAGGAGAGGGGGGACAGGCTCTGCTCACTGCTCCCTGGGATAGGACAAGGAACAATGGATGGAAGCTGTAACACTTGAGGTTCCAGCTCAGGACAAGGAGGAACTTCTTGACTGGAAGGGTCCCAGAGCACTGGAAGAGGCTCCCCAGAAAGGTTGTGGAGTCTCCTTCTCTGGAGATTTTCAAGGCCCATCTGGATGTGTTCCTCTGTGATCTGAGCTGGATTGTATGGTCTTGCTCTGGCAGATGGAGCTTGGACTCAATGATCTCCTTGGGTCCCTTTCAATCCCTAACATCCTCTGAGCCTGTGAAATGTAAGATACTTCAAAGAAAAAAACCAACACAGGCTCATGGTAGAATAACATAGGATTTTTATTAACCAATAAATACTCTTTTGGCAGAAAAGAACCAAAAAAGAGCCCTTTTTTATTCACTTTAAGTTTGGAGATATCTGAATGTACATCTCTGCACTGAGGTTAAAATTAACAGTCCATATAAATATATCAAAAACCCCCAAACCCCAAACCTATTTTGTTTCACCAAATGTAAAAGTAATAAATAAATAAATAAATAAATACCCCAACCACCCTGCAAGTAGAAATAACAAATGCCCACTAAATAGCACCAACAGGATTCCATGGTGCTGTACTAGGAACTCCTTGCTGTAACTAATGGAAGTTGTATCCCAAGCTGTGGAGGGATTTCTTGCTAACAGAACATGAACTGATAAGAATGATCCAGCAGTGTGCCCAGGTGGCCAGGAGGGCCAATGGCATCCTGGCCTGTATCAGGAATGGTGTGGCCAGCAGGAGCAGGGAGGTCATTCTGCCCCTGTACTCTGCACTGATTAGGCCACACCTTGGGTACTGTGTCCAGTTCTGGGCCCCCCAGTTCAAGAGGGACATTGAGATGCTTGAGTGTGTCCAGAGAAGGGCAACGAGGCTGGGGAGAGGCCTCGAGCACAGCCCTACGAGGAGAGGCTGAGGGAGCTGGGATTGTTTAGCCTGGAGAAGAGGAGGCTCAGGGCAGACCTTATTGCTGTCTACAGCTACCTGAGGGGTGGTTGTAGCCAGGAGGAGGTTGCTCTCTTCTCTCAGGCAGCCAGCACCAGAACAAGAGGACACAGCCTCAGGCTGCGCCAGGGGAAATTTAGGCTCGAGGTGAGGAGAAAGTTCTTCCCTGAGAGAGTCATTGGCTACTGGAATGGGCTGCCCAGGGAGGTGGTGGAGTCGCCGTCCCTGGAGCTGTTCAAGGCAGGATTGGACGTGGCACTTGGTGCCATGGTCTAGCCTTGAGCTCTGTGGTAACAGCTTGGACTTGATGATCTATGAGGTCTCTTCCAACCTTGGTGATACTGTGAGACTGTGAGACTGTAACCTGTGCTGCAAAGTGTCCTTGCATTCATCTTGGAGGCAGGAAACCAGGAGGTGGATAACACTCCCCACATGCAGCTGCAAGGGGGCAGGTTCTGCAGCTCAGGGGGCTGACCCTGCAGATTGTTTATGTAATGTTAACCTATCTGTACCACACACATACCCTTAAGCCAATCTGTGCATTCCACACGTACCAATCTTTAAGTTAGCTGTGCACACCTCTTCCAAGTAAGCATATAACTCACTGTAAGACAGGAGTAAACGGAGAACGATTATCTAACCACACTGTTGGCCCAGAACTCGTTCATCTAGGGTCCAGTGCAGACACCAAGCAATCTGATTAACACTACATGGGAATGCTGCTTGACACTCTCCACAGCCAACCCTCCAGTCAAAGGCTTTACATTTGCCTTTTTGTATCACAGTATCACAGTCTCACAGTATCACCAAGGTTGGAAGAGACCTCACAGATCATCAAGTCCAACCCTTCACCACAGAGCTCAAGGCTAGACCATGGCACCAAGTGCCACGTCCAATCCTGCCTTGAACAGCTCCAGGGACGGCGACTCCACCACCTCCCTGGGCAGCCCATTCCAGTAGCCAATGACTCTCTCACTGAAGAACTTTCTCCTCACCTCTAGCCTAAATTTCCCCTGGCCCATCTTGAGGCTGTGTCCTCTTGTTCTGGTGCTGGCTGCCTGAGAGAAGAGAGCAACCTCCTCCTGGCTACAACCACCCCTCAGGTAGTTGTAGACAGCAATAAGGTCTGCCCTGAGCCTCCTCTTCTCCAGGCTAAACAATCCCAGCTTAGTCAGTGCACAAAGATTGAGTTTGGAAGAAGTGAGCTCTCCCTGCACACAAGTTACACAACCCTCAAGCCATTAAAACAAACAGGCAAAAGAAAGAAACCAGAGGATGTGGTGCACTGTGATGCTAAGATCAAAGGTTAGGGTTGAGCCTTGAGCATTTAAGATACTGAATAATGCTGGACTGTCCATGACGTTGCAGGGTGAAATCAGTAAACTCACCACTGCCATTTCCCACTCAGGCACATTTGTCAGCTTCCTTTTCAGAGCATAACTGCAAGCGAGATACCTTGTGACAAATCATAGAACCAGTCAGGGTTGGAAGGGACCACAAGGATCAGCCAGTTCCAACCCCCCTGCCATGAGCAGGGATACGTTACACTAGGTCAGGATGTCTACAGCCTCAAATATCTTCCTCACTGTGAATTCTTCTCCAAGCTGATTTTCAAGTTGTCCTTTTTTAGGTTTGTTATCTCTTGGAGAAATGATTCCCATTTCTTCCTTTTCCAATTGGAGTTATCAGCTAAAGCACCCAAAATGAAATCATACACCAGAGTAGGTTGAGTGAAAAAGCTTTTCCACCACCTCGTGTTGAACTGCACTCTACAACAGGGGGCTACTTATGGCTAATCTTCCAGTGAAGGTCTTCTTCCTTTTCCCATCTTTGTTACTCTTTGAAAAGCCTCCAATTCAAGTGGCCTCTATGCTATTGCCAGTCACAGTCTGAAAACTGTTTTGGATGCCAATGACACTGTACAAATTGGTTTCAATGGTATATAGCACCTGGCCTGCACTGTACTGGTAGTGAAAATAAGTGGATATTTAGCAGCATATGATACAAAAAGCAAAGTCTTAACAGCCCTTTGTCTTTTACTGTGGTCAGTAGGTGAAAAAACAACAAAGGAAGGACCAACCTCAAGAGCAATTCGCACAAAGTACACCAGGAGAAAATGATCCGACACAACATCTGGAGAAGAGGAGGCTCAGGGCAGACCTCATTGCTGTCTACATCTACCTGAAGGGAGGTTGTAGCCTGGTGGGGTTGGTCCCTTCTGCCAGGCAAGCAGCAACAGGACAAGGGAACACAGTCTCAAGTTGTGGCAGAGGAGGTCTAGGCTGGATGTTAGGAGGGAGTTCTTGCCAGAGAGAGTGATTGGCATTGGAATGGGCTGCCCAGGGAGGTGGTGGAGTCACCATCCCTGGAGGTGTTCAAGCAAAGCCTGGATGGGGCACTTAGTGCCATGGTCTGGTTGATTGGCTACTTACTGCATAAACTGTGACCATTTGGATTGAAGGCCACAATCTCAGTAGCATGAACTAGTAGGACAAACAGGAACATCCAGTTAGTTTTCAAATGCTTATAGAAACCTCAGGGGAACACCTTAGGCTGCACATACTCTCTTTCAAGAAACATAGAGGAATCTATTAGACTTAATATTAGGAGGAAGTTCTTGACAGGGAGAGATTGGAATGGGCTGCCCAGGGAGGTGGTGGAGTCACCATCCCTGGAGGTGTTCAAGCAAAGCCTGGATGGGGCACTTAGTGCCATGGTCTGGTTGATTGGCTACTTACTGCATAAACTGTGACCATTTGGATTGAAGGCCACAATCTCAGTAGCATGAACTAGTAGGACAAACAGGAACATCCAGTTAGTTTTCAAATGCTTATAGAAACCTCAGGGGAACACCTTAGGCTGCACATACTCTCTTTCAAGAAACATAGAGGAATCTATTAGACTTAATATTAGGAGGAAGTTCTTGACAGGGAGAGATTGGAATGGGCTGCCCAGGGAGGTAGTGGAGTCGCCATCCCTGGAGATGTTCAAGCAAAGACTGGATGAGACACTAAGTGCTATGGTCTAGTTGATTGGACAGAGCTGGGTGATAGTTTAGACTGGATGAGATTGGAGGTCTCTTCCAACCTACTTGATTCTATGATTCTATAATTCGATAGGGCTGGGTGCTAGGTTGGACTGGCTGAGCTTGGAGGTCTCTTCCAACCTGCTTGACTCTATGATTCTATGATTCTACGTCCAACTTTAATACATGAATCAGAACACAATCATTTAAAAACCAGATGTCTAAAGCTGCTGAGTGGCTCTAGCACTATTAAAGAACATACACACCCTTCTCAAAAACCATCCAAGTTGGCCTAATTTGAATTCTCCCCCAAACTGGTTTGTGCTTCACATAGGCCAAATTGTTTCGTGGAGAGGTTTGTGTAAATGTTTTCTCACCAAAGTTGTGCTCCTTCCTCGGAAAGGAAAATGAAAATTAAATGTACCTCTTGATCTAGTGGCTGCACCATGACTCTCCTCAGTGTTTCCATGCTGATACCTACTGTGATGGCATTGCCATGGCTGTGTGGAATACAATCAGAGACACCTACTTCAGGGAGTTAGAAAGACTACACAAAGGGCCTGGCTTTAGGGGTACAATCTGGGCTTGGTTGGTTTTCGCTCCAAATTGTTTCTGTATTACAACGCAATTGAGTTGTTCTCCTTACACATCCTTCAGAGAAAGGTAACAGCCTGGGAAGGAAAAGGTATAAATTCACTCAGATACTGTTTGACCAAACATCAAAGTACCCTTAGCTATGCTTTCTGGTGTTAGCTGATCATTTTATCTCATTTCTTGTGATTGCAACAGATTTATGGTAGAAACCTTGCTTGAGTGTATCTCACAGAAAATGGCTCTGCACCACCAGCCTGGGAACAGAAACAGATCTATCAAATCTGCCACCCTTTACCCTTCCCTTAGATTTTTCCAAGCTACAAAATATTTACTCTCCACTTACACAGGGTTTTATGCACTGTTGAGCCTCTCACTTATCAACATCAGATGCATTACTGATTAAGGCCTTTGATCGCTTATATTCTTCTTGTACCATTGACCTTCCCTACACTATGTACAAGCCCTACAAAAACGTTTTGGTTTTCACACTCTTAACCACGGGAAACAAACAAACAGCTTAAAAAAAAAAAAAACAAACCACAAAATCTTGGAAAACAAAGCTTGATGAAATAGCTTGGACAGAGGCCTGGAGGAGGAAAGCTGTGTCCTGCCTTTTCTACTTATCTGGAGGTTTGGAAGAGTATTTATATGGAGATAGAAATAAAACCACTGCTAACACAGAATAGAATAGAATAGAATAGAATAGAATAGAATAGAATAGAATAGAACAGAACAGAATAGAATCAAGCAGGTTGGAAGAGACCTCCAAGTGCATTCTGTCCAACCTAGCACCCAGCCCTAGCCAGTCAACCAGACCATGGAATTAAGTGCCTCATCCAGGCTTTGCTTCAACACCTCCAGGGACAGCGACTCCACCACCTCCCTGGGCAGCCCATTCCAATGCCAATCGCTCTCTCTGCCAACAACTTCCTCCTAACATCCAGCCTAGACCTCCCCTGGCACAGCATTCCTCTTAAACCATAGCTCTTAAATCGTTTATCACCAAAAAGAAATGTATTTGTTTGATAGCTTTTCAAAGAGGCAGAATTCGATTGTCAGTGTCTTCAGATACTGTGAGAGTCTAAATTCTCTCCCTCTTGTTCATCAACAAAGATAATGATTGCTACAGTCTCTCCCCCATCAACAAAGATGAAGATTGTCTTTGTTCACCTCCTGGGCTCAAAGGAGGTGCTTGGCCAAACACTCAGAGATGCAAATCTGCAGACAGTGCCTTGGAGGAAAGTCATGGCCCTCAGCCTGGCTTGAATGTGTACATCTCATGTCAGCTACCCCGAAGAGAAAAGGTTGATGTGTATTTGGGCTATGGACAGGTAAGCAGGACAGGGAAGGGGCAGAGGCACTCCCCCGGTGCCGCCGCTGGCCCCCTACAGATGCAGGAATACACAGGAAAATTCCCTGGGGAGCTGCATCTGGATACCAGTCCATTTCGAGAGAGACTGCCAAATACTGAAGATTGAACAACAGTACAGCTTCTGGAAAGATGTTACCCACAGAAGAAGATTGTATTATATGATAGATCTTCTCTCTGTGTGCAAAAGAAAATGTCCTTTTCTCTTTAATTCCTTCTTTGCACAACACCAATGTTTGGGTTACTCTTGTTCATGTAATAGGTTAGAGTCCTTTTGTTCAGTCACAGTGCCTTTAGAAAATCCCTTTTTGCTTTGCCTGGTAGGTTTGTAGGCTGTTGTAAAACATTTATATATGTTTTTGCTGTCTTTGCTTATTGCTTCTTCTTTTGCCATGATTATTGCAATGTATTTAGATCATAGAACACCTCACTGCTAAAATCTTCTTTGTTCAACAGGGAGGGTGAGATGCTGGATACAAGCTGTTGTGGGCCACAACAACCCCAAGCAATGCTACAGGCTGGGGACAGAGTGGCTGGAGAGCAGCCAGGAGGAAAGGGACCTGGGGGTACTGGTGGAAAGTAGCTGAAGATGAGGCAGCAGTGTGCCCAGGTGGCCAAGAGAGCCAATGGCATCCTGGCCTGTATCAGGAGCAGTGTGGCCAGTAGGACAAGGGAGGTTATTCTGACCCTGTACTCAACACTGCTCAGGCCACAGCTTGAGTGCTGTGTCCAGTTCTGGGCTCCTCAATTCAAGAGAGATGTTGAGGTGCTGGAAGGTGTCCAGAGAAGGGCAGCAAGGCCGGGGAGGGGCCTGGAACACAAACCCTATGAGGAGAGGCTGAGGGAGCTGGGGGTGTGCAGCCTGCAGAAGAGGAGGCTCAGGGCAGACCTCATTGCTGTCTACAAATACCTGAAAGGAGGCTGTAGCCAGGTGGGGTTGGGCTCTGCTCCCAGGCAAGCAGCAACAGAACAAGGGGACACAGTCTCAAGTTGTGCCGGGGGAAGTATAGGCTGGATGTGAGGAGGAAGTTCTTCACAGAGAGAGTGATTGGCATTGGAATGGGCTGCCCAGGGAGGTGGTGGAGTCACCGTCCCTGGGGGTGTTCAGGAAAAAACTGGATGAGGCACTTGCTGCCATGGTCTGGTTGACTGGATAAGGCTGGGTGCTAGGTTGGACTGGATGATCTTGGAGTTCTCTTCCAACCTGGTTGTTTCTATTCTATTCTATTCTAAGCTGTGTGCTTGAGAGCAAGCTAGGGAAAACGTAAGATCAAAGTGCCTCGAAAAGAAAACAAGAGGCTTGTAGCCTAAACTAATTGGTTTACAGCCTTCACAGCCTGGTACCACCTGGTGCCTGTCTGCTTAAGGCAGCGTAGCTGTGATAGACAGAAGGTCGTTGTGCTCTCTTGGAAGATGGGAAGATTCTAATAAGTAGTAACCAATTAGATTTTGACACAGTTTTGTAATCCTGTTTCGTAGTCTTTGGTGAAGGGTATAGAAACCTACGCTTGGCTGAAATAAATGGGAACTTGCTTATATGAAGCTCTCTCCTCGTCTTTATTGCCCCTGATACTATGGCAGCACAGCCTATGGCAAACACCGAGCTGAATAACTGTATAAAAAGACATGAGCAGTGCCTGCCAAAGTGTGCGCCCCCACCAGAGCACCACCAGAGCCGCCCCTTCACCAGAGCCGCACCTCCACCAAAGCACCACCAGGGCCGCACCTCCAACAGAGCACTACCAGAGTTGCACCTCCACCAGAGCACCACCAGAGTTGCACCTCCACCAGAGCACCACCAGAGCCGCACCTCCACCAGAGCCGCACCTTCACCAGAGCACCACCAGAGCCACACCTCCACCAGAGCACCACCAGAGCCGCACCTCCACCACAGCCGCACCTTCACCAGAGCACCACCAGAGCCGCACCTCCACCAAAGCACCACCAGGGCCGCACCTCCACCAGAGCACCACCAGAGTTGCACCTCCACCAGAGCACCACCAGAGCAGCACCTCCACCAGAGCTCCACCAGAGTTGCACCTCCACCAGAGCACCACCAGAATTTCACAGCATGGAAATCTATAAGAACAGATCTTGCTCCTCTGAACAGAGCTATTGTTCATCTCTGTTCTCTGCACCTTGACATACACCCAAGTTAGGATTTTGAACCACTACCTGCAAGAGGACCCCTCTGGATTCTTTTGCTCCAGGTATTTATTTCCAAGTTTTGTTAGAGGTCAGTGTTACTCTGCTGGATTTCCCTTATGGCCTACCAATAGTTCTGCAGGGATTTTTTTCTTTGCTTTCCAATGTGAAGGAAGTGCATTAACCACAGATTGCACACTGGCAGTTTCACTAGACCAAGTTTCTTCTTGTCTTTTCTGTGCACCAGAAGAGATTTCTGAATTCAGAGAACTCCTATGCATAAACTGTGACCATTTGGATTGAAGGCCACAATCTCAGTAGCATGAACTAGTAGGACAAACAGGAACATCCAGTTAGTTTTCAAATGCTTATAGAAACCTCAGGGGAACACCTTAGGCTGCACATACTCTCTTTCAAGAGACACAGAGGAATCTATTAGACTTAATATTAGCAGGAAGTTCTTGACAGGGAGAGATTGGCATTGGAATGGGCTGCCCAGGGAGGTGGTGGAGTTGCCATCCCTGGAGATGCTCAAGCAAAGACTGGATGGGATACTTAGTGCCATGGTCTGGTTGATTGGACAGGGCTGGGTGCTAGGTTGGACTGGATGAACTTGGAGGTCTTTTCCAACTTGGTTGATTCTATGATTCTATAATTAGACAGGGCTGGGTGCTAGGTTGGACTGGCTGAGCTTGGAGGTCTTTTCCAACTTGGTTGATTCTATGATTCTATAATTAGACAGGGCTGGGTGCTAGGTTGGACTGGCTGAGCTTGGAGGTCTCTTCCAACCTGGTTGATGCTCTGATTCTAAGGCTGATGTGGATGTGTGTGCTTTGGAATGAAAAGCAAGAAAGCAGAATGTAAAAATCTGGATTTAGAAAATCCCAACAGGAATCTGCTCTGGAGTTTTCGTTTTAAGTGCAGAGGGTCAGTGGCAGAAATTGATGTCACAGGATACTTTCAGGTGCTGCAAAACAGCCTGACTAGAGAAGAGGCTTAGCAGTAAGATCTCTCCTTTCGGTATGCACAAGCACACACACCTTAGACTTCAGCAACACGCACAAGCTACTCAAAAATGTCCTCTTTCCACTGCTCTGAAAGCCAGCTGTATGAACAATACTGCACAAATTCCTCACATTTTAACACTTTTCTGACCAAGGCATGGTGTTGATTCTTAGAAACACATCCTGTAGAAGCGTCTCAGCAAAACTCTGAGTGAAATAGACAGAGGTGGACTGAGTTTGAGCCTAGCTGGGATATTTTAGCAAGAGAAATTAGATGATAGACTGTGAAAAGGAAACCATGCTGATGTCTGCTGCACTCATAGGCTTGCTGAGATGGATTAAAGACAAGAACACAAAACATACATAAGACAGAGTGTGTGTCTCTGTTGCTGCTGCTTGTGATTTTCTTCCTGGCCTGCTTCTGTGTAACTAATCAGTGATCTCCTTGGGTCCCCCCATTTGAAACCCTAATAATCCTTCTGCTTTCTAACCCCTCCTGGCTGATTCTCCAAACTCACCTTGCACGTAAGGCAAACTCTGGGATAAGGTACAGAGGTGGAAAGAAGGTGGCAGGGTGGTTGGGAGCCCCTCCTGGGGACTCTGGTTTCTGGCAGGGCTGTTGTGTTTCTGTATTACCTTTACCTTGTCTATCTCTGTCTACAGCTGTATCTGTTGTAACTCTCTGCTCGTATCTTGTGCTAAGCTGTGAATACAAAGCTTCATTCCTTAACTCCCAGCTGGCTGATCTCATAAGAGTGGGGAAGCAGGTAACACCTAAACCATCACATAAGGATAAGTCTAGAGATGATAACACATCTCAGGCCTAGCTCTATTCAGTCACTGAGGGCACAGACCTGAAGGTTCTTTTTATCATCTGACTGTTTTAACCAATTGCTTCAAATGCAAACAGCTTTCCCCTGGGAAGCTCCTCCTCCTTAAAACACCCTCTATCACACCAGAAGGTATGGAAGCAACAAGAATCATAGAATCACAGAATCAACCAGGTTGGAAGAGACCTCCAAGCTCATCTAGTCCAATCTAGCACCCAGCCCTGGCCAGTCCACCAGATCATAGAATCATAGAAAAAAAGAACCCTTGCAATGCTACTATTTTCTTGGAGAATCTTTTATATAGCTGAAACTTAAAAAAAGAAAATAAAGCAAAGCTGGAGAGAAAAGCAAACAGTGGAATTAAAGAGAGGGATATTTTTTAAACATCACCTTGGGGCTGCTTTGTATCAGTCTTTTCAGCACTGTTCTGTTCTTTGTAATACTAAGTGTAAAGCTCACCCGGAGAAGGGTGACAGCCACATCACAGATCATAGAATCATAGAATCATCCAGGTTGGAAGAGACCTCCAAGATCTTCCAGGCCAACCTAGCACCCAGCCCCATCCAGTCAACCAGACCATGGCACTAAATGCCTGATCCAGCCTTTTCTTGAACACCTCCAGGGATGGCGACTCCACCACCTCCCTGGGCAGCCCATTCCAATGCCAATCACTCTCTCTGCCAACAACTTCCTCCTAACACCCAGCCTAGACCTCCCCCGACACAACTTGACACTCCGTCCCTTTGTTCTGTTGCTGCTTGCCTGGGAGAAGAGACTGACACCACCTGGCTACAGCCTCCCTTCAGGTGGTTGTAGACAGCAATGAGGTCCCCCTTGAGCCTCCGCTTCTGCAGGCTAAACTACTCCAGGTGCATGGCACTAATTGCCTCATCCAGGCTTTTCTTGAACACCTGCAGGGACGGTGACTCCACCACCTCCCTGGGCAAATGATTTTCAGTAGAAATTTTCAGTAAGAGTTATGCTTTTGTTATATAGAAACACATTAAAAAGGGAAAGAGGAAAAAAGGTACATCCTTGGTAAAAACCAGTAAGAGTCCTTTTTTTCCCCTGGTGTCATGTCCTTGGATACACACAGCCCTGCAGAAAGGTAGAAATCATTTTATACATGGAACTCTTAAAAAACTAGAGAGTTTTAGTACAAAGGAATCAACTCACTTGCAAGAGTGTCCACACGCTCTTGGCTCTACCATTTACTATGTACACAGGAGGCTCAAACAAAAGGCCTTCTACATCATCATGTAATGGTGAATGGTGCCACATCCAGTTGGCAGCTGGCACTAGTGGTCTGCCCCAGGGATCAGTGCTAGGCACAGTCCTGTTCTTTATTGATGATCTAGACAAGGGGATTGAGTCCAGCATCAGTAAGTTTGCAGATGACACCAAGCTAGGAGCAGCTGTGGATCTGTTGGAGGGTAGGAGAGCCCTGCAGAGGGACCTGGACAGGCTGGATGGGTGGGCAGAGGCCACTGGGATGAGACTGAACAAGGCCAAGTGCAGGGTTCTACACTTCGGCCACAACAACCCCAAGCAGCACTACAGGCTGGGGACAGAGTGGCTGAGAGCAGCCAGGAAGAAAGGGACCTGGGGGTACTGGTAGATAGTAGGCTGAAGACGAGCCAGCAGTGTGCCCTGGTGGCCAAGAGGGCCAATGGCATCCTGGGCTGGCTCAGGAGCAGTGTGGCCAGTAGGACAAGGGAGGTTATTCTTCCCCTGGACTCAGCACTGGTCAGGCCACACCTTGAGTGCTGTGTCCAGTTCTGTGTCCCTCAATTCAAGGGAAATGTTGAGGTGCTGGAAGGTGTCCAGAGAAGGGCAGCAAGGCTGGGGAGGGGCCTGGAGCACAGCCCTGTGAGGAGAGGCTGAGGGAGCTGGGGGTGTGCAGCCTGCAGAAGAGGAGGCTCAGGGCAGAGCTCATTGCTGTCTGCAGCTCCCTGNTGGAATGGGCTGCCCAGGGAGGTGGTGGAGTCATTGTCCATGGAGGTGTTGAAGAAAGGACTGGATGAGGCATTTAGTGCCATGGTCTATATGACTGGATGGGGCTGGGTGCTAGGTTGGACTGGATGATCTTGGAGGTCTCTTCCAACCTGGTTGAATCTATGATTCTATGATTCTATGATCTGTGATGTGGCTGTCACCCTTCTCCGGGTGAGCTTTACACTTAGTATTACAAAGAACAGAACAGTGCTGAAAAGACTGATACAAAGCAGCCCCCAAGGTGATGTTTAAAAAATATCCCTCTCTTTAATTCCACTGTTTGCTTTTCTCTCCAGCTTTGCTTTTTCTTTTTTTAAGTTTCAGCTATATAAAAGATTCTCCAAGAAAACAGTAGCATTGCAAAGGTTCTTTTTGAAAGGTAGAAGTGAGCATTTTGGTCTGTTTGTTCTTATTTTCTAACAAAGTGTAATCCAAAAGTCCATTTCCTTCAGGAAACAAGCAAAAAAAAATATAAATAGAGTACAGAAGTTAAAATTGAAGAGGGTTTTGCTTTAATGCAGTAGAGTACATTTAGATCCTGGGAAAAAGAAGAGAATTCCTTGATTACAGTGTGTGTTTATTGACAGATCTGAAACATAACTGCATACAACTCTTGAGAGGAGCAAGACTGTAATGCATTGCTGGTAGGAAGCAGCTCTCCTTTCAACCCAGCAGGGACTTCAGAGATTGCTCAGGTGGAAACATCCTTCTGAAGAGGGAAATTTTGTTTGTAACTCTTTAGGGCAGACTTCAAATTGTGATTTTCAATGCAGCACTGTGGGTGTTGAGCGCCCAGCTCAGTGTCCACAGCTGAGCTGTGCTTACAATCTTTGTACCTTCTGTTCTGGCACTAGCAATGCACACACAAACACAAAGAAGTCTGGTAAATGTTTGTCTTGATTCTCAATTACCCAACTCTGGATACCCAGAATTACCACTACAGAATATTTAGACAAAACCTGCACTCTCCAACACCAGATACTGCCATGAAATTTGCTCTGTTCAGATCAAAAGCTTCAATAAACACAATTTTGATAGTTCAGGCTGCTGAAATGGCTGTGCAGAATAGTTAGCAACCTCATTTGGGGGCAGCAAGTTCGGCATGGGCAGCAATGTGCCCTTGTGGGCAAGAGGGCAAATGGCAACCTGGGATGCAGAAGAAAAGTGACCAGCAGGGCTAGGGAGGTTCTTCTCCCCTTCTGCTCTGTCCTGCTGAGACCACAGCTGCAATACTGCGTCCAGTTTTGGGCTCCCCAGTTCAGGAGAGACAGAAACCTGCTGGAGAGAGTCCAGTGGAGAGCCATGAGGGTAATTGTGGGACTTGAATATTTTCCCTATGGAGAGAGAGTGAGAGCCCCGGGGCTGTTTAGTCTGGAGAAGAGAAGGCTGAGAGGGGATCAGATCAATGTCTATCAATAACTGAGGGGTGGGTGTCAAGTGGAGTGGGACAAGTTCTTTTCAGTGGTCAGCAGCAATAAGTCAAGGAGCAATGGATACAAACTGGAACAGAGAAGGTTTCAGCTCAACATGAGGAGAAACTTCTTTACAGGGAGGGTGACAGGGCCCTGAAGTAGACTGCCCAGAGAGGTTGTGGAGTCTCCTTCTCTGGAGACTTTCCAAATCCTCCTGGATGCATTCCTGTGTGGACTACCTTGAATGATGCTGCCTTGGCAGGGGGGTTGGACTGGATGATCTCTGGAGGTCCCTTCCAACCTCTGACATTCTGTGATTCTGTGACCAATCCTTGTATTAATCTGAATGTTAAGTAGTTAAGATGACATATTTAACATCGAGGAGTAGTTGTGTCATAGATCCTTTTCATACATCCCTGCGGCTTCCCATTTAAAAGTCACAGCACTTTGGTGGCTACAGAATCAGAATCATAGAATCAAGCAGGTTGGAAGAGACCTCCAAGATCACCCAGTCCAACCTAGCACCCAGCCCCATCCAGTCATCTAGACCATGGCACTAAGTGCCTCAGCCACTCCTTTCTTGAAGACCTCTAGGCACGGTGACTCCACCACCTCCCTGGGCAGCCCATTCCAATGCCAATCACTCTCTCTGCCAACAACTTCCTCCTAACATCCAGCCTAGACCTGCCCTGGCAAAACTTGAGACTGTGTCCCCTTCTTCTGTTGCTGCTTGCCTGGGAGAAGAGCCCAACCCTCCCTTCAGGTAGTTGTAGACAGCAATGAGGTCTGCCCTGAGCCTCCTCTTCTGCAGGCTGCACAACCCCAGCTCCCCCTGCTCCAGCTAAGTCACACCAGATTGTTCCTTGGTGTGAGTGTGTGCTGCACCCTTCTATTTCACTACTGATCCCCAGCTGAAGAGTGAGGGCCCTTGCCCCAGACCTGCCTCAGTCAGACTAGATACCCCAGATTATTTATAAACCACTAACTACACTTCCTCACCACCAGAGAGGCTGCACTTGACTGAGATGCCTGTTTTCAAGACCCCAGAAAGGAATAAAGCAGCATCTTGTTTTTACTGACAAGTGCTCAGATCCTCTGGTGTGAGCAGATGATTTTCTATTCCACTGAGATCAAGCATGCTGCACGTGTGGCAGCTAAGATTCCTCTCACTTGTAATATGCCAAGAGCAGCAAAGCTGCTGAGATGGTATAAACCAGGTGGTTAAGTGCAGAAATGATGATGATGTACATGGGGAATCTGGACTGGGTAATAAGACAACTTCTCTTCCTTTAGTCTTTCACCCATTTTTGGTTGGGCAGCATGAAGGTAGATGATGTATTACCCAGCACAGAATGTCACTCTGCTTTGTGAGTGATACAGTGCCCTGTGCAAGCACAAATACCACCACAGCTTGACACATCCTGATAGAATAGAACCACTCAAAGCAAGGGAGGGCAGAGGGAAGGGCAGGTTAATGAACCATGTTGACATCCTCAGTTTGAGGACCAGTTTCTGACCGAGATTCCTGATGAACCTCCACGAACCTTGCTGTCAGAGGAAAATCAGCCACTTCCCCTGTTTGTGGCATGAGGCATTCAGAAAATGCACACAGCAGGACATGGCAACAGACCTCTGCAAGCCAGCAAACGTACTGATTGCTTAAAAAGGTGTACAGAGAGGCTCCTCAGAGATTTCTAACTCCTTATTTCCCTAGTCTCTGTGAAATTCAAGAGGGTTTACTAATTACTTGCCTACTCATTCCTCACATCTACTTTAACAGCAACATTATTAAAGGTACAAAGTATTATTTAGGATCACTGTCTAGAACTTCAGGGAATGATAATGGCTTAGAAAGGGAAAAAAAACAAACCCAACCCAACCCAGATTAAAAATGTAGCCAACCCTGACTAGCAATTCCAGCCAAATGGGCCTGTTTGTTGTACCCACACTGACTTCTGCATGATAAACCACCCAGTTCTTCCTTTCGCCACAGTCCCAGCTGGGGAGGTACAGAACCTACAGACAACATTAATTTTTCATTTTGGTTTCTTTTCAGATGCAAGTAGCAGCAGGTGAAAACTGAAGACTGAGCTGCAGGTGAGCTCATGCTCCTCTTTCATCAACTCTCCTTCCGCAGCATGAGCAGGAGTGCTTTTTTACCCATCTTGTTGACCTAAAGTCTGTAGCTCTGCTGTGTGTAAGTTGTGGTGGAGGAAAACATTTTTTCTGCTGTATGTGTGTAAAGAGATGGGTCCCCTTGGAGGCTGCCCCAGCCTGCCTGTGAAAGCAGTGTGCTGGCGAGGCACGGCGCTTTGCTCTTTCGGAGCTCCTGAGAAGAGTGGGTAGCTGTCTGCCTTGCATGCTGCCTTTGCTGTGCTGGGGGCTGTGCTAGCCAAGCCATTCTGTGCCACCTCTGAAGCCAGGGTTTCATAGGTGCCCCTGGTGTGCTTGATGACTTCCATGAGCTCATTCTCTTTCAGGAGGCTGCTCAGACACAAACCAGAGAGCTGACGGCTCTTGCTGTCACAGGGCGTTGCTTGGTTGCCTGGTGAGTATCTAAAAGGGTCCTCGGTGGGAATATGTGCTGACCTTCTGTCCCTTGTGCTGAGGTTTTGGCTCACCATTTTGCTTGGGTATGTAGCCTGAGGAAACAAAACAAAGAAGGCATTAGTCCTAGAACACAGAAGCAAAATGGTCTAGAGTATATAAACTGCTCCTGTGGTCATTTGAAGGGTTCAAGGTTATCCCAGGCTCCTTAAAAAAAAACCAAAACACAAAGACCAAGATCCACCCCAGGAGATCATAGAATCACAGAATCATAGAATCAATAAGGTTGGAAGAGAGCTCCAAGCTCAGCCAGTCCAACCTAGCACCCAGCCCTGGCCAATCAACCAGACCATGGCACTAAGTGCCCCATCCAGGCTTGGCTTCAACACCTCCAAGGATGGCGACTCCACCACCTCCCTGGGCAGCCCATTCCAATGCCAATCACTCTCTCTGACAACAACTTCCTCCTAACATCCAGCCTAGACCTCCCTTGGCACAACTTCAGACTGTGTCCCCTTGTTCTGTTGCTGCTTGCCTGGCAGCAAAGCCCAANTGTCTTCTCCAGACTGCACAACCCCAGCTTCATGTAAACTGTAAATTTACTACTAACCAGCTCATTTATAAACAGTATTATCTAGTCCATCATGCAGGTAGTAAAGGAAGAGTATTGAACACCCTTTGGCCCTACTTACTGTGGCTTTCTATTTTAACATTAGAGCATTGATAATTTCCAGGGACAGTTTTCCAACAAACTCTGTATTTGTTGCATTTAGTCTGCACAGTATGGTTATAAAACACTACCAAAAGCCTTACTAAGAGCAAGAATTCTGGCACCTACTGCTTTTTTGTTTGCTAGCCAGAAGGCCTGGTGCTGTTGCTGTTGAACTAAATGAGATTGGTTTGGTAATTGATGTGATTTGTAATCCATCTTGGCTCTTGTTCATCTCATTTTCTTCAATGTGCTCCTAGTTTGTTTCGTTATTTTGCCTCTTTGTTTTTTTGGTCTGATGTGGGAATGCAAGAAATGAGCTGTGTGGAAAGTAAGCTGTGTTGGTTCACAGAAGTTACTTCTTGTCCTGGTAGGGCATAAATCCTGCCAGGCAGGTCTAACTCTTGCCCTCCTCCTTCTGTGAGGTCTGGGAGTGAGTTAGATGAGCAAGCAGTAAGGGTTTGGCCCCAGCAAAGCTTTGAGGGCTAGGGGGCTTAGCACCACGTGTCAGGTGTCAATGTGACTGTCAAAGGAGGCAGGAAGCTTTGAATTCACTGGCCAGAACAGTGCTGCTAGTGCCTATTGGCCAGTTGGATTTCAAAATGAAGTACATACAGTGGGATGATTTGTAAACCTCCTTTCTAACATCAGCTTTTCTACAGTAGCTTTTCTACACCTGCCTTTCTATGTTAGCTTTTCTGTACCCTGCCTGCCTTTGTCTGCACAGAGCCTTCCTGCCTCTCCTCATTTGCGGCTCGTTAAAGGCAGCCACTTGTTGCAGCTCACACCAGTGGCTTAGCAGCATCTCCTTCCTCCTCTGCCTGATATGTTTGTATTTTTACCCTGGGATCATCCCGAGTTTGGAGGTGTCTTTCGTGCAGGAGACTTACTCAGGGACCAAAGAGTTGTGAGTACACCTGCTGGAGTGAAAGCCAAGACTCCATAGGCATAGTTAGAATGTTTCCTGCTTTCACATTACTGTTTTCAAAGTTCTGATTGTTTAAACTCTTTAACTTTGTGCAATTGCTTCCTGACGACTGAAAATCCAAAGAACCTCAGGGAATTTCCCTGTTTTTAAAATATTCATAATAAAAAACAATATTCATACAGAAATTAATAATCAGAACTCATCATGATTATTAATTTCCAGTACACTTCTCCATGGGAGAGAAGTAGAGGAAGAGATAATGGGCTAGGTGGTACAGGAAAACAACAGATGAAAAGGAAGAGTCTGTTAGAGAAAACAAGGTTGTACATCATCTGTGTGATGTGAATGCTCTGTCTGTATTTAGTATCAAAAGTAGTTATGTCTGTAATAAAATGGAGCAAAGCTGGAGCAGAGACTGGCCATGAGGAGGAAGTTGTTGAGCATGAGAGTGGTGAGAGGTTGGAATGGGTTGCCCAGGAAGGTGGTTGAGGCTCCATCCCTGGAGGTGTTTAAGGCCAGGCTGGATGAGGCTGCAGCCAGCCTGATCTAGGGTAGGATGTCCCTGCCCATAGCAGGGGAGGTGGAACTGGCTGATCTTTGTGTTCCCATCCAACCCTGCCTGATTCTGTGATTCTATGATTCTATGATTCTATGAAAGTGGGACCTCGCTTTTGCCCTGGTGGGGTCCAGCCACATTTCTCCACAGTCTAAAAATTAAGGTTAAACTACTTGTCATGGAGGCCCCATAGGCCCAAAATAGGCTTACACATGTCCTGCCTTGCCTAGGCATGTTTTTCTGCCCCACCAGAGAGGCAAGCATGGGAAATGGACACAAAAGTACCTGGAGCCACTGAGTCTGGTCTGCCCAGGGCCCTGTGGTGTAAGGTACACACACTTAGCCTGTGCCTGCCTAGTGCCAGGTCTGTGCTTTTCCCAAATTAGGGAAAAGTGAGCCTGTGGCTTTGCCTAATGTGGTAAGGTTTGGCTGACTGCCATCCTGAGTGGCTATTCTGTGCCCGAAGGGCAATTCATCTCAGCCCACATTGATAAAAGGAGATACACAGGTGAACAACCTGCTTTGGCTTCCCTGCTTTGCTTCCCTGCTCTTTGCTGTGCTGTATCTGCTGTGCCTCCCTGGGCAACCTGTNGCTGGGGGCTCCAGAACTGCACCCAGGACTGCAGGTGGGGTCTGAGGAGAGCAGAGCCAAGGGGCAGAATCCCCTCCCTTGCCCTGCTGCCCACACTGCTCTTGCTGCAGCCCAGCACAGGGTTGCTGTCTGGGCTGCATGTGCACACTGAAGGCTCATGTTGAGCTTTTCATCAACCCACACCCCCAGGGCCTTTTCCTCAGGGCTGCTCTCAGCCATTCACCACCCAGCCTGGAGCTGTGCCTGGGATTGCACCCACCCAGATGCAGGACCTTACACTTGGCCTTGTTAAACGTCATGAGGTTGGCCTGGGCCCACCTCTGCAGCCTGTCCAGGTCCCTCTGGATGCCATCCCTGCCCTCCAGCAAGTCAGCTGCGCCACACAGCTTGGTGTCATCTGCAAACTTGCTGAGTGAAATGCTTCACAGAGAGTTTTCTATGGTCAGCTCTTAGGTATGAACTGCATTCCAGGAGTGTTAGAGTTGAGTGAGCAAAGCCACAATCCCAACGCATCTGTTTGCCAATTTGCAGGCTGAGTCCCTGTCCAGAGCTGAAGGTGGCTTCGTGCCAGTGGTGTTCCAGCCTAGCCTCTGGAGCAGCTGCAGGGTTGCTGCAAACTGCTGCTTGGCAGTGTTCCACGAAGCTGAGCTTCCAGCTGGTGACTGCTGAAGCAAAAAAATCCATTCACCTCTTTCCCTTTTATCTTTCAGTAACTCAGCTAGAATCAACAACTTCCCTGCCCCAGAAATGCCCAAATGCCACCCTGCCTAGAAGTGGACCCAGGAAATGGGCTGCAATTAGAATGGAAATGTGCCTCTGAAATTCCTGTCCAAGGGTAGCCCATTTCAAATATATGGAGGGAAAAAAAAGCTAAAAGAAATACAAACAGCTTCCTTTGTTGTTTCAAATGCATCCTAAACTTTAAGGAAAGAGCTGGATTTGAATTTCCTGGTCAGATTAAACACACAAAGAAAAGGATTTATATTTCATAGAATGGTGTCGATTGGAAGGGAACTCAAATCTCAATCAGTTCCAACCTCCTGCCATAAGCAGGGACACCTCCAACTAGAGCACATCGCTCAAGACCTCATCCAACCTGGCCTTGAACACCTCCAGGGAGGTTGTGGAGCACAAAAGCACCCAATGTGATCAAAGATCACAATTGATGATTCTGTGCTCCACAACCTCCCTGGGCAACCTGTGCCAGTGTCTCACCACCCTCACTGCAAAGAACCCTTTCCTAACATCTACTTTGAATCTCCCTTCTGCCAGTTCAAACCCATTCCTTCTCATCCTGCCATTACAAGACCTTGTCAATAGTCCCTCTCCAGCCCTCTTGTAGCCCCCTTCTGCAAGGGGCACTCCATGGTGTCCTGGAAGCCTTCTCTCCTGCAGGCTGCAGAGCCCAAACTCTCTCAGCCTGTCCTCATAGCAGAGCTGCTACAGCCCTCTCAGCATCTTGGTGGCCTCCTCTGGACTGGCTCAAACAGTTTGTGCTGGTTTGAAGCTAGCTAGAATGTTTTGGTGAGAAAAACTGGATTACAGGCTGTGAAAGGGAAACAATGGTGATGGTGATGTCTGCTTCACTCATAGGCTTGCTGAGAGCTATAAGAACAAGAATCCAAACACAGATAAGGCACTTCTTGGGGCATTGCCTGAGCTGCACTTCTCTCTAGCCTCTCTGCTGTCTCTCTGATTAATCCACTTTGCTTCCTAAGCCCCTGGCCAAACCTCCATTCCTCCTTGGGACTGGGGTAAGGTCAAGAGGGGTGAGAGAAGGTGGAAGGGCAGTTGGGAGCCCCTCCTGGGGACTCAGGTTTCTGGGAGGGCTGTTGTGTTTCTGTATCACCTTTTACCTTGTCTATTTCTGTCTATAACTGTATCTACTGTAACTATCTGCTTGTATATTGTGCTAGCTGTAAATAGAAGCTTCATTCCATTTCCAGAGCTGGCTGAGTCTAGTCTGGGTGATTTCCAAAGTGTAGTGGGGCAGAGAACACCCAAACCATCACACAGTTCCATGTCCTTCTTGTGCTGGAGGCTCCAGAACTGCACAGAGGACTGCAGGTGGGGTCTGAGGAGAGCAGAGCCAAGGGGCAGAATCCCCTCCCTTGCCCTGCTGGTCACTTCTAGAGCCTGACTGGCTCTGAAACATTGCTAGCCTTGCAGCACACTCACTGCTGCTTTAAGGTACATAAAGCTAAGAAAAATATAAGCATGTTAGGTTTGATTCCTCCACGAAGGATTACTTATTTAATTCTGGAATTAAGATAAGTAAAAAAACCCCAAAAACCTTATTCCATGATTGATTATTTCTTTAATTCTGGAATTGAGATAAGTAACAAAAAAAACCCCAAACCCATCCATGATTGATTATCTGTTTATTTCTGGAATTAAGATAAGTAACAAAAAAAAAAAAACCTTAAGAAAATTCAGGTAAGTAACAACAACAACAACAAAGTAAGAGAGTTAAGATAATAACAAAACCAGAAACTTAATATTCTTGATCTATTTTTTTCCCACTACATTGTTTCTGAGAGGTCCTCTTTGTCATTGGCATTCCAGCAACTTTTTCTTCTGTTAAGCAAAAAAAAAAGCAAACCTCTCAATGATGCATTTTAAAGTAAAGTGACTGCTCTTGGAGAAAGCTCCAGAATGGAACATATTTTTCATAGAATCCTAGAATTGTAGAATCAAGCAGGTTGGAAGAGACCTCCAAGATCAACTAGTCCAACCTAATGTAATTTATCTAATTGCAGGCAAGCATTAGCAATAATTGTCTGTGTGCTGATTTGGAGATGTATATCTGACATGTTTTCAGAAGGCAAACAGGAACTAAGATTTGACACAAAATACCTATAGCACAAGAAAGAAGTGTGAGAGTTTTTTCTTCAAGCTAGGAAATAATTTATTACCCATTTATTAATCATAGAATCATAGAATCAACCAGGTTGGAAGAGAGCTCCAAGCTCAGCCAGTCCAACCTAGCACCCAGCCCTGGCCAATCAACCAGACCATGGCACTAAGTGCCCCAGCCAGGCTTGGCTTCAACACCTCCAGGGACAGTGACTCCACCACCTCCCTGGGCAGCCCATTCCAATGCCAATCACTCTCTCTGCCAACAACTTCCTCCTAACATCCAGCATAGACCTCCCCTGACACAACTTGAGACTGTGTCCACTTCTTCTGTTGCTGCTTGTCTGGCAGAAGAGCCCAACCCCACCTGGCTACAGCCTCCCTTCAGGTAGCTGTAGACAGCAATGAGGTCTGCCCTGAGCCTCCTCTTCTGCAGGCTGCACACCCCCAGCTCCCTCAGCCTCTCCTCACAGGGCTGTGCTCCAGGCCCCTCCCCAGCCTTGCTGCCCTTCTCTGGACACCTTCCAGCACCTCAACATCTCTCTTGAATTGAGGAGCCCAGAACTGAACACAGCACTCATGGTGTGGCCTGAGCAGTGTTGAGCACAGGGGCAGAAGAACCTCCCTTGTTCTTCTGGCCACATTGCTGCTGCTCCAGCCCAGGATGCCATTGGCTCTGCTGCCCACCTGTACACACTGCTGGCTCCTGTTCAGCCACTATCTACCAACACCCTCAGGTCCCTCTCTGCCTGGCTGCTCTCCAGCCACTCTGCCCCCAGAAAGCCCTGAATCATTCCCCACTTTCCAGTTTCAAACTCAATGAGTGAAACATGACAAGAGTTAACAGCAAGACAATGCTGCTGCAGGACATTAACAACCAGACATTGTGATCAAGTACTGATAAAAAATGACCTGACAAGACATGGATTATAAAACCACCTGAAACAATGGTGCAGGCTGTAAAGATGCCTGTGCCCAGAGGCATCTGGCAGTCTTAGATGCCTGTAATGTAACTCTTCCAAGTATTGCAATATTCTGAAATGTAATATGCTGGCAGCAGGAATAGAAACCAAACACTCCTCTCACCAGTGTATCCAGGGCACCCTGACAATCAACCAGCAATGGTGTACTGGAAGCAGGAATTTTTAACCTTAACCAGAGGTAGTAATGGAAGCACACTCAAGAGAGTAATTCTTCTAACAGCATCTATCTGGAGACTTTCTGGAATTCCTCCTTTCCTAACACCTAAAGACTTTGTCTCTGTGGGTACATGAGGAGCTTAAAATTGTGTTCTAAAGCACGAGGCTGACTTTACAGCCCAGCATAGCTCACTTGACGCTTCCCAGATTTGATCAGAACTGCCTGCAGGATCACAGGCTCACAGGAGGTTGGGTGTCAGAAGGGACCTCTGGAGATCTCCCAGTTCAACTCCCCTGCCACAGCAGGGGACCAGAGAATCTAGCATAGGTTGCACAGGAACACATCCAGACAGGGCTGGAAAGTGTTAGCCACTGATGCTTCCTCCAGGAACGCGGCGCAGGTCACCACTTGTCTAGCGGAGGACACCACATGGACTCCACACGATTCAATGAGAACTCCACCGGAGACATTTATTGTTCCTTCTGGCTCCATTTACGTAGTCTTGAGCACAGAGCACACACCTACACCTTAGCATACTCTAGGCAAGAACAAGCCAGTCTTTTACATACACCACACCTTGTTCTTCTCATTAAGCAGATGTGCACTATCTCTTCTCTCCCCCGTGGGAGGCACTCTGAAGCTGTGGGAACCAAGGTTGAAATGCTCACAGACTGGCTGTTATTATCCCTTCTCACATTGCATTCCCACAGGAAAGGCTCCAGAGAAGGAGGCTCCAGAGAAGGAGGCTCCACAACCTCTCTGGGCAGCCTGTGCCAGGGCTCTGGGACCCTTACACTCAAGTTCTTCCTCATGCTGAGGTGCAACTTCCTGTGCTGCAGTTTCCATCCCTTGCCCCTTGTCCTATGGCAGGGCACAAGTGAGCAGAGGCTGTCCCTGTCCCTTCCTTCCTGACCCCCAGCCCTCAGCTCTTGACAGACATTGCTCAGATCCCCTCTCAGCCTTCTCCTCTGCAGACTAAACAGCCCCAGGGCTCTCAGCCTCTCCTCCTCAGGCAGTGCTGCAGTCCCTTCAGCATCCTTGTAGCCCTCCCTTGGCCTCTCTGCAGTAGATCCCTGTCCCTCTTGAACTGTGAAGCCCAGAACTGGATGCAATATTCCAGGTGGGGCCTCACTAGAGCAGAGTAGAGGGGGAAGAGAACCTTCCTGGATCTGCTGGACACACTCTTCTTAATGCTGAAGTGGAACTTCCTGTGCTGCAGTTTCCATCTCTTGCCCCTTGTCCTGTCCTGGGGCACAAGTAAGTAGAGGCTGTCCCTGTCCCTTCCTTCCTGACCCCAGCCCTCAGGTATTTACAGACTTTGCTCAGATCCCTTCTGCAGACCAAGTAGCCCCAGGGCTCAGCCTCACCTCATTAAGCAGTGTTCCAGTCCCTTCAGCATCTTTGCAGCCCAGTCCAGTATTCATAAAATATAAAGCAAAAGAAAGGAGTCCAGAAACACACAAGGTGCTGTAGCTCTGTAGTTCTTCAAAGGATGAAAAGAATTGAGGCCCTGAGTGACACTTTTGTATTTATATCCCTTCAGAGGCTTTTCACAGCTCTGACCATTTATACAGATTTAATTTCCCAAACCAGAGGTCTGGTACCTCAGTGCTTTGGCTTGCCACATCTGTCACTCTGCCAGCTGCCTAATCTGTACAGCCCCTTGCTTCTGTGCTTATCAGCTTCCAGCCTAGAGATGATGCAATATGAAGTGCAATTTACCTGCAGCAGGTAGTTGCTGTTCATTCAAGTCTTTTAAAGATCACTCACTCATTGATTTCAGTAGCACCTTCACCACCAGACTTGCTTCTACGACCCAGCCCTGCACCTATTGATCACTGATGCTGCCTTCAAGCAACATGTGACACATGAAAGAAATAACCACCCAGCATGTCAAAGTAAGGCAGAAACCAAGAGGTTATGGGTTAGCACTGGCTGCTGATCAATTCCAAAGCTCTCTTCCATCACCTCTTACAAACAGAATGCAACCAACATAAATCACAAACATTTCTCTTTGTGCCTTTCAAGCCTCTAGATTTACTCACTGATCACACAATAATGGCATGCTATAGTTGTAGAATCATAGAATCAACCAGGTTGGAAGAGACCTCCAAGCTCAGGCAGTCCAACCTAGCACCCAGCCCTGGCCAATCAACCAGACCATGGCACTAAGTGCCCCAGCCAGGCTTTGCTCAAAGGCCTCCAGAGACAGCGACTCAATAAAGCTGGAATAAAGGAATTCTGCTACCTGTGTTGCATCAAGTATTGCTCTTAGCTTTCCCTCTCACATCAGTCTCAGTAAAACTAAGCCATCTACAGACTGGTGACAAAATGCCAATACCCTGAGCTGCTCTTTCTTGTCCATATAAAAGTGCACTCCTATCTATGCTACCTCAAGGAAAGCACTGTGCTGTTAATACTGTATCATAGACTCATAGAATCAGCCAGGTTGGAAGACACCTCCAAGCTCAGCCAGTCCAACCTAGCACCCAGCCCTATCCAGTCAACCAGACCATGGCACTAAGTGCCTCATCCAGTCTTTTCCTGAACACCTCCAGGGATGGTGACTCCACCACCTCCCTGGGCATCCCATTCCAATGCCAATCACTCTCTCTGCCAACAACTTCCTCCTAACATCCAGCCTATACCTCCCCTGGCACAACTTGAGGCTGTGTCCCCTTGTTCTATTGCTGGTTGTCTGGGAGAAGAGACCAACCCCCACCTGGCTACAACCTCCCTTCAGGTAGTTGTAGTATTCACTATTATGGCAGTTCTTTGCTCTGGCCCCAAAGTAAAGGCCTTTGTCAGCTCTGGAAACAGAGATTAAGCAAAGTGTCCTGGAGTCAAAGTAAAGTACACTGATGCCATTCATGCCCTCACAGGCAGGTGTGTCAGCAAAGCATCCTTGCCACAGTAGCAGTATCAAGCAGAAAGCTAAAACACCTCAATTCACAAACATCTGCACATCAACCAGGAGGAACATGGTGCATCAGGAGTCTTCTGGGTCTCACAGCAGAAGCCAGCGTGTTCCTTCTAGCATGGATCTCATTTGCTGCTGCTGGGACAGCCCCGAGATTGCAGTGCCCTGCAGAGGGCTCAGCAAAAGCACACAGAGCCACCAACACTGAGCCAGGCAGCTCAGGAAGACTGGCAAACAGTAGGACGACCACCAACTGCTACCTGCCACATGCAATAAGCAGCACAAAGCCGCCCTGTCAGAGCAGCCTCAGCGGTGCACCTTCCCAGCCCAGACAGGCTAAGAGCTGACTTGTGGCTTTTGATGTGGGAGCAACTACACATGCCTCAGTAGACAGGTGCTTGTGCTGAAAACCTGCCTGTGTAGCATTAGGGATGGAATCCAGATGCAGATAGAAAACAGACGCAGGAGCTCTACATCACACCTGGCGGAGAGGGAACACAGTCTTCATTTTTTCCCCACCATAATCGCTTGTTTCTTAGTTCACAGCATGTGAATACTGGGGCTCAAGGGATATCTCTGTTTCATCTTGCTCTTCCTTCTCCTCCTCTCTTTCCATTTGCTCATTTTCCTCCAGGTGTAACTACAAGGAAGAAGAACTCACAACAGTGGCTTCTGTGCCAGGAATCGATTTGTTGAACAGCCACAGCGGCAACTACGTTGAATAATGCCAGGAGAAAGCATTGAACACGCCTGAGTGCCAGGCTGCAGCACAGACAACTGCTCCTGCCCTCAGCTCCAACACATTTGCACGCTAATGGCAGAAGAGGAGATTATCCAAGTGGGAGCCATACTCATTCTGCAAGCTTGACCTGTGATGCAGTACTCTGCAATTCCCTTTCCGGGCAGTATCCTGCCTTGGAACGCAGGGAACACATGGATGCTTGAAATCCTTTCTTAAGATGCAGCAATACATGGACGAAATTGGGCTGGGGAAAAAAAAAAGAGAACTAAAAAAGCTCTGACTCCTCTGCAAACTGGATTTGAATTGAAAGGGAGACCTTAACTTTGCAGGCTGCTGCCCTTTCAAGGCAGGAAAGTGTGTCTTAGAAAAGAAACATGACAGCACTGGTATGTGGAAAGACAAGCACTCTCCTGCCAGTGTGCTGAAACTGTACACTACATATCACAGAACCATAGAATATGAGGGGCTGGAAGGGACCCCCAAAGCTCGCCCAGCCCAATCCCCCTGCCAGAGCAGGATGACCTAGAACAGATCAGACAGGAACACACCCTGGTGGGGTTGGAATATTTCCAGAAAAGGAGACTCCACAACCCCCTTGAGCAGCCTGTTTCAGTGCTTGGTCACCCTCACAGGGAAAAAAGTCTTCCTCCTGTTTCCATGGAACTTCCTATGCCTCAGCTTCACCCATTGCTCCTTGTCCTGGTACTGGGCATCACCCAGCAGAGCCTGGCTCCAGTCTCCTGCCACTCACCCTGCACACATTGATAACCACTGATGAGGTCACCTCTCAGCCTCCTCCTCTCCCAGCAGCACAGCCCCAGCTCCCTCAGGCTCTCCTTGTAAGGAAGATGTCCCACTTCTTTCACCATTTTTATATCCCTATGATGGACTCTTTGAAGCAATTCCTTGAGGTCCTTCTTGAACTGAGGGGCCCAGAACTGGACACAATATTCCAGATGAAGCCTCACCAGGGCAGAGGAGAGGGGGAAGAGAACCTCTCTCAACCTACTAACTAAAAGGCATAACATGGCCATGTAAAAATGAAACTGCTTTTAGGTAGTAAAGATACAGCTTCTCATTAGAATCATAGAATCAGTCAGGGTTGGAAGGNTTAGAGGTGTTCAGGACCAGGTTGGATGATCCTTGAGCAACCTGTTCTAGTGGGAGTTGTCTATGACTATGGCAGGGGTTTGGAACTGGCTGAGCTTTGAGGTTCCTTCCAACCTAAATCATTCTGTGGTTCTTATTCAGTACTTCACTCTAAAAAAAGCCATCAACCCCCAGCTTAGGACTTAGTAGTGCCATTAAATGAACACCATTACTATGGTAAATTATCTTATTTCCAGGTAAAAATGTCAACAGCCAACCCAAACCTGAAGTGCATTAACAACCTTTCAGGGCTCTTTCTAGCATGTAAATCACTAATAAAGAGACTGCATTGGCACAAACACATTTGTATGGAGTTTGCATGGCTCTGCATCATCTCCACACATTAACTGGATGATCAACCTCCACTCTGAGACCAGACTCATCCAAAGGCAGGCAGAGGACATTGTTCTGCTGGGTGTAATGTTCTCATATTTTTAAGGTTTTAAAAAGAACATGAAAAGCTAAAGTTTATTACTAAGTTTGAGATAAAACAATGCTGTAAATGCTCTTACGAATACTCTACTGGTGGTAGGAGGTTGCAAAACATTCTTATTCCCACAGTGGAAGTGAGAATAAGAATGGGCTGGCAGCCTGTGGCTTGGACAGATTCATTCTGATATGGGTCTCTCCATGATAAACTTTTTCCTAATGTCCAATCTAAACCTCCTCAGTCTCTGAGGCCATTCCCCCTTGTTCTGTTTCCAGTTACCTGTGAGAAGAGCCAACAGCAGCCTCTCCACAATACCCTTTCAGGTAGCTGTAGGCATCAATGAGGTCTGTCCTCAGCCTCCTCTGTTTCACACTAACCATCCCCAGCTCCCTCAATCACTTCTCAGCAGATTTATTCTCCAGGCCCTTCACAGCTTTGTTGCCTACCTCTGGGCCCACTCCAGCACCTCCACATCTCTCCTGTATTGCAGTGCCCCAAACTGAATGCAACACTCAAGCTGTGGTCTCACCAAAGCAGAGTCCAAGGGGACAATCACCTCCCTGCTGCTGCCAGGGACAGCATTTCTAATCCCAGCCATGATGCCATTGGCCTTCTTGGCCACCTGGGCACACTGCTGGCTCCTATTCAGCTCCTGTCTATTACAGCCCCCCAGGTCCTTTTCTGCCATCAGCTCTCCAGCCACACTGCCCCAAGCCTGTAACACTGCTTGGGGTGGTTGTGACCCAAGTGTAGGACCTGGCACTTGGCCTTGTTGAAACACATCCCATTCATGTTGCCTTACTGATCCAGCCTATCCAAGTCCCTCTGAAGAGCCTCCCTAACCTCATTCAAATAATCCCATTGGCTTATTGGTCTAGCCTATCCAAGTCCCTCTGCAGAGCCTCTCTACCCTCATTCCAATCAACACTGCCACCTAACTTGGTGTCATCTGCAAACTCACTGCTGACACTCTCCATGCCCGAATCAAGGGCGTCAATAAAGATGTTAAACAGAAGTGGTCCCAACACAGATCCCTGAGGAACAGCACTAGTGACTGGCTGCCAACTGGATTTAATTCCATTGACCACCACTTTCTGGGCCCTCCTGTCCAGCCAGTGCTTTATCCAGGAGACAGTAAACTCAGCCAAGCCTTCACCTTCTGTGAGCGATAGTGGCTGCTATACAGAGTCGATAAATGGTTCATCATTTGCTACCATGTAAAAGATAATCAAATTATGAATGCACTCCCAGGCTGCAAAAACCTGCATTCAATTTGTTCTGCTTTGACAGGCACCTGCTTGCTTTTGAGATGCAGCAGGGGCTAGCAGATCGTTATTTATCACCTTCACTGTTATTCCCGCACAAGCTATTCAACACAGGACAAATAAAGCAGCGTCGTCTCCATGTCTTGTTATGCACAATGACCACTTTACAACTTTGAAATGCTTCAATATTGCTATACCTCAGGATTTCTGCCTTCAGAGTGAAGACAAGCTTCTTGCTTATCCTTGCTGCTCGCAGTCAAGTGATGTAATGACCCAGACAAAGCCTTTTTCATAATGAAACTTTGCTTTTCTTCACAGATTTCTGGGAGGAGATCTTGAATGCAGACAAATGACTGCAGGAGGTGATATAAAGCTCTACAGAAGATGAATGGCTTTCAAGCCAAGCTCCCTGTTTTATACAGAAACATTGTAAGGTCTACAGAGAACAGGACCTGCCTACTATTATCAGTCTTTTATGTACAGTTGTGCTAGCTGCTTTCAAAGAGGTTCTATTTCCATAGTCAAGCATCTACCTACATAATTCTTGCTGAATGTTTGGAGCTGTAAGACATACATTCACTCTGAAATGGGTCCAGAACTGGCTGGAGGGCTGGGCCCAGAGAGTGGTGGTGAATGGTGCCACATCCAGTTGGCAGCTGTCACTAGTGCTGTGCCCCAGGGATCAGTGCTGGGCACAGTCCTGTTCAATATCTTTACTGATGATCTGGAGCAGGGGACTGAGTCCAGCATCAGTAAGTTTGCAGATGACACCAAGCTAGGAGCAGCTGTGGAGCTGTGGAGGGTAGAAGAGCCCTGCAGAGGGACCTGGACAGGCTGCATGGGTGGGCAGAGGCCAATGGGATGAGATTGAATAAGGCCAAGTGCAGGGTTCTACACTTTGGACACAACAACCCCAAGTAGCACTGCAGGGTGGGGACAGTGGCTGAGAGCAGCCAGGCAGAGAGAGACCTGGGGAGTGCTGGGAGAGAGGAGCTGAAGATGAGGCAGCAGTGTGCCCAGGTGGGCAGCAGAGCCAATGGCATCCTGGGCTGGCTCAGGAGCAGTGTGGCCAGCAGGACAAGGGAGGTTCTTCTGCCCCTGTGCTCAGCACTGCTCAGGCCACACCTTGAGTGCTGTGTCCAGTTCTGGGCTCCTCAATTCAAGAGAGATGTTGAGGTGCTGGAAGGTGTCCAGAGAAGGGCAACAAAGCTGGTGAGGGGCCTGGAGCACAGCCCTGTGAGGAGAGGCTGAGGGAGCTGGGGGTGTGCAGCCTGCAGAAGAGGAGGCTCAGGGCAGACCTCATTGCTGTCTACAACTACCTGAAGGGAGGCTGTAGCCAGGTGGGGTTGGTCTCTTCTGCCAGGCAACCAGCAACAGAACAAGGGGACACAGTCTCAAGTTGTGCCAGGGGAGGTCTAGGCTGGATGTTAGGAGGAAGTTGTTGTCAGAGAGAGTGATTGGCATTGGAATGGGCTGCCCAGGGAGGTGGTGGAGTCACTGTGCCTGGAGGTGTTGAAGCCAAGCCTGGCTGGGGCACTTAGTGCCATGGTCTGGTTGACTGGCCAGGGCTGGGTGCTAGGTTGGGCTGAATGAGCTTGGAGGTCACTTCCAATCTGCTTGATTCTGTGATTCTATAATTCTAATTTGTATTTCCAGGTGCATTTGCCCAAAACTCTTCAGCTGCTAATTAGGCTTCAGTTCAGCACAGAAATGATGCCACTCAGTAGCTCCTCATCAAGAAAATTCCAAATCGACCTGCTAGCTTTAGAGAGCTCTGAATTAAGCCCTTAGTCATTGGCATGTCATTCTGTTTTTTTTAATGTGTGTGGATGTTCCAGAGCACATTAGGTCCCTGTTGGAAAGACAGCTCCTTAATATGCTATTACCATATTAGACATTTAAAAAGAGAAGCTGATATTGCTACTCTGACCCTGCAGTGATGTATCCCAAGTAAGGCTGAGTGCTTACTTGCCGAAACCAAAACATGATTCCTTCTTTCTGATTAAACTTCAGAATTCTTGCCAAAATATTCTATTAGCACAGAATCACAGAATGTTACAGGTTGGAAGGGACCTCCAGAAAGCATCCAGTCCAACCCCCCTACCACAGCAGCATCACCCAGGGTAGTCCACGCAGGAATGCACTCAGATGGGTTTGGAAAGTCTCCAGAGAAGGAGACTCCACAACCTCTTTGGGCAGCCTGCCCAAGGTTCACTGTAAAGAAGTCACTCTTGCTGTTTCAGCTCATGTTGAGCTGAAACCTTCTCTGTTCCAGTTTGTATCCATTGCTCCTTGGCTTATTGCTGTGCACCACCGAAAAGAGCTTGGCCCTCTCCACCTGACCCCCAGCCCTCAGCTATTGATAGACACTGATCAGATCCCTCTCAGCCTTCTCTTCTCCGGACTAAACAGCCCCAGGGCTTTCACTCTCTCTCTATAGGGAAGACACTCAACTTCCACACCCATCTTCATGTCTCTCCACTGGACTCTCTCCAGCAGGTTTCTGTCTCTCCTGAACAGTGGAGCCCAAAACTGGACACAGTATTGCAGCTGTGGTCTCAGCAAGGCAGAGTAGAGGAGGAGAAGAACCTCCCTGGACCTTCTGGCCACACTTTTCTTGCTGCACCCCAAGATGCCACTGTCCCTTTTGCCCACAAAGGCACATTGTTGACCCATGCAGAACTTACTGCCTGCCAGCACTCCAAGGTCTTTCTCCATGGAGCTGCTTCCCAATTGTGCAGCATAAATTCAAGAGGTTGAATTTCAATGGGAATAAAATCCCCCACCAAAATCCATCATATAAATCAGAGAAACCTCAAAATATTTATCTAACGATTAAGCTTTGTTCAAGTTTTGCACTAATCCTTAAAATACGTCTGGACCTTTTGCAGCTTCAGTCAGTCTGTGCAAATCCAGTTGACCCTTTTAAAGACAGTCTTTAGGCTGCTGAAAAGTCTCAATAAAATAAAAGGATGTAGTATTTAAATTCAGTTTGGAGATTCAGTTTGGAGACTGAGTCCTAGGGCATCTTTGAGCCAGCAGCATCTTTCATGTTACTGCTTCCTGCTGTTGCTTTAATAAGAATTAAAAAGGAAGTTCATTGATTGGTAACAAAAAGCCATTTTGTTTTTCTTAACTTCATTTCTGAAGCTGCTTGTTCACATTCAAACTAATTCAGTCCTTATTGCAACACGTGGGGAAAACTTAATCTGATTTCACTGGGCTTTGGGACAGGATCCCCAAGGGTTGCTGTAAATCTGTGGTCTTTGTTTCTTAAGAGAGATGTTGAGGTGCTGGAAGGTGTCCAGAGAAGGGCAACAAGGCTGGCGAAGGGCCTGGAACACAAACCCTATGAGGAGAGGCTGAGGGAGCTGGGGGTGTGCAGCCTGCAGAANGTCTGGACACTTAGTGCTATGGTCTGGTTGACTGGATAGGGCTGGGTTGATCTTGGAGGTCTTTTCCAACCTAGTTGATTCTATTTGTTTTCCATCACAGACTGCAATGGATCGGGAAAAGAATGTGTGCGGTGCAAACCATGATCATGTCTTTGATTTTCAACATGCACCATACATACAGCATGAGCCTGCAGTGTGCACATGCAGCCCAGACAGCAACCCTGTGCTGGGCTGCAGCAAGAGCAGTGTGGGCAGCAGGGCAAGGGAGGGGATTCTGCCCCTTGGCTCTGAGACCCCACCTGGAGTCCCGTGTGCAGTTCTGGAGCCCCCAGCACAAGCAGGACATGGAACTGTTGGAGCCAGTCCAGAGGAGGCCATAAAGATACTCAGAGGACTGCAGCATCTCTGCTGTGTTGACAGGCTGAGAGAGTTGGGGCTCTGCAGCCTGGAGAGAAGGCTTCCAGGAAACCTTGTAGTGGCCTTCCAGTATCTGAAGGGGGCTACAGGAAGGCTGGGGATGGACTATTGACAAGGTCTTGTCAGGACAAGGTCAATGACACGAAAAGGAGGAATGGGTTTGAAGTGACAGAGGGGAGATTGAAAGTAGATGTTAGGAAGAAGTTGTTTGCAGTGAGGGTGGTGAGACACTGGCACAGGTTGCCCAGGGAGGTTGTGGAGCACAGAAGCACCCAATGTGATCGTCAATCTTCAATCACATCGGGTGATTCTATGCTCCACATCCTCCCTGTAGGTGTTCAATTCCAGGCTGGATGAGGCCATGAGTGCCCTGTTCTAGTGGGAGGTGTCCCTGCCTATGGCTGGGGGTTGGAACTGGCTGAGCTTTGAGGTCCCTTGCAACCTAAACCATTCTATGACTCCATGATTTCCAGGGTAACATTACAGGTCAAATCTGCCAGGAGAAAGACTGAAACACAAGCTCTTTATTTTCCAGGGAGCACCAAGACAGATTATAATTTACAGCAACTGACTTGGCTGTTTTCTTAGCTTCCTTCACGCGAGCAGCAACGAGCAGCATGTTGTAATTCGCATGAGTGATCAATATTCTGTAATGGTCTCGTTCAGAAAGCCTCCCAAGAAGAAAGGAGCCCCAGTTAGCTTATGCTGTGTAATCAAATGGTCAATTTAAGCAGTGCACACTTTTCCATTTTCAATCTTACAATAATGCATTACTAACAAAGGATTAGGAAAGATTCCATTACACTGCATTCAGCCATCGAATCAGAGAGTATTCATCTTGGAATCAGGAATCCTCAGCTTTTATGCTTTTCACCAGCTGGTAGATTATATTATAGTGAAGAAGGCTCCAGCACTTGTGACATAAAGCAGCTCATTGCACACCCCCATGGAGGGCTTTACCTACCTTCACTACTTCATTAGAGGAAGCAACAGAGAAGGAAACAAAACTTAAAAGAATCACAAAAAATCATAGAATCAAGCAGGTTGGAAGATACTGTTGTGGAGGGCCCATAGGCCCGAAAAATAGGCTCATTCTATGCCTCACTTTGCTTTGCATGCCCAGGCATGTTCCTCCCCAAACCAGGGGTAAACACATTAAAAGGCATAAAAGGTACAAAAGGCCAAGGCACCATGGGGTCTGCCTGGACCCGGACCTGCTAAGGCCTGTGTCGTAAACAGGTTGCATAAGCCCACACTGAGCGTGTGGC
>WAAF01013601.1:0-24023 GCA_013400475.1 Tricholaema leucomelas
CCTCCTTCCCTCCCTCCTTCCCTCCCTCCCCGCCTTGCTTTGTTCCCGCTGAACGCCGCCGGTGGAAGCAGCCCCGGGGGGGCGTTTTGCTGGGCTTGCTGGCATCACCCCCGCTCGGAGATGAAATGTTAGCTGTGAAGTGGTTGTTGATCAGAACTCCAAGTGGGGACCCACAATGAGCAGCACAAAGAAAATTAGCCCCAGGGAGGCCAAATACTTCCTTTGTTCTCCTTTCTGTGTTGGGTTTTTCTTTTCCTTTCTCAGTTCTTCCTTGATTTTGCCTTTCAATTTGATTTGTTCCCTGGATTCTCTTGACCTCTCCGACTGAGTATGGCAAAATCACTACCTGTGGCCTGACTATTTCTCCTTGCTGGGTGTATGTTGGCATTCAAAGGGCAGCAAATCAGTCAGGAATGCTTTTTGGGGAGGGGGGGGGATGAAGTCTCTATTAAATCTGATGAATTGGTTTTGTTCTGGACCAACTTAACCTGGTTGTACATCTTCACTTTGACTGAAGGAGAGGTTTAGGTCTTTCAGAAGGAGTCTCTCTCCCAACTCATCTGCTTTTAGTGCACCTCTGTGAAGGGTTTCAGATATTATTGACCTTTTTTTTTTCCCTGTGGGAGACTCTTTAGCTGATTAAAATCCCTGCCTGTTAACCTGGGGATTTGTTTTTGGAGGGGTAGGGCTCTGACTTTTCTCCTTTGGAACAAAAGGATCAGAAGCAAAATGCCTGCTTGCCTTAAAGGTGTTGGGAATTTGGTCACCGTTGGGAAATGCCTGGAGTGAGCATCTCCAGCTTGTGTGCAAGTGAATGGGACACATGAGGAGAGATGAGTGCATGGTCACCGAGGGAGATCATCTCCGAGAGGTCCTGTCTGGGCCTGGGGGATGCTCACCTGTCAGATTCAGTGCTGAGGCTGCATTGCAGCAGGGAGCTGCTTAGGGGCTTTTAAACCCTTCTTTTTGCAGTCAATCTTTTCCTGCTCCCCCATGTCAGTAACCACCACTTTTAGGTACCCTCTTTGCAGTAACCACCACTTTTAGACCCCCTCTTTGCAGCTGAGCTTTCCTGCTCCCCCATATCTGTAACCCCCACTTTTAGACCCCCTCTTTGCAGCTGAGCTTTCCTGCTCCCCCATATCTGTAACCCCCACTTTTAGACCCCCTCTTTGCAGCTGAGCTTTCCTGCTCCCCCATATCTGTAACCCCCACTTTTAGACCCCCTCTTTGCAGCTGAGCTTTCCTGCACCCCAATATCAGTAACCTCCACTTTTAGACCCCCTCTTTTCAGCCAGACTTCTCCTGCTCCCCCATATCAGTAGCCCAGCACACGGCTAAGGAGGACATAGAGGGAGGAAAGGTTGCTGCTGCACTTGGTGCTCCTGAAAAACTATTTCTCAGGCAAGTGAAAAACCCTTCAGAGAAATGTTCCTGCAAAAGGCCTTCAGTAGCTGAAGTGAGAGCATAATTACAAGGCTAATTAAATTGAGTCTAAATTTAATTATCCTCTCTGTCTAGAAGAGCTTTTGAGCAGGGGTTTGGACATGTAGGTGCAGAAGCAGCCACTGGAGGCAAGGGAAAGTTGTCTTTTATCCAGGTGAATGCCTGCTTTTGGGAAGGTGTCAAAGGTGAGGTTGGACAGGGCTCTGGGCAACCTGAGCTAGTTGAGGATGCTCCTGCTGAGTGCAGAGGGGCTTGGGCTGGAGGAGCTTTGGAGGTCACTTCCAGCCCAGATCATTCTGTGATGAGATGAGGTTGGCTCTGATCTCCTGTTCTGGACATTGACATCTGGGATGGAGCTCTTGGGCCACAGAATAGCTGAATGGTAGGGGTTGGGAGGGGCTTTCAGAGATCATCCAGTCCAAGCCCCCTGCCAGAGCAGGAGCACCCAGGGCAGGTCACAGGGGATCACATCCAGGTAGGGTTTGAAAGCCTCCAGAGAAGGAGGCTCCACAGCCTCTCTGGGCAGCCTGCTCCAGGGCTCTGCTACCCTCACAGGGAAAAAAGTTTTCCCTTCTGTTCTCATGGAGCCTCCTCCCCTCCAGCTTGCCCCCAGTGCCCCTTGGCCTGGCATTGGCCATCCTTGATTAGAGCCTGGCTCTGTCCTCCCCACACTGCCCTGCACAGCTTTAGTAGCAGCAGCAATGAGGGCAGCCCTCAGGCTCCTCTGCTCCCAGCTCCCTTAGCCTGGCCTCACAGGAGATGTTCACAGCTTGGGGGCTCCGTGCTGGACTCTTCCAAGCAGTTCTCTGAGGCTGGATGAGCTTTGGAGGTCACTTCCAACACAGACAGTTCTGTGATGAGATGAGGTTGGCTCTGATCTCTTGTTCTGGCAAGTGGGACATTGACAGCTGGGATGGAGCTCTTGGGCCACAGAGTAACAGAACAGTAGGGGTTGGAAGGGACCTCCAGAGATCATCCAGTCCAAGTCCTCTGCCAGAGCAGGAGCTTGGGGGCTCTGGGATGGACTCTCCCAAGCAGTTCTCTGAGGCTCTTCTTAAACTGAGAACTGGACACAGTGGTCCAGATGTGACCTCAGCAGGGCAGAGTAGAGGGGGAGGAGAACCTCTCTGGACCTCAGCACTCCCCTTCTAATCCACCCCAGGATCTCAATTCCACCTGCCCCAAAAGCCAACCATCACTGCATGAGCATCATTCAGGTCTGTTTTAAGCCCTGGTGGTTTTCTGCTGCTGCCCATGGCAGAGGAATCTTTCAGACCTTTATTCTCTGGTAGTTCCAAACCTCCACATCCCCACACAGCAGCTCCCAGCTGATTTCTAGCTCTCAAGCCAGCTGGTTGCTGTTCAGAAGGGAAACACCACTTTTATATCTTCCTCTCTGAGCTCACTCTTTCCTTCAGCCTGGATTATGATCTCCATTTGTCTTCCAGCCCTGCCTTTTGGAGTCGATTGTCTCTGCAGAGGCCCCTGGCTTCCCTTTCCGCAGCACAGGACCTCTCTCTGCTTGCTCTTTCCTCTGCAGACCTCAAAAGCCTCTCCTGAAACTGCCACTTTGGTCTTGAATTAGCTCCCCTCATCTTCCCTGGAGGCTGGCTGGTGCTCAGCTCACCTGGGTGGCTGTGGCTGCAGCTGCTCTGCTGTGAGGAGAGGCTGAGGGAGTTGGGGCTGTTCAGTCTGGAGAGGAGAAGGCTCTGAGGTGACCTTCTTGTGACTGTATCTGAAGGGGGCTACAAGAAAGCTGGGGAGGGACTTTTTAGGCTGTCAGGTAGTGACAGGAGTAGGGGAATGGAACAGAGCTGGAAATGGGTAGATTTAGGCTGGATGTTAGGGAGAAGCTCTTCAGCATGAGAGTGGTGAGAGCCTGGCACAGGTTGCCCAGGGAGGTGTTGGAAGCCTCACCCCTGGAGGTGTTTCAGGCCAGGCTGGATGAGGCTCTGAGCAACCTGCTCTAGTGTGAGGTGTCCCTGGCCATGGCAGGGGAGTTGGAACTAGATGATCCTCGAGGTCCCTTCCAACCCTGACTGATTCTCTGATGCTGCTATCTCCCTGCCCTGCAGAGGTGCTCAGGTTGATCCTTGTCACATCACACATCTCTGACCTTGTGCTGCCAATCTTAACCTCTCAACACAAAGGATTTGGAGCATCTCCTAGAGAAGCCAAACAGCAGCACTGCTGAGGCCACATCTTGAATACTGGGTTCAGTTTTGGGGACCTCAGTAGAAGGTGAAGTCCTGGAGTACCTCCAGAGAAAGGCTGGTGAAGGATCTGGAGAGCAGGAGCAGCTCAGGGAACTGAGGTTGTTCAGCCTGGAGAAAAGGAAGGTTGGGGGGAGACCTTCTGGCTCTCCACAACTCTCTGAAAGGATGTTGGAGCCAGGTTGGGGTTGGTCTCTTCTCCCTAGTGGTGGGACAAGAAGAGATAGGCTCAATCATAGAATCACCTGGTTGGAAAAGACCTTAGCATCACCAAGTCCAACCATGACCCAACATCTCTACACATATCTTGAGCACCTCAGCCAAACTGTCTCAACTTGCACCAGGGAAGGTTTAGGTTGGACAGCAGAAGAAACTTTTCCACAGAAAGGGTTCTCAAAAGACTGAAACCTCTGAGTGAGGTGGTTGAATCCTCATCCATGGAGGTGCTGAGGCAGAGAGGTGGTGCTGAAGGCCATGGCTTAGCACCAGCCTTGATAGAGCCAGAGAATGGATGGGCTGGATGAGCTTGAAGGGCTTTGCCATGACTCTCTGAGTGTGTTGTTAGCCAGAACTTTGCTACTTCAAATCACAGCAGGCAGCTGTGTGCTGGCTGCAGCCAGAGCAGGGTGGGCAGCAGGGCAAGAGAGGGGATTGTGCCCCTGGGCTCTGCTCTGCTCACAGCTCACCTCCAAGCCTGCCTCCAGGGCTGCTGGCCCCAGCAGCAGGAGCACACAGAGCTGCTGCAGGGAGCACAGAGGAGGCCACAAGGATGAGCCCAGGGCTGCAGCAGCTCTGCTGTGAGCACAGGCTGAGGGAGCTGGGGGGNCACAGAGTAACAGAACGGTAGGGGTTGGAAGGGACCTCCAGAGATCATCCAGTCCAAGTCCTCTGCCAGAGCAGGAGCTTGGGGGCTCTGGGATGGACTCTCCCAAGCAGTTCTCTGAGGCTCTTCTTAAACTGAGAACTGGACACAGTGGTCCAGATGTGACCTCAGCAGGGCAGAGTAGAGGGGGAGGAGAACCTCTCTGGACCTCAGCACTCCCCTTCTAATCCACCCCAGGATCTCAATTCCACCTGCCCCAAAAGCCAACCATCACTGCATGAGCATCATTCAGGTCTGTTTTAAGCCCTGGTGGTTTTCTGCTGCTGCCCATGGCAGAGGAATCTTTCAGACCTTTATTCTCTGGTAGTTCCAAACCTCCACATCCCCACACAGCAGCTCCCAGCTGATTTCTAGCTCTCAAGCCAGCTGGTTGCTGTTCAGAAGGGAAACACCACTTTTATATCTTCCTCTCTGAGCTCACTCTTTCCTTCAGCCTGGATTATGATCTCCATTTGTCTTCCAGCCCTGCCTTTTGGAGTCGATTGTCTCTGCAGAGGCCCCTGGCTTCCCTTTCCACAGCACAGGACCTCCCTCTGCTTGCTCTTTCCTCTGCAGTCCTCAAAAGCCTCTCCTGAAACTGCCACTTTGGTCTTGAATTAGCTCCCCTCATCTTCCCTGGAGGCTGGCTGGTGCTCAGCTCACCTGGGTGGCTGTGGCTGCAGCTGCTCTGCTGTGAGGAGAGGCTGAGGGAGTTGGGGCTGTTCAGTCTGGAGAGGAGAAGGCTCTGAGGTGACCTTCTTGTGACTGTATCTGAAGGGGGCTACAAGAAAGCTGGGGAGGGACTTTTTAGGCTGTCAGGTAGTGACAGGAGTAGGGGAATGGAACAGAGCTGGAAATGGGTAGATTTAGGCTGGATGTTAGGGAGAAGCTCTTCAGCATGAGAGTGGTGAGAGCCTGGCACAGGTTGCCCAGGGAGGTGTTGGAAGCCTCACCCCTGGAGGTGTTTAAGGCCAAGCTGGATGAGGCTCTGAGCAACCTGCTCTAGTGTGAGGTGTCCCTGGCCATGGCAGGGGAGTTGGAACTAGATGATCCTCGAGGTCCCTTCCAACCCTGACTGATTCTCTGATGCTGCTATCTCCCTGCCCTGCAGAGGTGCTCAGGTTGATCCTTGTCACATCACACATCTCTGACCTTGTGCTGCCAATCTTAACCTCTCAACACAAAGGATTTGGAGCATCTCCTAGAGAAGCCAAACAGCAGCACTGCTGAGGCCACATCTTGAATACTGGGTTCAGTTTTGGGGACCTCAGTAGAAGGTGAAGTCCTGGAGTACCTCCAGAGAAAGGCTGGTGAAGGATCTGGAGAGCAGGAGCAGCTCAGGGAACTGAGGTTGTTCAGCCTGGAGAAAAGGAAGGTTGGGGGGAGACCTTCTGGCTCTCCACAACTCTCTGAAAGGATGTTGGAGCCAGGTTGGGGTTGGTCTCTTCTCCCTAGTGGTGGGACAAGAAGAGATAGGCTCAATCATAGAATCACCTGGTTGGAAAAGACCTTAGCATCACCAAGTCCAACCATGACCCAACATCTCTACACATATCTTGAGCACCTCAGCCAAACTGTCTCAACTTGCACCAGGGAAGGTTTAGGTTGGACAGCAGAAGAAACTTTTCCACAGAAAGGGTTCTCAAAAGACTGAAACCTCTGAGTGAGGTGGTTGAATCCTCATCCATGGAGGTGCTGAGGCAGAGAGGTGGTGCTGAAGGCCATGGCTTAGCACCAGCCTTGATAGAGCCAGAGAATGGATGGGCTGGATGAGCTTGAAGGGCTTTGCCATGACTCTCTGAGTGTGTTGTTAGCCAGAACTTTGCTACTTCAAATCACAGCAGGCAGCTGTGTGCTGGCTGCAGCCAGAGCAGGGTGGGCAGCAGGGCAAGAGAGGGGATTGTGCCCCTGGGCTCTGCTCTGCTCACAGCTCACCTCCAAGCCTGCCTCCAGGGCTGCTGGCCCCAGCAGCAGGAGCACACAGAGCTGCTGCAGGGAGCACAGAGGAGGCCACAAGGATGAGCCCAGGGCTGCAGCAGCTCTGCTGTGAGCACAGGCTGAGGGAGCTGGGGGGGTGCAGCCTGCAGAAGAGAAGGCTCCAGGGGCACCTCACAGCTGCCTGCCAGCAGCTGAAGGCATCCTGCAGGAAGGCTGCAGAGGGACTTTGGCTAAGGCTGTCCAGAGCCAGGCCAAGGGGGAATGGTTGGGAGCTGAGGCAGAGCAGGCTTAGAGTGGAGCTGAGGCAGAAGTTGTTGAGGAGGAGGCTGCTGAGCCTCTGGCACAGGCTGCCCAGGGAGGCTGTGGCTGCCTCCTGTGTGGGGGTGCTGCAGGCCAGGCTGGATGAGGCCTTGAGCAGCTGAGTCTGGCTGAGAGGTGTCCCTGGGTATGGTGTGGAGGGTGGAGGAGAGCAGCTCTGAGCTCCCTTCCACCCTGAGCCATTCTGGATTCTTTTTAGCCTGTTTAACTCTTTCAGTTAAGAACTTCCAGCTCTCAATCTGTCACCTTGTCCCAAATGCTTTCCTGAGACATTTGGCTTCCTGCCAGCTGAACTGATGCTGCTCTCCAGAGGTGTCTAAGTTGTGTTACCTTCCTTCTGCTCAGCTGACTGAGCCTGCAGCTATTTTGGGGTTGAAAAGCTTGGATGTTGCTAAATATGGGAGGAAAAGGTCCGTGGCAGTGCTGTGTTTGTGTGAATTCTTGTACAGCCAAGTTCTTGAGGAGGAAGGCTGAGCTGACCACACTCTGCCTGCCCACCAGTGACTAACAGTGGGGACAGGCTTCTGGGCAGGTCCTCTTGTGACAGGACAAGGGAGGATGGTTTGAAACTAAAAGAGGAGGATTTAGGCCAGTTTCATGGATTAAGTTCTTTGTGGTGAAGATGTGGTGGATAGCCCAAGCCTGGAAACACTCCAGGTCAGGCTGGGTCAAGTGCTTCTGCAGCACACAGCATCATGGAATGGTCTGGGTTGGAAGGGAGCTCCAAAGCTCATCCAGTCCAACCCTCTCTGCACTCAGCAGGGACAGCCTCAGCTAGAGCAGGTCACCCACAGCCCTGTCCAGCCTCACCTTCAATAGCTCCAGGGATGGGGCCACAACCACCACCTGGAGAAGAGAGGGCTCCAGGGAGACCTCATAAGAGCCTTCCAAGACCTGAAGGATGCTACAAGAAGGCTGCAGAGAGACTGTTTGCAAAGGGCTGCAGGCACAGGATGAGGGCAATGGCTTCAAAGTAGAGCAGAGCAGATTGAGCTTGGATGTGAGGAACAGGTTCTGCACTAGGAGGGTGCTGGAGCACTGCAACAGGTTGCTTGGGGAGGTGGTTGTGATCTGGAGTGTGTAGAGGTCCTGCACAGGGAAATCATGTTTGAGAGAGCTCAACCTTCTGGAGCTTTTCATGTCAGAGGAACACAGAACCTGAGAGGTTGGAAGAGATCATCCAGCTCAATCTCCCTGCCAAAGCAGCATCCCCTAGGGCAGGCCACACAGGAATGCATCCAGGTGGGCTTGGAAAGCCTCCAGAGGAGGAGACTCCACAACCTCTCTGGGCAGCCTGCTCCAGGGCTCTGCCACCCTCACACCAAACAAGTTTCTCCTCCTGTGCAGATGAAACCTTCTCTCTTCCACTTTGCATCCATTGCTGCTTGGCTTCTTGCTCTGCACCCCCCAGAAGAGCTTGGCCCCCTCCACTTGACACCCACCCCTCAGCTAGTGATGTATTTTTCCCCCCACCACTTTCTTCCTCCTTCTTCAGTGTGGAAAACTGGGAAGTGGGTAGAAAAAAATGAAGTTTATCCCAACCTTCCTGTGGTAACTTTCCCACCCCAGGAAGATTAATGCTGGAGTGTGTTTGTAAGCTGAACATATTCTTTGTTCCTGGTCTTAGCAAGGGTTAGAGATTTGGAAGGATTATTGAAGACAAGCTTAGAGTATTTTATAAGAGAGAGAGAGAGGAGGGGGGGAAAAGAATCACTGAAGTGGCAAATAGCCCCCCCCAAACCCAGCAGAGATTCCATCCTGCCTGCTGGACATGGCAAACTCCTTGGTCAAATGGATGGAGCAGCAGCAGCAGAAGTTAGAGCAGAAATAACATCTTGGGGTCTGCAGGGTTGGGATTTGGGTTTGCTCCTCGTCTGCTGTTGGGTTTAGTCAGCAAGGTTTGACTCTTCTCCTGGCATCAGACTCTTACCTGCCAGTGATTAAAGCTCAGTGGTTGAGATTTTGCTTTCTTCGGCCTGAGCAAGCAAACTCTCTGCTTTTGGTGGCAGCTTTGATGTTGGAGATGCCTCTCTGTGGTCAAGGGGAGGCCAGCAGAATGATCTGAGGGCTGGAAGCCCTGTCCTGGGCTGATCCCCAACAGTGTGGGCAGCAGGGGCAGGGAGGGGATTCTGCCCCCTGCTCTGCTCTGCTCTGCTGAGACCTCCCCTGCAGTGCTGGGGCGGCTCTGGAGCGCTCAGCACAGGCAGGGAGCTGCTGGAGCAGGGCCAGAGGAGGGCACAGCCATGCTGGGAGGGCTCTGCTGGGACAGTTGTGGGTGTGCAGCCTGGAGAAGGCTCCAGGGAGACCTTCTGGTGGCCTTGCAGGACTTCAGGGACCTGAGAGAAAGGCTGGGGACAGCGTTTTGATCAGAGCCTGTTGGGACAAGCCAAGGGGGAGATGGTTTGGAACAAAAAGAGGGAGGTTCAGGCTGGAGGGAGGCTGGTGGAGCTGTAAAGGACTGCAAAGCTGCTGAGAGCCTGTCCCAGGTGAGCCAGAGAGGTGGTAAATGCCCATCCCTGGAGATATCCCTTATCAGAGCAACCTACTCTTGTTGAAGATGTCCCATCACAGCATCACAGAATAGAATCCAGCAGGTTGGAAGAGGGCTCCAAGCTCAGCCAGCCCAACCTAGCACCCAGCCCTGCCCAACCAACCAGACCATGGCACTAAGTGCCCCAGCCAGGCTTGGCTTCAACACCTCCAGGCACAGCCACTCCACCACCTCCCTGGGCAGCCCATTCCAAGAGACCTTAAAGACCATGGAGTGGGCTGGAAAAGACCTCTGAGATCATAAGAGTCATGAAATGGATTGGAAGAGACCTTAAGGATCATCCAGCTGCAAGTCCCCTGCCTGGGCAAGGACACCTCCCACCAGCCCAGCTTGCTCAGGGCCTCATCCAGCCTGGCCTGGAACACTTCCAGGGAAGGGACATCCACAGCCTCCCTGGGCAACCTGTGCCAGTGTCTCCTCACCCTCAATTTCTACCTATGACCACAGGTCCTTATCAGCAGTTCCACTCCAGCTCTGCTGTGGCCCCCTTCAGGTACTGGCAGGCTGCTCTAAGGTCTCCCTGGAGCCTGCTCTCCTCTGGGCTGAACTGCCCCAACTCTCTCAGCCTGTCCTCAGAGGAAAGGTTCTTCAGCCCTCTGATCATCATTGTGGCTTCCTCTGGACCCTCTCCAGCAGTTCCATCTCCTTCTTACGTTGGGGGGGACCAGAACTGGAGGCAGTGCTGCAAGTGAGATCTCCCCAGAGCAGAGCAGAGGGACAGAATCACCTCCCTTGACCTGTTCCTGATGGAGAGAACTCCTGATTCTATAGCTGAGTGATCTTTCAGCTTTTGGGTTGGGTGAGTTGAACAAATGGCACTGAGCTGGGGTGTCTTGGGCAGCTGCTTGCCTGGCACTACCTCAGGAGGTGGTTCAGGGTCTGAGGCTTCCACATTTAGTTTGAAATCCACCCGGGAGAGCTCTTTGCAGTCCAAACCTTTGTGTGTTCCTGGCCTGTCTTCTTCATCTGCCATCCAGAGGACCATGCACAGATCTTGCCTGTGGTGATGTTGGTTTCCAGGTCCTCTTGAGTCAGGCTGGGCTCTAGACCAATCCTGGCAGAACTCTGCCACAGCTGATTTTGTTGCTGGTGATTTTCCACGAGTGACTGCTTGGAGTCATCTGTCAGTTGGCCAACTCCAGATCCATTTAGTGCTCTTTGCTGCAGGTGTGAAGTGGTGGTTTCCAAACCAGGATGGCAACAGAAGGCTCCAGGGAGACCTTAGAGCAGCCTTCCAGTACCTGAAGGGGGCTACAAGAAAGCCAGGAAGGGATTTTTGTTAAGGGCTTGGAGTGATAGGATGAGGGGGAATGACTTGGAGCTGGAAGAGGGGAGACTGAGCCTGGAGCTGAGGAAGCACTTGTTGGCAGTGAGGGTGGGGAGAGACTGGCACAGGCTGCCCAGGGAGGCTGTGGATGTGCCCTCCCTGGAGGTGCTCAAGGCTGGGTTGCTTCAGGCCTTGACCAAGCTGTGCTGGTGGGAGGTGTCCCTGCCCATGGCAGGGGGTTGGAGCTGGCTGAGCTTTGAGGTCCCTTCCAAGCCAAACTTTGCCTGTTGCATTGCAGCAGTTACCTTTGGCAACCTGATTTGGAGTCTCAGCTCAGGGTGAAGTCCACCTTGTTGGACAGGAGCTGTTTTTCATCCCATTCTGTTGGCTGCCATCATTTTTGTCCCTCTCCTTTTTGAAGTCTGGATGAAGTTCTGATGGAGTTTTCCCTCCTCCTGTCTGGAGCTGATGTTTGGCTGACTCAGAGGTTGAACTAAATGCCCCTTCAAGGTCTTTTCCAGTCTGTGGTTGATAATTGAATCATCTTCTTGCCCTCTCCTCCTGTTGTCATGTTAGAAATGTTTGCCTTCCATATTTTCTCCTGCATTCCAAACAAGGCCACAAAGATGCTGGGAGGGCTGGAAGGGCTCTGCTGGGAGGTCAGGCTGGGAGAGGTGGAGGTGTGCAGCCTGGAGAAGAGAAGGCTCCAGGGAGAGCTTCTGGTGGCCTTGCAGGGCTTAAAAGGGATAAGAAGAAAGCTGAGGACAGGCTTCTGAGCAGGGCCTGTTGGGACAGGTCTAGGGGAGATGGTTTGAAGCTAAAAGAGGGAAACTGAGACAGGAGAGAAGAGAGAAATGTTTGACACTGAGGGTGGGGAGAGCCTGTGCCAGGCTGCTCAGAGAGGTAGGAGCTGCCTCATGCCTGGCACCAACCAGGGTAGGTTGTTTGGGAATGTGGTTGGGGTTGTCCCTGCTGGCTGCAAGAGGGTTGGATGACCTGGAGCAGGTTGCCCAGGGAGGTGGTTGAGGCCTCATCCCTGGAGATATTGAAGGTGAGGCTGGACAGGGCTCTGAGCAGCCTGATCTAGGTGAGGATGTCCCTGCTGACTCCTGGGGGGACTGGACTGGATGAGTTTCAGACTAGATTGGGTTGGACTGGATTGCTTCTTCAGCAGGGGAGTGGTGAGAGGCTGGGATGGGTTGCCCAGGGAGGGGGTTGAGGCCCCATGGCTGGAGGTGTTTCAGGCCAGGCTGGCTGAGGCTGTGTGCAGCCTGCTCTAGGGTAGGGTGTCCCTGGGCACGGCAGGGGGTTGGAACTGGCTGCTCCTTGTGCTCCCTTCCAGCCCTGCCTGATTCTGTGATGCTATGAGCTTTGGAGGTCCCTTCCAGCCCAGACTGTTGTGTGATTTTATGATCTTTACAGCTCTCTTCCAACCTAAACCATTCTGTGATATTGAAAATGAAGCCTTGGGAGGGGAGGCACAGAAATGTTGGGACTCTTTGGAGGACTCCTGATCCTTTGAGTCATCTTCTCTGCCTGAGAGGCAGAGCTGGTAGAGAGCTCAGGAGACCTCTCCAACCCATTCCCCTCTTTGAGGCAAGATCAAAGTGTCTCTGGAGCATCCCTGACAACTACATTGCTAATTTTGCCTCGAAGTCTCCCCATTCAGGAGCCTCCTTAGGTAGCTGGCAGTGGGTGATTAACCAATTTACTTAAAAGCTTTTCCCCTCTCTTATTTCTCTGGCAAATTAAAGGCTCTTTGCTGGACTCCAGAGGACCTGCAGAGGAACTCATCCCTGCTGTCTTCCAGCCTGGCTGCTGGGAGCCTCTTACCTTCTCTTTCAGTTTTCTTCCTTTTAGGCTGAGCAAGGTCCTTGAAGCTGTTCTCTTGCATCTTGGCTGCACCCTCAGCAAGTGTGTGTGGGGCACAGAACCAGTCAGGGTTGGAAGGGAGCACAAGGAGCAGCCAGTTCCAACCCCCCTGCCATGCCCAGGGACACCCTACCCTAGAGCAGGCTGCACACAGCCTCAGCCAGCCTGGCCTGAAACACCTCCAGCCATGGGGCCTCAACCACCTCCCTGGGCAACCCCTGCCAGGCTCTCACCACTCTCACACCATACCAAGGTGTGAGGTGTGGGGGCACAGCAAAGTGTGTGGTGTGGGGACACAGCAAGGTGTGTGGTGTGGGGGCACAGCAAGGTGTTTTGGTGGGGGGCACCAATCTGTGTGGTGTGGGGGCACAGCAGGGTGTTTTGGTGGGGGGCACAGCAAGGTGTGTGGTGTGGGGGCACAGCAAGGTGTGAGGAGTGGGGACACAGCAAGGTGTGAGGAGTGGGGGCACAGCAAGGTGTGAGGAGTGGGGGCACAGCAAGGTGTTTTGGTGGGGGGCACCAATCTGTGTGGTGTGGGGGCACAGCAGGGTGTTTTGGTGGGGGGCACAGCAAGGTGTGTGGTGTGGGGGCACAGCAAGGTGTGAGGAGTGGGGACACAGCAAGGTGTGAGGAGTGGGGGCACAGCAAGGTGTGAGGAGTGGGGGCACAGCAAGGTGTTTTGGTGGGGGGCACCAATCTGTGTGGTGTGGGGGCACAGCAGGGTGTTTTGGTGGGGGGCACAGCAAGGTGTGTGGTGTGGGGGCACAGCAAGGTGTGAGGAGTGGGGACACAGCAAGGTGTGAGGAGTGGGGGCACAGCAAGGTGTGAGGAGTGGGGGCACAGCAAGGTGTTTTGGTGGGGGGCACCAAGCTGTGTGGTCTGCTTGACACGCTGGTGGGAAGGGATCCATCCAGAGGGACGTGGACAGGCTGGAGAGGTGGGTCCAAGCCAGCCTCCTGAAGTTCAAGCAGGCCAGGTTTGAGGTCCTGTACCCGGGACAGGGCAGTGCCAAGCACAAATCCAGGCTGGATGAGGAAAGTCTGGAGAGCAGCTCTGAGGAGAAGGGTTTGGGGGTGTCAGGTGGTGCCAAGGTGCCCAGGAGCCAGCAGTGGTCCCTGGCAGCCCAGAGGCAGCTGTGTGCTGGCTGCAGCCAGAGCAGGGAGAGCAGCAGGGCAGGGAGGGGATTCTGCTCCTCTGCTCTGCTCTGCTCTGCTCAGACCTCACCTGCAGCACTGCCTCCAGCTCTGGGGACCCCAGCACAAGGAGGACATGGAGATGGTGGTCCAGAGGAGGCCGTGGAGATGATCAGAGGGCTGGAGAACCTCCCCTGTGGAGACAGGCTGGGAGAGTTGGGGCTGCTCAGCCTGGAAAACAGAAAGCTCCAGGGAGATCTTAGAGCAACCTCCCAGTACCTGAAGGAGCTACAGGAGAGCTGGGGAGGGACATCGGGCAAGGGCTGGGAGTGACAGGATGAGGGGAATGGATTGAAGGTGGAAGAGGAGAGATTGAGAGTGGAGATGAGGCAGAAGTTCTTTGGAGTGAGGGTGAGGAGACACTGGCACAGGCTGCCCTGGGAGTCTGTGGCTGTGCCCTCCCTGGAGGTGTTGAATGCCAGGTTGGATGAGTCCTTTGAGCAAGCTGTGCTGGTGGGAGGTGTCCCTGCCCATGGCAGGGGGTTGGAACTGGTTGATCTTTAAGTTCCCTTCCAACCCAACCCATTCTTTGCCCTTCCTATTCCCAAATCTCTTTAGAGTTCTGGCAGCTTTCCCCTGGACTCTGACCTGTTTACTTCTTCCTTACAGAGCCTCCTTAATCCCTGCCCTTGTCAGGGTTGCATAAACCCAAATCTCACCAATTTCCACCTTAAAACAAGACAAAATTCCCTTCCCTCTTCCTTTCCCCCCCTTTCTCCCTCCTCATTTTTCTTTCTGCTCTGCCCTCTGGGTTGTTTGATCTCCTCCAGCAGCTTGGATACTCTCCTCCTGCACCACATCCTTCTCTTCATTGAGTCCCACCAGGCTGTGTTGCTTTGCCACAGTTTGCTCTCAAGCTGTTGATTCATGTCTCTGGTTTGTCCTCTCTTTTCTTTCCCTTCAGCTGTCTTTTCTTGCTGCCATCCCATGGCTTGCAAGGAGACTTCAATCTCCAGTTCCCTTTAGAAGCATCTCCAAACTCTTGGCTCGCCGATCCCAGCAGCGCTTTGAATGCTTGGGATTGGGTAGAAGTGGATCCATCTTTATGCAGGTTCCTTCATTTGGCCTCTGTCTGAGTCCTGTTGGTGTTAAAATCAGCCCTCTGAAGTGCTGCCTGTGCTCATCACCTTGCTCTTTCCTTATGCCAACGTCGTGGAAGCTCAAATCAATGATTTAAATCAGGTTCTTGGTGGAATTGCTCAGCTGAGAGACACTGAAATGGGAGGCTCTGCTTTTTCTCCACCCTCAGGACTTGCACTCCAGTGATGAGCAGTATGAGGAGGTCCAAAAGAGTCAACTTAGTGTTAGGAATTGGAGACACTGTGAAGGGGTTTGTAGGGATAGGAGGAGGAGCAATGGATTGAAGCAGGGAGGTTGAGACTGGAGATTAGAAGGAAATTGTTGGCAGTGAGGGTAGGAGAGACTGGCACAGGTTGCCCAGGGAGGCTGTGGATGTGCCCTCCTTGGAGGTGTTCAGGGCCAGGCTGGATGAAGCCTTGAGCAAGCTGGGCTGGTGGGAGGTGTCCCTGCCCAGGGCAGTGGGGTTGGAGCTGGCTGAGCTTTGAGGTCCCTTCCAACCCAAGCCATTCTTTGAATCTCTGAAATTCAGTTCTTGTGTGGTGCTGATTGCTGTGGAAGAGGTGAACCTCCTGATGCCCCTCTTTGCAGGGCCCTGCTGCAGCCATCTCTCCTCTTTTGCACCTGAAAAGAGTCAGATGAACGCTGTTGAAGTCCAGCCACAGGCTCTCCACCCCAGATGTATTTCTTTCCTTCTTGCCAGTTCAGGTTTTTATTTGTCTCTGCTCATTATTCAGCCTCCTGGCAGCCATTCCTAGCCCCAGCGAGTTCATTGTCTGTGTGGAGGCTTTTGTCTGCCTTTAAACCTCCACTTGCCCTTCCAAGTGTCCTTCTTGGGTGCTTAGCTTATCCCTCTCCTCCATGCCTCAGCACTTTCACCTGGGAAGGTGTTTTATTGGTTGGACAGATGCTGGCTTTGCAATTCATCATCTCTCTGTTCCTGCAGCGTTGTTCTCTCACATGCAGATAGTCCCAGCCTGCTTTGGATCAGTGACCTTTGTGGTGCCAGGATGAGGGGCAGTGGATTGAAGGGAGGTTCTGCTCCCCCTCTGCTCTGCCCTGCTGAGACCACAGCTGCAATACTGTGTCCAGTTTGGGGCTCCCCAGGGCAGGAGGGACAGGGACCTGCTGCAGAGTCCAGCAGAGAGCCAGGAGGGTGAGTGGGGGACTTGAGCATCTGCCCTGTGCAGAGAGCCTGAGAGCCCTGGGGCTGTTTAGGCTGCAGCAGAGAAGGCTGAGAGGAGATCTGCTCAAGGTCTCTCCCTAGCTGAGGGGTGGGTGTCAAGTGGAGGGGGCCAAGCTCTTTTGGGGGGTGCAGAGCAAGAAGCCAAGCAGCAATGGATGCAAAGTGGAAGAGAGAAGGTTTCATCTGCACAGGAGGAGAAACTTGTTTGGTGTGAGGGTGGCAGAGCCCTGGAGCAGGCTGCCCAGAGAGGTTGTGGAGTCTCCTTCTCTGGAGGCTTTCCAAGCCCACCTGAATGAGCTTTTGTGTGAGCTGCCCTGGGGGATCTTGCTTTACCAGGGAGGTTGGACTTGGTGATCTCTGGAGGTCCCTTCCAACCCCCTGCCATGCCCAGGGACACCCTACCCTAGAGCAGGCTGCACACAGCCTCAGCCAGCCTGGCCTGAAACACCTCCAGGGATGGGACCTCCACCACCTCCCTGGGCAACCCCTTCCAGCCTCTCACCACTCTCATGCTCAACAACCTCCTCCTCACATCCAGGCTGAACCTACCCATCTCCAGCTTTGCTCCATGCAGATGTGGTGCTGAGGGCCATGGTTTGGTGGTGACCTGACAGTGCTGGGTTCATGATTGGATTTGATCATCTTCAAAGTCTCTTCCAAACTGCTGATAGAACTAGAGGAAATATCCTGAAATTGTTCTAGGAGAGGTTAAAGTTGGAGATGAGGAAGAATTCCTTTGCTGCAAGAGTGGTCAGGGATTGGCAGAGGCTGCCCAGGGAGGTGCTGCAGTCCCCATGCCTGCAGGTGTCCAGGAATGTGTAGAAATGGCACTTGGGGCCATGGTTTAATGGCCATGGTGGGGTTGAAGGACTTGGTGACCTGGGAAGGGCTTTTCCAACCCAAACAAATCTGTGAGCTAATCCAACCCCTCTGAGGTGACCATGGAGGACATCTTCAGCTAGAACAGGTTGCTCAGAGCCCTGGCCAAGCTGGTTTGGAATGGTTCCAGGGAGGAGGCTTCTATCACCTCTCTGGGCAACTCATTTCCTTCCTTAGCAGCCATAAAACATCTCAGGCAATAACTGCAACCTGAAGAGCCACCTGCAAATTCTTGCTGGGGCCAAAAAATTCCAGCTCCAAGCCTCCAAGATACTGCAGCCCAAATCAAACCCCAGGCCAAGAGACTTCTTTGCTGCCCCTTTGCATCTCAGCAGAATTGAGAATCAGGCAGGACTGCACTTTCCTGGAGTGCTGGCACCCAGTCCAGACATCCTGATGCTGTTCTTTGAAGGCAGAGAGATTTGTGTAGGTGTCTTGCAGTCAGTTTTAGCTCCCTCCCTCGATTATAGCACATTCACTCCCTGAACCAAGGCTCTTGCTTGCCTCCTGGTCTGAAACAGCCTGCTCCAAAGGCTCTTCTGATAGCTGAGTGTCAGCAGATAGTGCTTGGATGATACAGCATACAGTGGAGGTAGCATAGGAGTAGTGGTGGGGTTGTGAGCCCCAGGTGGGTGCTTGGGCTTCACAGGGTCGCAGAATGGCTTAAGTTGGAAGGGACCACGGAGCTGAAGGACCTCACTTTAAAGGGGGAGGATTGGGGGGAGTTTGTGCTTGGCTTTTAGCTGGGAGATCTTGGCCAGCAGAAAGAGGTGGAGAGCAACTGTGCTTAGCACTGAGTTCAGGGAATTGTGGAGGCACAGAATGGCTCAGGGTGGAAGGGAGCTCAGAGCTGCTCTCCTCCACCCTCCACACCATGCCCAGGGGCACCTCTCAGCCAGGCTCAGCTGCTCAAGGCCTCATCCAGCCTGGCCTGCAGCACCCCCACACAGGAGGCAGCCACAGCCTCCCTGGGCAGCCTGGGACAGAGGCTCAGCAGCCTCCTCCTCAACAACTTCTGCCTCAGCTCCACTCTAAGCCTGCTCTGCCTCAGCTCCCAACCATTCCCCCTTGGCCTGGCTCTGGACAGCCTTAGCCAAAGTCCCTCTGCAGCCTTCCTGCAGGATGCCTTCAGCTGCTGGCAGGCAGCTCTGAGGTGCCCCTGGAGCCTTCTCTTCTGCAGGCTGCACCCCCCCAGCTCCCTCAGCCTGTGCTCACAGCAGAGCTGCTGCAGCCCTGGGCTCATCCTTGTGGCCTCCTCTGTGCTCCCTGCAGCAGCTCTGTGTGCTCCTGCTGCTGGGGCCAGCAGCCCTGGAGGCAGGCTTGGAGGTGAGCTGGGAGCAGAGCAGAGCCCAGGGGCACAATCCCCTCTCTTGCCCTGCTGCCCACCCTGCTCTGGCTGCAGCCAGCACACAGCTGCCTGCTGGGCTGCAGGAGGGCACTGCTGGCTCCTGGGCAGCTTCTCAGCACCCAGCACCCCCAAGGCTCTCTCTTCAGGGCTGCTCTCAACCCTCCCTGCCCCCATGCTGGATTTGTGCCTGGGCTTGGCCTGACCCAGCTGCAGGCTCTTGCACTTGGACTTGTTGACTCTGCTGCAGTTGTCCCTGCCCCACTTCTGCAGCCTGCCCAGATCCTCCTGGCTGCCATCCCTGCCCTCAGGTGAGCCCAGGGCACCACAGGTGCCACCCCCAACCCTGCTGGGGGTGCCTCAATGCCGCTGTCCATGTTGGTGAGGAAGATGTTAAGCAGCAGTGGAGGCAGGACAGAGCCCTGAATCTCCTTTGCAGGTTGCTCTCAGCTTAATTTGAAGTTCATAATTTCTACAATTGATTTCCACTTTATTCCTTCAGTGGGAAATTAAATCTCTGTGGCTGTGCTTGAATTACTCTTTGCAAATGAAGCAGCTGGAAGGGAAACAGCAGCTCTAGGAGGCAGTCCACGGCCTCTGGTGCCTGCAGATCTGGAGCTGTGCTGCAACTTCTCTCTAGGGATGCATCAACAAATGAAGCTGCTCTTCAGATTGTCTCCTGGTGGAGTTAGGCTTCTGAGAGGGTTTCAGTACCAAGTGATGTTTGCAACCTGATCAAGTTGAGGGTTCCCCTGTTGGCTGCAGCTGGAGTTGTGCAGCCTGGAGAAAAGAAGGATCCAAGGAGAGCTTCTGGTGGTGTTCTGTAATTGAAGGAACCTAGAAGGAAGATGGAGACAGCAGAAGGTCTCCTCAGCGTCTTCTCTTCTCCAGGCTGAACACCCCTAGCTCAATCAGCCTGTGCTCACAGCAGAGCTGCTCCAGCCCTTGGCTCATTCTTGTGGCCTTCTCTGCACTTCCTCCACCAGCAAAGTGTCCTCCTCCTGCTGGGGATACCAGAACTTGGATCCCCCATTCCTGGAGATGGGCTGCAGAGAGACTGTTTGCAAAGGCCTACAGAGACAGGATGAGGGCAATGGCTTCAAAGCAGAGCAGAGCAGATTGAGCTTGGATGTGAGGAACAAGTTCTGCACCAGGAGGGTGCTGGAACACTGCAACAGGTTGCCTGGGGAGGTGATTGTGACCCCATCCCTGGAGATATTGAAGGTGAGGCTGGACAGAGCTCTGGGTGACCTGATCTGCTGCAGCAGGAGAAGTGTGGCCAGCAGGTTGAGGGAGGTGATTCTGCCCCTCTGCTCTGCTCTGCTGAGACCTCACCTGGAGTACTGCAGCCTGCTCTGGAGCCCCTGGGACAAGAGGGCTGTGGAGATGCTGGAGAGTGTCCAGAGCAGGGCCAGGAGGATGCTGAGAGGGCTGCAGCAGCTCTGCTGTGAGCACAGACTGAAAGAGTTGGGGCTGTGCAGGCTGGAGCAGAGGAGGCTCCCAGGGGACCTTCTTGTGGCCTTCCAGGATCTGAAGGGGGCTCCAAAAAAGCTGGGGAGGGACTTTTGAGGCTGTGAGGGAGTGGCAGGAGTGGGGGGAATGGAGCAAAGGTGGAGGTGGGGAGAGTGAGGCTGGAGGTGAGGAGGAAGTTGTTGAGCAGGAGAGTGGTGAGAGGCTGGGATGGGTTGCCCAGGGAGGTGGTTGAGGCCCCATGGCTGGAGGTGTTTCAGGCCAGGCTGGCTGAGGCTGTGTGCAGCCTGCTCTAGGGTAGGGTGTCCCTGGGCATGGCAGGGGGCTGGCACTGGCTGCTCCTTGTGCTCCCTTCCAACCCTGACTGATTCTGTGATTCTAATTCCCTGGCAGAAGAGACCAGCACCAACCTCTCCACAGCCTCCTTGCAGGCAGCTGTAGGCAGCCATGAGCTCTCCCCTCAGCCTCCTCTTCCTCACTCTACCCATCCCCAGCTCCTTCAGCCTCTCCTCAGCAGATTCACTCTCCAGGCCCTTCCCCAGCTTCCTTGCCCTCCTCTGCCCTGGCTCCAGCACCTCCACCTCCCTCATGTCTTGAGGTGCCCAAACCTGAACACAACCCTCGAGGTGTGGCCTCCCCAGAGCAGAGCCCAAGGGGACAATCCCCTCCCTGCTTCTACTCGCATCAAGTCCAACTCTTAACCCAGCACTGCCCAGATCACCACTGACTCCTGGCCCTCAGCACCACACCTCCATTGATTTTCAGTCCCTCCAGGGATGAGGACTGCAGCAGTGCCCCAGGCAGCCTGTTCCAAGGCACTCCTTCAGCAAAGACATTTTTCCTCTCCATCACATATTTGGTTGCTCTGTAGGGCAGAGACAATGGAGCTGGAAAATGGTCTTTAAGTCGTTAGGGGTCGAGTTGTTTGAGCTCATGTGTGGAGATAGAGTGCAGAGCTTCTGCTTGGAGGTAAACATGAATGAGCTCAGTCAGCACCAGTGCAGCAGATGGGATTAGAAGCATTGCAAGAAGGAAGATTATTGCAGACTTCTACAATCCAGGGTGAGAAGGGACCTCTGAAGCTCTCTCACTCCAGCAGGGCACCCACAGCAGCTTGCCAGCAGCACAATGGCCAGAGGAGGTTGGAAGCTCTGCACACAAGGAGCCTCCACAACCTCTCTGGGCAGCCTCCTGCAGGCCTCCAGCACCCTCACACCAAACAAAGTTTCCCCTCATGGTCAAAGGGAACCTCCTGGGTTCCAGTTTGTGCCCCTTGCCCCTTGTGCTGTCTCTGGGCAGCACTCAGCAGGTGCCAGCCCTGTCCTCTTGTCCCCCACAGCTCCTTCGGCTCTTGCTGAGCTTTGCTTCTGGGGCTGCTCTGCTGCAGGCTCCCAGCCCCAGGGCTCTCAGCCTTTGCTCCTCAGAGAGCTGCTGCAGGCCCCTCAGCCTCTCCCCAGCCTCCCCTGGCCTCTCTCCAGCACTTGCCAGGCTCTTGAGCTGGGCAGCCCAGAGCTGGACTCTCTTCCCGTTTTGCTGGGTGTGGATATGGGTAGAGTTAAACCCCAAACGCCCTGGAGCAGGGTTTCAGGGCAGCTGCCTGGCTGCAGATGAGCTTCATTAGACCCCAGCCTCTCCTGGACTCTCTCCAGCAGTTCCCAGGTTCTCTGGCACTGGGGAGCCCAGACCTGGACTCAGCACTGCAGCTGTGGCCTGGCTAGGGCAGAGCAGAGGGGCAGCAGAACCTCTCTGGGCTCCTCTTGCAGCACAGCTCTGCTACTCCTGCCAAAGCTGCTCCAGGCTCCTCAGGCTCTCCCCAGCCTCCCCTGGACTCTCTCCAGCAGCTCCTTGGTCTTTCTTTGCACCAGTTTCTGTGTGAGTAGCTGTGACTGACAATGTGCAGGTCATGAACACTCCCAACCAGGCTTTAACTCCCAAGTGCCAGCTTCAGTTTTAGTCTGCTGTTAAGTTGAACATCTCAAGGAAATGAAACCCCCTTGGAAGAAATCAAGAAGAATTCCTGCTATTGAGTTAATTAGATCCAAATGTGAGATGAAATCATCTGTTCAACTCTTTCAGGCTCTACTTGAGGTCCACACACCTGTGTCTAGCATGCAGAGGCTTTCCCTCGTTAATTAAGAGCACTTCCCTGGTGTTATTGCTTAATTGGGCTGTCACAGGGAAGCTGATGAGACAATGGAATGGTCTTAATTGAATCCAAACTAAATGCCTGATACTTCACCTGCTGGAGTGTTCCATGACATGAGCCCCGAGCTCGTTATCATCTCCTAATGGTGATGGTAATTGCTCAGGAAGGAAATGCAGGCTGCTTGATTGAGGAGGCTTCATTTTCTTCCCCCATTTATCAGACTCAGGAGGTCTCAAGCACCCTGGTCCTGTTGGGGGTGTCCCTGCAGGTGGCTTGGGGGTTGGAATTGGATGATCTTCAAGGTCTCTTCCAAGCCAAACCACTGGGAGCTGTGCTGTATGATACATCTGTCAGTGCTGTGGACAGCAGGATCAGAGAATCCTTCTGCCTCTTGGGAGGGTGGGTGAAAGAGTCAAAGAAATCAAGAACTCTTCCCCATGTTGTGTCTCCCCCTGCTCACCTTTCCCAAGCAGCAGGTAGATGTCTAAGGGCCATGAATTATGGATGTGAGTGGAGAGGCTCCTAGAGGAGGAATCAGAGAATCAGGCAGGTTGGCAGAGAGCTCCAAGCTCAGCCAGCCCAACCTAGCACCCAGCCCTGCCCAACCAACCAGACCATGGCACTAAGTGCCCCAGCCAGGCTTGGCTTCAACACCTCCAGGCACAAAGACTCCACCACCTCCCTGGGCAGCCCATTCCAATGCCAATCACTCTCTCTGCCAACAACTTCCTCCTCACAGCCAGCCTAGACCTGCCCTGCCACAGCTTCAGACTCTGTCCCCTTCTTCTCTTGCTGCTTGCCTGGCAGCAGAGCCCAACCCCAGCTGGCTACAGCCTCCCTGCAGGCAGCTGCAGACAGCAATGAGCTCTGCCCTGAGCCTCCTCTGCTGCAGGCTGCACACCCCCAGCTCCCTCAGCCTCTCCTCACAGGGCTGTGCTCCAGGCCCCTCCCCAGCCTTGCTGCCCTTCTCTCAACACCTTCCAGCACCTCAACATCTCTCTGCAATTCAGGAGCCCACAGCTGAACACAGCACTCAAGTTACTCAAGGGGATCTGCAGTGTAGTTGAACCTCTTTGTTACTGCTGTGGAGATTCCAAAGGGATGCAAGCAGAAACTGTTGCAGAGGACAATCAGTGAGTGGAATCTCCCCAGGCAGCTGGTGGAGTCACCAGGACTGGACAGGTTCAAGCTTGGGCTGGATAAGGCCCTGAGTCATCTACTCTAGATCAGGCTATCAGCAAGAAGGTTTGGTCTGGATGGTCCTGGAGGTCTCTTCCAACCTGGGACTGCAAAGTTGTATGAATTTGTGTGGAATGAGTGCATGGGTGCAGCCCAGCCCATAATAAGTGGATGCTCATGTCCATGACAGGCAGCAGCAGCCCCATTACTGCTCAGCACAGTCACCTCTGCTGGGAGCAACCTGCCCTGTGGGCAGCCCTCTGCTGGGAGGTCAGGCTGGGAGAGCTGGAGGGGTGCAGCCTGGAGAAGAGAAGGCTGCAGGGTGACCTTCTGGTGGCCTTGCAGGACTGGAAGTGGCCTGGAAACAAGCTGGGGACAGAGTTGGGCTGGCTGAGCTCCAGAGGTCCCTTCCCACCTCAGCACTCTGTCACTCTGTGACATTTCCACTCCTCCTCTCATGTGTTGTGCCTCTGACAAAGGCTGGAGAATTTCCTTCTTTTCCCATTGCAGAGCTCCCTCCCCCCAAAGCCTCCAACCTTTTCTGCCTTGTGTCTCATATTTTATAGAGCAATCACTAAGGGTAGTAAATTGAGTCAAACTCTCTCTCCTTGGCAGGATTTCCCTCATGACTAAATTCAAGATGAACAAAGAGGACAAGGGCAAAGAACTTCACTTATTCAGGTCATTCTTCATCAGAATCATCAAGTTAGCTAGAAAAGACCTCTTAGATTCTCTCTCTCTCTCTCCTCTCTTTCATCCTGCCACTGCTGGGCTGTTCTCTGCTGTAACCTTGTGGAATTTCTTTGTGCACATTGAAGGAAGGAAATTTGCCTGCCCATGGTCAGCTTCTTGTTGGGGTGGCAAAGGATGGGTGGTTTGCTTGCTGGGCTGGCAAAGACTTCTGCAAGGCTCCTTGTGTGGGTTCCTGCAGCTGTCTCCTCTTCAGGAGTTTGAGGTCCCTCTCTTTGAGCATCTCCTTGTGAGCAAGTCCAGAGAGGGTCTCCTCCCTCTCTGCTTTGGCCCTGGTGAGAGCACATCTTGAGTGGGAGTGGGACCTGGACAGGCTGCAGAGGTGAGCCCA
>WAAF01013603.1:2971-13747 GCA_013400475.1 Tricholaema leucomelas
CTTTCAGCCCACTCTGCTGGGCAAACAGTACATAGACCCCAAGCGGCAGTAGCTGCGGGGAAAACTCTCTCTGTTAATAGTCCTATGCTAGTCATTGTATTATAGTTATTAGTAAGCCGTTTGTGATTATACCCTTAATGTCTTCATAACCGTGTAAGAATAAATATTAATATTATAAGTTTAGTGGTTTGGGGTGGCGAGAGTTGACAAATATTGAAGTTTAATAAATATATATATTTTTATAAATATCCTCTCGCATTAATTTTCTCCCCTCCGCGACACTGTCCCACTATTGAAGATTGAGGCAAAGAAGGTGTTAAGAACCTCTACCTTTTCCTCATCCTTTGTCACTATATTCCCCTCTCTATCTAATAAGGAGGTTGTCCTTGCCCCTTATTTGCCATTAATATATTTATAGAAACATTTTTTATTCTCCTTAGCAACAGTGGCCAGCCTAAGTTCTAAATGGGCTTTTGCGTCTCTAATTTTTTTCTTACAAGACCTAGCAATATCCTTGAACTCTTCCTGGGATATCTCCCTTTTTTTTTCTAAAGGTGATACATCCTATTTTTTATCTTTAATTCCTTGCCCATCCAGTCTGGCTGCCTCTCTCATCAGCTCATCTTCTGGGACAATGGGACAGCATGCTTCTGCACCTTCAGGAGTTCTTTCTTCAAATATGCCCAACCTTCCTGGACCCTGTTGTTTTTAAGGGCTGTCTCCCAAGAAACTTTCCAAGTTAGTTCCTTAAATAAGCCAAAGTCTGCCCTTTGGAAGTCCCATGTGGAGTTTTGGTTGATGTCTCTCCTGGTTTCACCAGATTTCATCACTGCTGTTTGAGTGCTGGATTATCATTGTGACTCTGCATTTCTGTGCAGAGATGTCTAGACTCAAATAAGGAAAAAGTTATCTGACAATAAGATTTTCATAAATAGTAAATTATATCCTACAATAATCAAAGATATTTGGAAATAGTTAAAATGAATATTTGGAAGTCTTGCAGAGTAAATGCAGAAATCTGAGGTGGAATATATATTTTCCACACTCTCTAGACATGATCCATTAAACACATAGGGCCATGTAAATCTCATTTGAACCTAAAAAAATATGTTAATGGGTTCATCCTATACCTTATTGGCTTTCACCTAACAGTTGTTTAATTATTAAATACTATTCTCTGGAGGGAAGCCTTCACTGATTATGTGCCAGCTCTTTATCTAAGTTCTACAGTTGTTTAATTTATATAATTACTTGAAGCTTCTTCTTAAACAAACAAACAAAAAACTCCTCAAAAAACCAGGAAGTCCTATTTGCATTTTTTCTTTGAATTATTTTTCCCCACTTTTCACTGTCTTATACCAAAAATCTGTACAGTTATTTTAGCTTTTGTCAGATTTTCCTTGTAAATATTTTCATTAAATAGAATAAATAACAAAACTGGTAAAGACTAATATTCCCTGGACCAGATTGCTCTTCAACACTTACTCTTGCCTACCTGTTTGTTGTCTATCTCAAAGCATCAGTTGTGGTCATCCATCCTCAGAAACAGGAATCAAAATTAATCCTTAAAACAAAATAATTTATACAGGGCTATTGATCAGATTATAGATGAGGGCTGCAGATTTGTACTCCTCTGCCAAGGCCTGCTCAAAAACACTCTGAAGGCAATGGAAAGAATTCTACTAATATTGATAGTTCCTTTTAGATGTGACTGAAACACCTAGAAAGAGTAAAAATGGTGCCCGGTCTTTGCTGCAACCTAACGGCTCTTTCTAGATGCTGATGGATCCTGTTTAATCTAATTCTTAACTTAAACTATGAAAATTTTTGCCCACCTATCTGCTTTCTCTCTGTCAGAATATGTTTCTACTCTAACTGCATTCCTGTACAAACTTATCTCTAAACTCTGCTGCTTCTTACACAACTGACTGAAAATTGCTTTTCTGTCTATGCCGATTTATTTTCCACTTTTAGCCAGAGAACATATCTTTCTTTCTGTTTCTGTGCTAGCACTTCTTCTTGCCTTCTCTTTTTAATTATTTCCTAGTCTTTCTGCATGAATGTTTATTTATCTCCTGCAAATTTTTTTTTCTGTGCAGACATCTCAACTATCTCTTACATATTTACACTGGAGTTTGCAATGTTTTCTATGTTCAGGAGGAACTGCTATTTTGCTGTTCCTCTGAAAACTGAAAAAATATCTTTATTTGAAAGACAATCCTCCCAGATGTCTGTAAATTTTTCCTCATTTATATATTTTTCTTCATATATATAGATATCCACGCACCCAAATACACATACATATGTATACGCAGCCTTAAAAACTCACACAAAATTTAGAATACTTAGTGGATATGTCAAAGTAGCAGAGAGTATTTAGTTTTTTGGGCTTTTGGTTTGGTTTTGTTTTTTTGTTTGGCTGGTGTGGTTTGGTTTCTTTTTTTTTTGGGGGGGGGGGAGCTTTTTATTGAAGTATTGCAAGTCAGACTTTTGGATCATGCTATAAGAGAAGGTGTGGGGATATAAGAATAGAATGAAAAACTGTAATCTTTTAGTTTAGGCAGATTTCTGTTTAGGCTGCTAGCTGTGTCCATCTGACATATCTACAGGTACATAATGTAAAGAAGAGACCTTATCACATACCTTCTTTCTGAACAATAAATAAGTTCATTTTGTTTATCAACATTCAAGAATATGCATTTATCTTTAATCTTGTATGCCTTTTCATTTGATACTTGAAGGACTTACTAAGTATTGAGAGTGGATTTTGCTGCTTCAAAATTAAAAATTCATTTTACTTGAGCTAAGAAACAGTCAAATCCTAAGCCTTTACAGTAAAGGAATTTAAAAAAGTGATGAATAGCTGTTTTAGCTTGTATAGATTTATGCATTACCTAATCTCTTTCTCTAGGTTGCTGTGAAGTCTGGAACTTCACCATGTGCTTATTTACCCACTCTTTTATATTTCAGGTTGCATTTGGAAGTCTTTAGAGGTTTGTAACAGGATTTGTAAGCTTTGAGACAATTGTTGCCTGCTATTAAGTTCAGACGGCTAACTAGTGATAGGCATCATTTTCCTTCAGCGACTTCAGGAGTGACCCTGATAAAGTGTCATTGGGCAACACTACCAGGAGCCTATCTACCTGATTTTCATCTTGCCCAACTGTTTGGGTACCAATTTCAAGTGTCAGGAATGGACTACATCCACAAGAATAAACTCAGCTGCCACACTGTTACAGTCTTTGTGAGGTGTAGCCAAGGATGGCAAGCAAGAGGTTTGTCTGGAGCATGCTCAAAACACTTGCGGACTCTAGGCACATTTCTCACAGCAGAGGACATATTTTTCATCTCCTTTTCTGAATAATGTAATTTGCTGACAGCAGAACAGCTTGGCAAGCATGAAGAGCTTCCCAGAGAGCTTCTAAGCAGAGCTATCATTAGTAGGCTAAGGAACAGCCACTGCCAGCTTTCAAGTTAAGACACCAAGGAATCCAAACTTTCCCTTGTCCATTAGCAGTGACACATGCAACATTGGTGTTTTTCCATAACCAGGGACCAAAATACCTTTTATTATGTTGGTTAAAGGAAAGTTCACTCTAATAGCATTTTTATGGTTAGAATAAATATTTAGACCTCTGCTGGCTTCTAGCTGAGGATCAGAAGTATCTTCCAGTAAAATAAGGAAGTCTAACTACCTATTAGCAAAAAAACTAGGAGTTTAAGTGACCCCTTAAAAAAATGTGACAGGGCAGTGAGAACCTAAGAGTGGCAGTCACCTTTCCTAATAATTTGAAACAGTCCAGGAAATGTTAAAGTCAAAATGGATCATTACGTATTTAGGAAAAACACTCTAGGATCTGATCATTGACATAGCAGGAAATTGCATTTGATGGTTTTAGAGGTCCCTACCAAACTTTCCTTTGATAGATCATTCCATTATTGTCTCCTAAAGACCTTCTTGCAGGTTTCTCTGAAGCATCTGACACTTTATTTAGAGATAGGATATTGAACTAAATTGATCACTAGTTTGATCTCTTATGTCTATTCTTATGTTCTTAGAGATACAAATGGTAGATAAAGCATAGGCTTGCCCTACTATACACAAAGCCAAATGTAAGTGTATGTACTCACTGTGGTAAAGGAGAACTGGCTCAAGAAGGGGGTACCTGTTCATGCTTGCACCTTTCTGTCAGTGCCTAAGAACTGCAACAGAAGTTTACTTTGTAGATGAAAAACCCTGTGTACAATATAAATGCTTTTGGCCATGTGACATCACTCTATTCTACTATTCTTCCATGGGCAAAAGTCAATTTCTTCCATGCCTGTATTTGATTTCAGTTAAAAGAAGACAGTTTGCTTAACATTTCCTAAAAGTTGATGCTATGTATACTTGAGTGAATTGGCCAATTTCTCTTATAAATTATGTATAAATTCCACAACTGCTTTCCTTCTGAGAAAGTCAGAGGAAAATCCAATTTCTCTTTTAGCTTATTTTTTTTTTTTTCATGGTTCTTGGGATATTCATTTAGTATTTTCTACTCATCTTTAGAAATGTCTTGTTTACTCAAGCTCTTCATAGAGGAAAGTAATGCTGTTCATTGCTGATTTTATTACTTAGAAGAGTTTACAATATCTCTTCAGAACTTAACATGTTAATTGATTTCTAAATTTCTATAAATTTCAGCCATGCTTTAGGATTGTACATACTAATGCCAGAAAGAGTTTTTAAAATGTCTTCTATGGCTCTGTTGGAGTTTATCTAGCTATGTATAATTCTTTTTTTTCTGTCCACCTAGCCAAGATGTGAAAGGAATAAACTGCCACTGTCCAGGCTAGGTTATGGGCACAAGAGCTAAAGTGGAGTTTAGAAGTATGACCCCACTCCTACATACTGTCTCTTCAGACTAGGATATTCAGCTTGTGTTCTTTTTTCCCATGATACCTCACAGTTCTTAATGCTTGACAGTGAGCTCTCCATTACAAATACATCATTCTGCTGCACTTCAAAATATAGATTCTATAAATTATAGACACAAGCTTTCATGGTCATGACTGTAGTACATAAAATGTCAACTAAACACTGAATTGTCAGTATCCCTTTCCACTGTGCAATAGTCTCAAAGAAAAGCCTGGAAATCATTCAGTGAGAGGAGGTTCATCCCAGATTACTGCAAGCCCTCAATCTTAATTATGCATGAGCTTTCCATGGGACTTTGCAATTATATCAAGTTCTGTTTGAACGAGAGCAAAACTACCTTAATCTGGGACTAAAGGTCTGCAAATGAGTGAGGAAATAATGACAATTCTGAGTGATTTCATTAAGGATACGTTTCCAATAGAAAATACTAGGAAAATACTTAGGAGAAGGCAGAGGTGCTTAGCACCTTCTTTGCCTCAGTCTTCAACAGTGAGGCAGGTTGTCTCCAGGACAACTGGACTCCTGAAGTGGCCAATGGAGTCAGGGTCCAGTATAGTCCCCCTCTAATCCAGGAGGAAGAAGTAAGGGACCTGCTGAGGCACTTGGATCCTCACAAGTCCATGGGATTGGATGGGATTCATCCTAGGATGCTGAGAGAGCTGGCAGATGAGCTGGCCAAGCCACTCTACATCATTTATCAACAGTCCTGGCTCACTGGAGAGGTTCCCAAAGACTGGAAGCTGGCCAATGTGATGCCCATCCACAAGAAGGGTCTAAAGGAGGAGCCAGAAAACTACAGATGAGAAAAGGTGCTATGCTGGACCTAGTCCACAACAACAAGAATAGGCTGGTGAGTGAAGTGAATCTCAAGGCATTAAGGAGGGTGCATAGCAAACTCACTGCTCTGGACTTCAGAGGAGTAGACTTCAACCTCTTCAGAGACCTCTTTGACAGGATGTCATGGGAAAAAAACTCTGGAAGGGAGGGGGGCCCAAGAAGTGGTCTATGTTCAAAGACCACCTTTTCCAGGCCTAGAAGCAATGCATCCCAAAAAAGAGGAAGTCAGGTAAGAATGCCAGGAGGCCTGCATGAATAAATAGAGAGCTTCTGGGCACACTTAGTCACAAGAAGAAATTCTACAGGAATTGGAAGCAAGGACAGGTAACCTGCAACAAATACAAAGAAATTTTTCATGCAACCAAAGCTCAGGTTAGGAAAGCTAAAGCACAGCTAGAATTAAATCTGGCTAGAGACATTAAGGGGAACAAAAGAAGAACTTCTTCAGGTATATTAGTGAGAAAAGGAGGACAAGAGAGAATGTGGGACCCTTCCAGAAGAGAAATGGAGAGCTGGTGACAAAGCATATGGATACGGCTGAGGTGCTCAATGAATTCTTTGACTCAGTCTTCAATGGCAGGGGCTCCAACCACAAAGTCCAAGTCCCAGAGGGCAAAAGTAAGGAATGGGAGAAGGAAGATCTGTCCACTATAATTGAAGATCATGTTTGTGCACAAGTCCATGGGGCCTGATGAGATACACCCACGGCTCCTGAGGGAACTGGAGGATGAGGTTGCTAGACCACTGTCCATCGTATTTGAAAGGTCATGGGAGACTGGTGAAATTCCTACTGACTGGAAAAGGGAAAACATAATGCTCATCTTCAAGAAAGGGAAAAAGGATGACCCTGGGAACTACAGACCAATCAATCTGACCTTTGTGCCTGGCAAGACCATGGAGCAGATCCTCCTGAAGGCTTCACTAAGGCAAATGGAAAACAAAGTGGATGTGATTGGTGGTAGCCAGTGATGGCTTCACTAAGGACAAATCATACCTGATAAATTTAGTGGTTTTTTATGATGAAGTCACAGAAACAGTGGACAAGGGAAGGGCAACTGATATCATCTACCTGGACCTGAGTAAGGCGTTTGACTCTGTCCCAGGTGACATCCTGGACACCAAACTGGAGAAACATGGACTTGATGGGTGGAACACTCGCTGGCTAAGGAATTGGCTGGATGGTCGAACACAGAGAGTGGTGATCAATGGCACAATGTCCACCTGGAGACCAGCGGCAAGTGACATCCCTGAGGGGTCAGTGCTGGGACTAGTGCTGTTTAACATCTTTGTCAGTGATACAGACAGAGGAATCAAGTGCAGTCGCAGCAAGTTTGCAGATGACTCCAAGCTGTGTGGCACAGTCAACTTCTTAGAGGGTGGGGATGACATCCAGAGAGATCTGGACAGGTTGGAGAGGTGGGCCTAGGTCAACTTCATGACATTCAACAAGGCCAAGTATAAGATCTGTCCTGAGATACCTCAAATTCCTCTTATCTTGGAGAAGAGGAGGCTCAGGAGTGACCTCATTGCTGTCTACAACTACCTGAAGGGAGGCTGTAGCCAGGTGGGGGTTGGTCTCTTCTCTCAGGCAGCCAGCAATAGAGCAAGGGGACACAGTCTCAAGTTGTGCTGAAGGAAGTATAGGCTGGATGTTAGGAGGAAGTTCTTGCCAGAGAGAGTGATTTGCCATTAGAATGGGCTGTTCAGGGAGGTGGTGAAGTCACTATCCCTGGAGGTGTTGAAGAAAAGACTGGATGAGGCACTTAGTGCCATGGTCTAGTTGACTGGCTAGGTTGGACTGGATGATTTTGGAGGTCTCTTCCAGTCTCGTTGATTCTATGATTCTATGATTCTCTCTTCTCCCTCTCACTCCATGGTTTGAATGGGAGGAGAAAGGTGCAAAAACCTACTTCCCCTGCCCTGCCCTGCAGGCTTGAGGGGGGGCAGCAAAAGGGTCCTTACTGCACATGGAGTGACCCGTGCAGAAGCCAGTGCTGAAATTAGGTTGGTGACTAGCTGTGTTTTCACACCTGGTATAAATGGTAAATGGACATTTTGTCTAGAAAAAGGGATAAATAGAGCAAGGGTTCCCACCTTGAGTGTTCCTGCCTTGATAGTTCCCATCTTGAGAGTCTCCTGCCACTGCAAAGGACAAGTTCTTGCCATGACTGTACTGTCCCCACTTTTGGTCAGCTCATACTTTTGTACAGCTCATGATTTTATCCTGTCCCCGCTTTTCGACGGTTCTCCCCACTTTTGCACTCTTTTGTGCAAACTGGCTTGGATCCTTAGAGAGAGCGAGCTGGCAGCATCTGTGCCACCCTCTCTGAGACCTTATCAGTAGCCAACTTCCTGGCTGCCTCACGGACTGGGGGACCCTAGCAGTTTTTAGCTCTCCCCTGACATTTTGAGGGCAGCATTGTTCCACGACTATCCCACTTGGGAAAAAGTGCTCAAGACATTTCCGAGTTTGGCAGCTCTGTGACTCGTCTCAGACTTCTGTGGCGTGGATTTCTATTATTGGATGTCAGAATGTCAGAACGTCACAATGTCAGAATGTCAGAATGTCAATGTCAGAAGGCTGTTCCTGCTGAAGAATTCAGCAAGGGATCATTGCTGAGTGCCTATCTCATATCCTTGAGTAAGCTTTTCCCTTAATCTTCTGCTCGAACTGATTGATAGTGGGGTAAAGCTGTGTTTATAGCTTAGTCGTTTCCATTTCCTGACTCCCTAAATATCTAAATTTATCTAAAATACAATGTTTTGGAAGGTATTCACAATTGAATTGTGTCTGCTAATAATCTAAACTAATTTTGTATACACTTTTGGAGGTGGGGTTCCAGGAAAATAAAATAATTATATTTTTTATGTTTCCTGACTTGGCCACATTAATTCTCTGCCTCCACAACAAGGTCTTGTACCTGGGTCAGCACAATCTCAAGCACAAATACAGGCTGGGTGGTGAATGGCCCCTGAGGAAAAGGACCTGGAGGTCTGAGTTGATGAAAACCTCAACATGAGCCAGTGGTGTGCATGTGCAGCCTAGACAGTCAACTGTGTCACGGGCTTGTTGTGAAGGGCCTGTAGGCCCCAAACTAGGCTTATTTTATGCCTTGCCATACCTGGACATGTTTTTCTGGCTAAACCAAAGGTAAACCAAAGGTAAACACACTAAATGGATAAAAGGGGCACAATAGGCCTGGTGCCACAAAGTCTGGCCTGCCCAGTCTCAGATTGTATAAGGTGGTTGTAAACAGGTTGTGCGTGGTGGTTTGGATGTCCCCCCACCCCCACCCCCACTTTAGAAATCACCCAGACTAGACTCAGCTAGCTCTGGAAATATGAATGAAGCTTATATTTACAGCTAGCACAACATACAAACAGATATTTACAGTATATACAGTTATAGACAGAAATATACAAGGTAAAAGTAATACAGAAACACAATTTCCCTCCCAGAAACCTGAGTCCCCAGGAGGGGCTCTTAACCACCCCCTCACCTTCCCCCCAACCCCTCTCAACCTTACCCCACTCCCAAGGGAGAAATGGAGGATCGGCCAGGGGGTTAAGAAGCAAAGATGAATCAGCCAAAAGCAAATGGAGGGTTAGGTTAGAGAGTAAGATGACGTTCAGCCAGCAGCCCCAGCTCCCCAGCAGGTGAAGAGCCGAAAGCAAAGCCCATAGCAAAGAGAGCAAAGCGCCAAGTGACCTTATCTATGTTTTGCTTTTCCTTTTTACACATCTCAGCAAGACTGTGAGCGAAGCAGATGTCACCATTGTTTTCATTTCATAGCCTATGATCTAGTCCTTCTCACCGAAACATTCTAGCTAGCTTCAAACTAGCACATTGTGTAAGCCCCACATGCCCAGATCATGCTTGCCGAGTGCTAGCATGCGCAATTCATCATATTTGGGAAAGTCCAGGCCTGTGATTTTGCCTATTTTGGTATTGTTTGGCTGACTGCCAAAACCTGATTGGTCATTCTAGTGTCCAAAGGACCATTCATCTCAGCCCACAATTGATAAGTAGAGGCACACAGGTAAACAACATGCTCTGACTCCCCTGCAGCTCTCACTCTCGCTCTCACTCTTGCTCAGGTCCCATGCTCTGACTCCCCTGCACTGCTCTCGCTCTTGCTCACACTCAGGGCCTGTGCTCAGGAGTCCCTGGATCACTCACTCTCAGGCACACTCGCTGATTATTAGATTCAGACTCACCAGCACTACTTATGCCTATTACTTTGCTTATGGAGACAGGGTCTCCCATAGCCTTCCAGCCAGCTGTGCACACCTGCATGCCACTGCGGTGAGTCATCAGGACCAGATCCTGTATTGCCTGCCTTTATTGCCTGGTAAGTGCCACTGCCACTGAGTTATCAGGAAGCAGACTCCACTTATCTGCCCATGATCGGCCTGCTAGCCAGCATGAGAACTGTGCTCAGGCAGCACCCTACTACTTCTGCACCTGAAGTCCTGCCAACAGCTCTGGACAGAGTGTCCACAAGAAGCCAGGGGACAAGGTCAGAGACTGTTATCTCCCCATAATCCGAGAAGATTCTCCTTTCCCCTAAAGCTGGGAGGATTCCAGCCTCAAAGTCCACAGGTAAAGACTCTCCTGAAGTTCGGACACTACTAATAGGCTGTGACGTAGCCCCAGAGGGTGATTATTGATGATTAATCAGAATTGTGAGTAAATGCTTGAATGCCTCTGTAATTTCTGTTGTCTCTGCCATAGAGCAGAAAGAGTTTCAGCCCACTCTGCTGGGCAAATAGTATATAGACCCCAAGTGGTATTTGCCATGGGGAAAGTCCTCTCTCTGTTTATAGTTTGAATGTTTGCTAGTTATTCATAAGTTATAGTGTGGTATTAATCCTAGAATGTCTCCATGACCATGTAGAATTTTTTTAATATCAAATATAGTGGTTGGGGGTTGTGAGAGTTCAGAATATTGAAGTTAATAAATATATATTTGTATAGAATATTGTCTCACACCAATTAATTTCTCCCCTCTGCCAAAATC
>WAAF01013606.1:0-25665 GCA_013400475.1 Tricholaema leucomelas
CTTTTCTTTCCTTTTCTTTTCTTTTCTTTTCAACTCGTTTCTTTTTTCTTTTATTTTTTAAACTAATATATTTATTTTTTTCATGTTGTTTTTAACCCATTTATTTCTTTTTTCCTTTTTCCCCTTTTTAATTCCTGTTTAATTATTCTTTTATTGTTTTAACCTGATTCTTTCTTTTTTTAACCCCTATTTCTTCCTTTTTTTGTATTTTAACTCATTTCTTTCTTTTTTTCTCTTTAACACCCATTTCTTTATTTTTTTAACCCATTCCTTTATTTTTTCTTTCAACCCTCATTTCTTTCTTCTTTTTTAACCCCCCTTTTCTTTCTTTTTTCTTTATTCTTAACCCCTGTTTCTTTTTCCTTTTTTTAACCCTCTTTTTTTTAACCCCTTTCTTTCTTTCTTTTAACCCATTTCTTTCTTTTTGTCTCTTATTTTGTCCTTTTTTTCCCTTTTTTTTTCTTCTTTTTTTTTTCTTCTTTTTTTCTTTTTTCTCCCCCCCCCCCATTTTTTCCCCCCCTTAATTCCCAACCTCCCCCTTTATTTTCCCTTTGTTTTTCCCCTTTAACTGACAAAATTTCCTGGAAACACATTTTCCCAGCTACCTGAGTTATTATCTCCAGGCTGTATTAGTAGCTAACCAGTTGTTGACATTCCCTTTCACTATTGCTACTAAAACCCCACCAAGCTTGCACAGAGTTTATATAGCAGTGTCAACTCATTCTTGAAATATGTAATAGGAAAAGATCAGCCAATGCCTCTTTGGCCACCTACATTTCAGAAGGTATTGGCTGGTATTAAAGTAGTGTATACAGATGTATTTTAAGAAACCACACATTTTCTGGGCCTGGATCCAAAGGCATATAAAGTAGTTGAGTCAGTTATGACTGGATGAGGAGCTAGATGGAAAGCAGAGCATTCTCAGAGGGTTTGGGTGCACGTGAATTTCTTTCCAGATTTAATGTGAGTGGGAGTCATTAATTTCGCTCTTATTTTGGTGGATGAAAAGTCGCTCGCCTGGATAGTTTCAGGGCCATGACATGAAGCCACATGGAGTAAAGGCAGCCCCTTCACTCCAGCCCTTCTCAGGGATTTCCAGTGCTGAGGCTGAATGGCCCCTCGGTGTTCATGCTGCTTCTGCAATGGGACAGAGGTGCTGTGACAAACAAAGCATTCAAACATATCACAGAATCACACAGAGCCACAGAACCACAGAATCACAAAACCACACAGAACCACAGAATCACAGAATCACAGAACCACAGAACCACACAGAACCACAGAATCACAGAGCCACAGAACCACAGAATCACAGAACCACACAGAACCACATAATCACAGAGCCACAGAACCACAGAATCACAGAGCCACAGAATCACAGAACCACAGAATCACAGAGCCACAGAACCACAGAGCCACAGAACCACAGAACCACAGAACTACAGAATCACAGAACCACAGAATCACAGAGCCACAGAACCACGCAGAATCACAGAATCACAGGATTTCTTAGATTGGAAAAGACCTTCAAGATCATCTAGTCCAATCATTAGTTTCCTTGACCTAACCAAACCCCTCAGCACAACATCTAATCACTATGAATCGCTGTGGTTGGAAAGGACCACCAGGATCAGCCAGTCCAACCTTCATCCCAGCATCCTTCATCACCAGACCATAGCCTCAAGCACCACATCCACTCTTCTTTTAAACACCTCGTGGGATGGTGACTCCACCACCTCCCTGGGCAGCCTGTTCCTGTGCCTGACCACCCTCTTAGTGAAGAACTTCTTCTGAACATCCAACCTAAACCTCCCCTGACACAACTTGAGGCCTTTTCCTCTTGTCCTATCATCAGTAATTTGGGAGAAGACACCAGCTGTAGAGGCACCAGCTGTAGAGGGCAATAAGGTCCCCTCTCAGCCTTCTCTTCTCCTGACTAAGCAACCCCAGTTCCCTCAGCCACTCCACATAGGTCATGTTTGCCAGACCTCTCCCCAGCCTCATCACCCTTCTCTGCACCCATACCAGCACCTCAATTTCCCTCCTATACTGTGGTGACCAAAACTGGACACAGTACTTGAGGTGTAGTCTCACGAGTGCTGAGTACAGGGACATGATCACCTCCCTACTCCTGCTGGTCACACCATTTCTGATACAGGCCAGGATGCTGTGGGCCTTCTTGGCCACCTGGGCACACTACTGGCTCATGTTCAGGCAGCTGTCCACCAACACCTCCAGGTCCCTTTCTGCCAGAATCATGCAAGCACCCAATAACAGAACCACAGAATCTCAGGACCACACAGAGCTACACAGAACCACAGTCACAGAATCACACAGAATCACAGAATAGTGGTTGGAAGGAACCTCAGAAGGTCATCCAGTCCAGTATCCCTGCCAGAGCAGGATCACCCAGGGCAGGTCACAGGAAGGCATGCAGGCAAATTTTGAATGCCTCCACAGAAGGAGACTCCATAACCCCCCTGGGCAGCCTGTTCCACAGCTTTTTCACCCTCAAAGTGAAAAAGGTTTTCCTTATGTTTGTGTGGAATCTGACAGGTTTGAGTCTAAGGACAGGCAGCCTAATGGGATGAAAACCACAGAGACAGACCAGAGCAATGAGAGGAGAAAATGCCAGAGATTGATGCTCTGGGTCTGGCATCTTTCTGGGTCTGATTCTACACTGCTCAACCTTTGCCGCTCACAGATATGAAAAGCAAGAAGAAATCTAATCAGTATTGACTTCTCTCCCTTCATTTTCTCACTCTGAAAAGAGGAATGAGGCTACTTTGCAAAGCCAGCTGAAGGACTGCATCTGTTTCTGATGGGGCTGTCTCCAGGTAGAAGGTGCCAGTGAAGAGCAACATGAAGATAGTCCCACAGAGGCTACAAAGATGATGAGGGGACTGGGACATCTCTCTTAGGAGAGGCCTTGAGACCCAGGGCTGTTTAACCTAGAGAAGACAGAGATGGGATCTTCTCAATGCTTATTAGTATCTAGAGGGTGGGGGTCAATGCATTGTGGCCAGACTCTTTTCAGTGGTGCCCAGTTACAGGACAAACAGGAACCCAGGAGGTTCCATCTGAAGATGAAGAACTTTTTTCCTGTGAGAGTGACAGAGCACTGGAACAGGCTGCCCAGAGAGGTTGTAGAGTCCCTTCTGGAGAAATTCTAAATCCACCTGGACACACTCATGCATAGATGTGATGCTGAGGGATATGGTTTAGCATAAGACTTGGTAGGGTTAGATAATGGTTGGACATAATGATCTCAAAAGTCTTTTTCCAACCTAAACAATTCTATGTGCAACATGCTCTAGGTGACTCTGCTTTACCAGAATGTCAGGGGCTGGAAGTGACCTCCAAAGCTCATCCAGTCCAAGCCCCCTTGCCAGAGCAGGATCACCTGGACCAGATCACACTGGAATGCATCCAGACAGTTCTTGAATATCTCCAGAGGGGGAGACTCCACAACCCCCCTGGGCAGCCTGTTCCAGTGCTCTGTCACCCTCACAGTGAAAAAATTCCTCCTCATGTTTCCATGGAACTTCTATGCCTCAACTTCCACCCAGTGACCCTTGTCCTGTCCTTGCGCATCATCAAGCAGAGCCTGGCACTCACCCTCTCTATTTATAAACACAGATGAAGTCTCCCCTCAGTCTCCTCCTTTCCCAGCTAAAGACCCCCAGATCTCTCAGTCTCCTCTCTTAAAAGAGATGTTCCATTCCCTTCATCATCTTTGTGGCTCTGCCCTGGACTCTTTCAAGCAGGTCCCTGGGGTCCTTCTTGAACTGAGAGGCCCACGACTGGACACAGTACTCCAGATGCAGCCTCACCAGGGCAGAGCAGAGGGGGAGGAGAATCTCTCTCAACCTACTAGAGTTGGACTAGATAATCTTCAGAAGTCTCTTCCAACCCCTACAGTTCTGTGATTCTGTGAAGATCTTGTTCTTTACTGCTGATATTTGACACTTTTTAATATCATTACAGCTGATCTGTCCTTGAGGTTTTTCATGGAATCAGCTCATCTTTGCTATCCCAAGAAAACATTGTGTTTAAGACACAGCAAAAGCTGCTCAAGGCTGTGTCTTTAATGATGCCAATGAGACAACCACTTCAAGTTAAAATGAAGTTGTAAAGTAATCTGATCTCTCAGAAAAGAAAAAGGAGGGGATGGGGGGCAAAAGGCAACATTTCTCCTGCATTTGTGGGACTGCATCCATCAGCTGTAGATCCAGCTCCTTTTCATAACAAAGCACACAAGACACCATAATAAACAATCAAAAACAAAACCACATGCTGCCTTGAAATGAGGCTGAGTATCAAAACCTAGGAGGGAGAGGCCAGATGCAGTGATGCCTCTTGGTGCTGACGTGGCTTAGCCATCCTCAGAGGCTGAGGGACCACAGCAACTCCTGAAGCCTGATGCTGTGGGCACTGTAGCAGTCGGCATGGGAGCAGCATGAGCCCCTTAACCTCATTCCAAGACACCTCAGGCAGGGATGGGATCCTGGGAGGAGCAACCACCAGTGCTCTCAGTTTTCCAAGGATGATGAGTTTTTCCTTTCTGGGAGCTCTTCACACAGATGTTAGTTTTCTAGTTCTGAAATCTCTCTCTCAGATTGACTTTATCATTTTATTTCCAAGCCCCTGGGCTGTTGTAGGCTGGACTTTGTTTTAAACTCCTCTGCCTGGGACCTATTGTTCTGTGCTGCTGTTTCACAGCTCTGTAAGCCATTACCAACTCCGTCCCTTCCCCTAGAAGCAGTCATAGAATCAGAGAATCAACCAGGTTGGAAGTGACCTCCAAGATCATCCAGTCCAACCTAGCATCCAGCCCTATCCAATCAACCAGACCATGGCACTAAGTGCCCCATCCAGTCTTTTCTTGAACACCTCCAGGGACGGTGACTCCACCACCTCCCTGGGCAGCCCAATCCAATGGCAAATCAGTCTCTCTGTGAAAAACTTCCTCCTAAAGTCCATGTCCTGTAATGGCAACTGGAAAGCACTGATGGAGAAGAGAGAACACTCTGTGAAAGCAACAAGGAGTAGGTTTCACCTGGAGAGAAACCACCAGCTGTGTAGGACCCAACTGAAAGAGAAAGAATGTGAGCAGTTTTCCTTTGAGGCGTGAGCTACTAATTTAACATCTCTTCTTTCTCCCAGACATGGGCAGCCCTATCCTTACCACCTTTTGGCATTGTCCATGCAAAGAGCTCTTTTCAGACTACCCCTTTATTGAGCAGAGCTGATCAACAGACAATCTACACCTGAGTGGAAGATGTTGCTGCTCATGGCAGGGGTGCTGGAACTAGATGATGTCTAAGGTCTCTTCCAACTCAAACCATTCTATGATGATGCTTTTCATTCTAAACCAACCCTCTGGCCAAGACCATCATTCCACCCTGTTGTTCTTGTATTACACTCCTCACAGTGTAGTCCTGGAGATTCCACTTCTCTTCAGAGGAAGGAGAAAGTCCTGGGAGGCCAGGAAGTTTTCTTTCTGATGGGGCAGTATTCAGCTGGATCTGGGACCCATTTAACCTTAATCCACTCTTGGCTTGATGTGTTGAATTCCTTCTCCACCTTTGAGCTGCCATTCCATTCTGATTTTCATTACACTCTCAGGAGAGCTGTGAGGGCTCTTGGATGATATTGCCATCAAAGGCTGGAGGGGTTTAATGGCACAGCTTCCATGGAAACTTGTTGTGAGCTCACCCACTCTCCTGCATTATTTCCAGCTGTGCTCACAGCTTCATACAGAGAGGGTGCAGGAGAGGCAGGAAAGTTTACACCATTTTTCTTCCTCATCTCACAAACAGAATGGTGGGTCCTGAGCACCAGGCAAAAGGGGAGACCTACTTCAGACCATCTGGAGGTGGTGTCTGCAGGGAACTAGTGTGCAGACAGAGGGATTGTCTTGACATCAAAAGATTTGTAAGGAAGTAAATCATCTTCTGCCATTTCTGCTAAGGCAGAGTATGAGAAAAGCATAATCCCCATTTCTCAACCAGACACCAGGAGAAGAGTGATGGGCTGCAGCTCTTTCAACACAGGCCAAAGGCAGCAGGCTCCTGTGGACCTCCCTGATGCTTAAGAAGTCTCTTGCCAGGATGAGTCATGGTAAATGAGGTGGGCATCCCCAGCCTGCCCCCACATGAATTTGGTCTGCTTAGATCGTGGTGGTTGCATGCAGTCTGGCTGAGAGCACAGGAGGGATTAGAGCACCCATGGTTAACATCTCTCATGTGTCATCTCCTGTCTTGAATTCCCAGCACTTTATTCCCCATCGAAAAGTCTTTAAAGGGTCATAGTCTCAGGAGATCAGCAGCAGTATAAAAGAGAGCAAATATAAATATATTACACCTGACAAATGGGAAAGGATAAAAAAGTGGCAAAAGTCATCATAGAACTGTTACATATCTGGCACTTCTCAGAGGGTTGCCCACTTATAGAATCATAGACTCAACCAGGTTGGAAAAGACCTCCAAGATCATCCAGTCCAACCTAGCACCCAGGAAAAGACTGGATGAGGCACTTAGTGCCATGGTCTGGTTGACTGGATAGGGCTGAGTGCTAGGTTGGACTGGATGATCTTGGAGGTCTCTTCCAACCTGGTTGATTCTATTCTAGTCTAGTCTAGTCTAGTCTAGTCTATTCTATTCAGATTTCTCATTTAGCCCTACCCAATCAACCAGACCATGGCACTAAGTGCCTCATCCAGGCTTTATTTTTTAACACCTCCAGGGACAGTGACTCCACCACCTCCCTGGGCAGCCCATTCCAAGGGCAAATCCCTCTCTCTGTGTGGAAATTCCTTCTAACATCCAGCCTAGACCTCCCCCAGCACAACGTATTGCTCCTTCAAGGCCAAAATGCAAGCTCTGGGTTTCAAAGGACACAGAAATCCTAGGTCCTCCTCAGCTTTGTGCAAGACAAATCATGGTGCACACTGCAAAGCAGATGTCTCTGAGAGCTGCAGCTTAAATGTTTGGGAGCTGCTCTTAGAGGCCTGTAGGCATATCATTACCAGGTCCTGCTGGTGGTGGGAAAACCTCCTTCATCTTTGTGGGTGAAACCACAAAGATGAAGGACTGAAGCTCCTCTTCCCGAGTCTATAAGCCATGGGGACATTTGAGATAACACCACCTAGGAAAGTCAACTTTAAATTTCATTTCTTGCTTCGTGCAGCAGAGTGTAAATTTAGGACTTTGGGGGAAAGAAATTTAAGAAGACATTAAAAAGAAACTTTGGCTGCTCGACCTGGAAAAAGCTCCAGGGAGACCTTCTTGTATTTCAGTACCTAAAGGGGGTGTCAGGACAAGGGGTAATGGTTTTAAACTAAGAGAGAGGAGATTTAAACTAGATATAAGAAAACTATTTTTTATTCTAGTCTAGAGAAAAGAGCTCCTAGACCTGCTTATCTCTCCCCATTGCCTAGGGATGGAGTAGAACGAGAAGACTCTCTTAATTTAAGCAATGCAGCACAAAACAAAGACAGAGCTCCAAGGAAACTTTATTGCAGCCTCTTAGTACTTAAAGGGGTCTATAAGAAAGGTGAGGACAACAACAGAATCACAGAATATTAGAGGTTGGAAGAGACCTCCAGAGATCATCCAGTCCAACCCTCCTGCCAAGCAGGATCTCCCTAGGGTACTTCGCACAGGAATGCATCCAAGTCGGTTTGGAAAGTCTCCAGAGAGGGAGGCTCCACAACCTCTCTGGGCAGCCTGCTCCAGGGCTGGCACCCTCACACCAAGGAAGTTTCTCCTCATGTTGAGCTGAAACCTTCTCTGTTCCAGATTGGATCCATTGCTCCTTGGCTTAGAGCTTGGCCCCTTCCACTTGACACCCACCCCTCAGCTAGGGAGAGACCTTGAGCAGATCTCCTCTCAGCCTTCTCTCCTGCAGCCTAACCAGCCCCAGGGCTCTCAGGCTCTCTGCACAGGGCAGATGCTCAGATCTCCCACTCACCCTCCTGGCTCTCTGCTGGACTCTCTCCAGCAGATTCCTGTTTCTCTTGAACTGTGGAGCCCAAAACTGGACACAGTATTGCAAGTGTGGTTTCACCAGGTCAGAGTAAAGGTGGAGAAGAACCTCCCTAGCCCTGTTGGCTACACTTCTCTTGATGCACCTCAGGATAATTGTTTTAACAGGGCCTGTTGTGACAGGACAAAGGGTGATGGCTTTAAGCTAAAATAGGGGAATTCATACTAGAGAGAAAGAAGAGACTTTTTATGATGAGGGTGGTGAGGCACTGGTGCAAGTTGACCAGAGAGATGGTAGATGCCCTATTCCTGGATGTATTCTGTGTCAGGATGTGTCTCTCAGTAACCTGTTCTAGTTCTTAGATACATACATTTATAGAATGATTTGGGCTGGAAGGGACCTTAAAGATCATCTGTTTCCAAAACCCCTTGCCATGGGCAGGGAACCTTCCACTAGATCAAATTGCTCAAGGCCTCATCCCACTTGGCCATGAACAGCCCCAGGGAGGTGGCATCGGTGACCTACCTGGGCAACCTGTTCCATTGTCTCACCACCCTCACTCTAAAGTATTTCTTCCTAATCTCCAGTCTAAATCTGCCATCTTTAGGCTTCAATCCATTCCCTCTTGTCCTATCACTACAAGCCCTCGTAAAAATGTCCCTTCTCAGCCTTCTTGTAGGTCCATTTCTGGTCTCTGTCCCCTGCAGGGGATTGGACTAGATGACCATGAAAGGTCCCTCCCAACCCAAATAATATTATGATTCTGTGAAACTATGAACATCTTTTGGGAAAAGGAGTGCCATGTATGATCATGGCTGGGAGATGCTTGTGGTTCCCCTCTGGTCCAGCAGGCTGTAAATCCAGTGGCTGTCCCATCAGGGACATCATCCCACTGGGCTGGAGGGCAGAAGGGCTCTGCAGCAGGACCTCGACCGCCTGGACAGATGGGCAGAGTCCAAGGGGATGGCATTCAATAAGTCCCAGTGCTGGGGGCTGCACTTTGGCCACAACAACCCCATGCAGAGATACAGGCTGGGGTCAGAGTGGCTGGAGAGCAGCCAAACAGAAAGGGATCTGGGGGTGCTGATTGATACCCGCCTGAACATGAGCCAGCAGTGTGCCCAGGTGGCCAAGAGAGCCAGTGGCATCCTGGCCTGCATCAGGAATGGTGTGGCCAGCAGGAGCAGGGAGGTCATTCTGCCCCTGTACTCTGCACTGGTTAGACCACACCTTGAGTACTGTGTCCAGTTCTGGGCCCCCCAGTTTAAGAGGGACATTGAGATGCTTGAACGTGTCCAGAGAAGGGCAACGAGGCTGGTGAGAGGCCTCGAGCACAGCCCTACGAGGAGAGGCTGAGGGAGCTGGGATTGTTTAGCCTGGAGAAGAGGAGGCTCAGGGCAGACCTTATTGCTGTCTACAACTACCTGAGGGGGGGTTGTAGCCAGGAGGAGGGTGCTCTCTTCTCTCAGGCAGCCAGCACCAGAACAAGAGGACACAGCCTCAAGCTGTGCCAGGGGAAATTTAGGCTCGAGGTGAGGAGAAAGTTCTTCAGTGAGAGAGTCATTGGCTACTGGAATGGGCTGCCCAGGGAGGTGGTGGAGTCACCGTCCCTGGAGCTGTTCAAGGCAGGATTGGACGTGGCACTTGGTGCCATGGTCTAGCCTTGAGCTCTGTGGTGAAGGGTTGGACTTGATGATCTGTGAGGTCTCTTCCAACCCTGGTGATACTGTGAGACTGTGATACTGTGATCAGCATCCAAGGGCTTCATCCAAACTGCAGAATGGGAGAGGACCCAGGATGGACAACAGTGTCTGTGGGAATTCACTGATATATTTTCATGCTAGGTGTGCTTTCCTCTACACAATCAAAGTTTTGCTTCCTTCACTTCACAGACAGTCTAAAAAAATGTGATGGTTCTGGGTACAAGGATCTGAAAACTTCACTGCTGCAAGGGAAAAACAGTTCTCAAAGGCTATGATGAACACAACAAGTTTATATGAGAAGAAAAGAGGTAAAAATGCTGAGAAGAGTCTGGCTAGCCTGAGGGCTGAAAGAAATACTGTTCCTGGGACAAAAAACAAAAGCCAAATTCATAGAATCATAGAATCAGGGAGGTTGAAAGAGACCTCCAAGCTCATCCAGTCCAACCTAGCACTCAGCCCTATCCAGTCATCTAGACCATGGCACTAAATGTCTCCATCCAGTCTTTTCTTGAACACTTCAGAACTTGCTTTTGTTTTCTGGGACCTTCATTTTAGAAGGGGTTCAGCTGGAGGCAGACTGTAGGGATGTGAAGGGTGGGTTGAGCTCAGCGTTGTCCTGGGGCCCTAATCTCTCTCTGAGCAAGCCTTAAGAAGTGGAGGCATTCAAAATGCCAAGTCCTTGGAAATGTCTGTGTGGACACTGAACAGACAAAACCAAGCTGGATTTCAAAGTTTAGATTCTGATCTCAAGGAAGGGTGAGAAGGTAGCTCCTCACTCCCAAAAGGCTGCCAGAGCTCTGACTTTGCCTGTGCCTAGCATTTGGAGGGGACAGGAAGTGACACTCTGGGAGTGGCCCTGATTAGATCTCTATCTAATACCTGCAAATCATGAACACCAAAGGTGTCCACCATCCTTTCCTTTGATGACCATTTATTGCTCCAAGGTTCTGAGCCCAATGGAGGGGACTCAGGGAACAAAATCTCCATGATGGGTTTATGACAGCCTCTTTGTTTCTCTGCACCTTCCCTACCTGGCAGCAAGCTGGCGGTGGATAGAGACATGATCCTTCATTTCAGATGTCCCTGGCAGGATGAAAACAATCCAGCAGCATCCTTCTGCCTCTTGGGAGACATCCCAGACATGGGACCAGCTGCTGCTGCATGCAGGGCAGGAAGGCTGCCCACCACCCTCCAAATTTTTATTCCCTTTAGCTCTCCCAATGAAACAGTTTGAAGCACAGAAGTGTTCTGTGAGGAATGTGTTTGGGGATGAAGATGGATACCTTGGAGCCTGACAACATAAACACTGAGAGCCTGTTTGGCTTCTTCCAGTGCCAGCTCCTTGGATGGATGCAGAAAGCCCCTTCACCACCCGTGGAGGCTTCTTGGTTCCCTCTGATGAGTTGGAGCTGTTCTGGCCCAAAGCAGATGGAGTCAGTTATTTACACCACGTTCTCCTGGGGTGCACTCTTGACCCACTGCTTGCTGGTCTCCACAGACATACTCACGGGTGCTGGCTGATTGTTTCTGTATGACATAGAGAGCATTAGTGGAGCAGAGCCAGGCAGAGGCCCTCAGAGAACGAGCAGTTGATGGGGATATAGTGCTGGGTCAAGCCTTGCTGGTTCTGTGCTGAGCTGTGTCTTGTGTCCAGGTGGCAAGAAGGGAAGAAAAACCTCTGTGCTGGATCCTTGCAGGCTGGGCTGGGTGGTGGGGTGATCAGGGCATGTCACCTGTGAGGGGTTGTCAGTTATGGTTGGTCATTGAGTGGAAGGCAGAGGGAAAAAAGGGAAGCTCTGAGATATATTTGGTCTGGAAAACTCCCCAGGAGACTATTTCAGGAGTCACAGATGGCTCAGGGTGTACAGCCTTTGCTCTGAGGAGCAAGGCAGAAGGGCATGCTGCTGTCATTTCTGCTCCAGCTTACTAGTGATTGCTTCCCTATGTTCACTTGGGGCGCCCAACTTTCCTGTAACTTTACTTCTCCTGCCCTTTAATCTTTGAGTCAAAGATTGAGATCCCTTGAAATGTGCTTGGACCAGAGACGAGAAGTGCCACAACACCCAAAATGCCTCATGTCTTGCATGCCAGAGCAAGCATGATCCTACCTGCAAGATAGCTGAGCACAGCTGGCAGCTGCTGTCCTGGCTGCTGCAGGAGGAGAGGTGAAGGAATTTGGGAGATATCATCTGGGGAAGGGTGTTAAGGAGTTGTAAGGACTTCATCACTTGATGCATAGAGTCCTTGATACAAAGCCAACAGACACTTACTTGCTCCCCTTCCATTTTAACCCTTCTTCCCATTTTTTACTCCCCTGAAGGAAAGCTTCAGGCTCAGAAGGAGCAAAGATGAAGCAGAAGGAGTTACATTTTGCTGGCTGCTATCAAAACCTCTTTTCCAACTTCTTTCTTTTATGTTTTATTTTCTCTCCACACTGACATACTCTTGACGTTTTACGAGCTGACCTGCACGAGGCACTGGCAGGCAAGCTGAAAGGTTTTTATTCTTGAGGTGCCTTTCAGCTTCCAGGCTGTGATCTACATCTTCTCAAGACAGAGCCAGGCTGCAGCCCTGGGCCTGGCTGACATTTCACAGGGAAGAAGGAATGAGGCATTGGCTTCTAAAAGTTCTTGAAGACACAAGTATTGCGCAACAAAACACACTGTTGCACTCACAGAATCAAAGTCACTATGGTTGGTAAAGACCTTTCAGATCATCAAGTCCAACCATCCTCTAACTCAAATAGGACCTCTATTACACCATATCCTTGAGGTGTAGCACACTTGCTTGACTGAGATGCTTACCTTGGATAAGCATTGCAGAACCTACAATGTTGACACCAGTGAGTTTCACCAGCTATGAGCAGACCCAAGAGCAGTTCAGTCCTTGTATTGAGCAGTTAACCCATGGGAGTCCTCATCAGATGATATGATGAATGCAAAAAGTGACAACAGGCTTGATAGGAGTCCTTCAAAGGGAAGATCACAGCATCACAGAGCCTTAGAGGTTGGAAGGGACTTCCAGAATCGAGTCCAACTTCCCTGCCAAGGCAGGATCCCCTCGGGTAGTCCACACAGGAATGCCCCCAGGGGCGCTTGGAAAAGCTCCAGAGAAGGAGAGTCCACAGCCTCTCTGGGCAGCCTGCTCCAGGGCTCTGTCACCCTCAATGCAAAAAAGTTCCTCCTCATGTTGAGCTGAAATTTTCTCTGTTCCAGTTTGGATCCATTGCTCCTTGTCTTACTGCTGTGCACCCCCCAAAAGAGCTTGGCCCCCTTCACTTGACACCCACCCCTCAGCTAGGGAGAGACATTGAGCAGATCTCTCAGCATTCTCTTCTGCAGACTAAACAGCCCCAGGGCTCTCAGGCTGTCTCCATAGGGCAGATGCTCAAGTCCCCCATTCACCCTCGTGGCTCTCTGCTGGACTATCCAGCAGGTCCCTGTCTCTCCTGAACTGGGGAGCCCAAAACTGGACACAGTATTGCAGCTGTGGTCTCAGCAGGGCAGAGTAGAGGGGGAGAAGTATCTCCCTAGCCCTGCTGGCCACACTATTTCTGATGCACCTCAGAATGCCATTGTCTTTCTTGGCCAGAAGGGCACATTGCTGGTCCATGCAGAACTTGCTGCCCTCCAGAACTCCAAGATCTTCTGTCATGGAGCTGCTTTCCAGCAGGGCAGCCCCAACCTGTACTGGTTCCTGCTGTTATTCCACCTCAGTCAATTGGAGATTACTTACTACACATCATTCAGGCAAGAAAAGATCCATATAGAAAATGGTGAAAGGCTGAGAGAGCACTCAGGAAAAGTTTCTGCCCTCATAAGGCCAGATCTGGAGTACTGCATTCAGTTCTGGGCTCCTCAGTTGAAGAGAAACAGGAAACTACTGGAGAGAGTCTGGAGTGGGGGCTACAAAGATGATGAGAGGACTGAGTACTTCTCTGACAAGAAAAGGCTATGAGACCTGGGCCTGTTTATCCCAGAGAAGAGAAGACTGAGAGGGGATCTTATCAATGTTGATCGATGTCTAAAGGCTGAAGGTCAAGAGCTGTGAGGCTCACACTGCTGGAGATGCAGCCCAGGACTTCTGGGTTGTAAGCACACATTGCCAGCTCATGCCCAACTTTTCATCCACCAGTAGCCCCAAGATCTTCTCCAAAGGGCTGCTCCAGCCCTTCGTCCCATAACCTGTGCTGCTGCCAGGCATTGCCACGACCCATGCACAGGACCTTATGTTTGGCCCTATAAGTGGCTGAGGGAGCTGAGGTTATTTAGTCTGGAGAAGAAGAGGTTCAGGGGAGACTATTGCTGTCTAGAACTATCTGAAAGGAGGTTATGGCCAAGTGGGGTTGGTCTCTTCTCCCGGGCAAGCAGTGACAGAACAAGGGGACACAGTCTCAAGCTGTGCCACAGGAGGTTTAGACTGGGTGTAAGGAAGTTCTTCACAGAAGGAGTGATTGGTGTTGGAATGGGCTGCCAGGAGGAGGTGCTGGACTCACCATCCCTGGAAGTGTTTTAAAAGAGACTGGATGTGGCACTTGGTGCCAGGGTTTAGTTGAGTAGGTGGTGTTCTGTGATAGGTTGGACTTGATGATCTCAAAGTTTTTTTCCAACCTGGTTAATTCTGTGATTGAACCTTATGATATGCACATGATCCTACTTCACAAGCTTGTCCATGTCTCTGTGGATGGTATCCAATCCCTCAGGCATGTCAAATAAACCACCTTGGTGTCATCAGGTGTTTCTCCCTCCTTCTCTGTGGCCATGTGAAGAGCACATAATCAGAGGCTTGAGCACAGATGACACAAAAAAATACTGCAGCATAAAGAAATTTGGGGAAAAGCAGGGCAGAAAGGAAAGAGGAGGCACTGGTGGAGTGTCCTTGATGCATACATTGCAGTTCAGATGTGGGAATACTCCTGTGGCATTATTCCACATAAATATAAGGGGTTTTTTTTCCCTGTGAATGTGATGAAGCCCTGAAACAGACTGCCCAGAGAGATTGTTTGGGTTCTAAACCCTTCTGGATGCCATCCTGTGCAATCTGTCCTAGGGCACCCTGCTTTAGCAGGGGGGTTGGACTAAATGACCTGCAGAAGTCCCTTAGAACCTCCACCATTCTGTGGCTTTTTCTCTTCACAGCAATGGTGCAGCTAATGGGAAGGAGAGCAGGGAAGCCAAGTGTGATGCTGCATGGTGCAGCTGAGCACGCCACAGCACAGCCTGTTACCACAGGACTTAGATCATTTCAGCATCTGGGGAAAGGCTGAGGACAGAAAAAAATGAGCTGGAGAGCAAAGGAGCAGAAGGGAAATATCTGCTAGCAGAAAGGTGTGGTTGCCTGGGAAAGAGATCTTATGAGTTATGGCAGGAAAGCACCTAAAGCTGTTTGCTGTGATGTGCAGGTGCAATGCTAAAAGGAGGAGGTTGCAGAGCTGGCCTGCTCCTATAAAACACAGAAGGGAGGGCATGGGGATTAGATCTGGGACTGCACAGTGCAAAATTGGAGTGAAATCTTTCTATCCATGACTGGCCAAGAGATAGAGGAAATAGAGCAATGTACAAGTGCAGGAACTGAAAGTATCTGGGAGGAGACAGAAAATGATAGTCACACAGAGGTAAGATGGACTCAGTAAAGCTCTTTTGAAACTAGAATTTTAGAAAGAATTGAAAATGAACAGATGAATCATAGACTGGTTTAGGTTGGAAAGGACCTCAAAGATCATCTAGTTCCAACCCTCTGCCATAGGCAAGGATGCCTCCCACTGGAACAGGATGCTCAAGGCCTCATCCAACCTGGCCTTGAACACCTCCAGGAAAGGAGCAGCCACAACCTCCCTGGGCAACCTGTGCCAGTGTCTCACCACCCTCACTGGAAAGAACTTCTTCCTAACATCCAGTTTAAATCTCTCCTCTGCCAGTTCAAACCCATTCCTCCTCATCCTGTCATTACAAGAGCTTGTAAATAGTCCCTTCCCAGCCTTTCTGTAGGCCCCCTTTGGATACTGGAAGGTCCCCTCCAACCCAAAACATTCTATGAATCAAAGATCCATAGAATGATAGAGATTGAATGGGACCCTCTGGAGATCATTTAGTCCAGCTGCCATGCAAAACAGCATCACCTAGGGCAGGTCACACAAAGAACATTACCAGACAGGTCTTGAAAGCCACTAGAGAAGGAGAGTTCACAACATCTCTGGGCAGCCTGTTCCAGTGCTCCTTACAATATGTAGTTTTTTCTTTGTGTTTAGGTGGAATGATTCTACCATTCTAAGTTTGAGAAGCACTCTGATGAAGAGCTGCAGCTCCCAGGACTCAATGGGACCAACATCACAAAGCAACAGCTCCTCAGCTTGGTATTCCTGATCCACTGTGCCATGGACCAGCATCATGGACAAAGCGACAGTTCCTCAGCTTGGAATCTCTGCTAGTCCTGCAGGATTTGGCACCACAGAGGTGAGTACAGCCCAGAGCATGATGAGGGACGCAGCAGCAGAGAGAAAAAGAGTAAGTGGGAAGAAATGCTGAGAGAGGGAGAAAGACAGAAGGCAGCAGTGGCTGTAAAGGGCTTTGGGAGAAGGCTGGGAACCTCTGCAAGGGGCTTCATTCACCCTTCCCCATGGATACATCTCTGTGTGAAAACAAGACCTGGTGAGAGACAGAGAGGTGGTTTGTGGTGGCAGCCCCAATCTTTACAGCACCACGGTCTTCACAGCAGCACAAGGAGGATGAAGGGTTTCTTTGCCTCCCACACAGAGAGTGATGTGGACTGTCATGGGCTGAGGGATCTCTAGAAGTCAGGCCACTCCCCTCATCTCCTACACATCCTCTTCCCTTTTGCTCCCTTTTGTCTCCCTTTTGACTGTGCTCTTTGTTTGCTTGGCTTGCTCACCGTGTTGAACACTTTCAGGCAACGCTCCCCCACATCACATTCATCAAGCCTCTTCCTGCTCTCTTTCAAAGCTCTCCCAGATGGCCAAAAATCTCACTAGCCCAAGGAAGAACTCCAACTCCAATAGCTACACGTCACTCTGTTGCTTAGACAGCTCCTAGCTCTATTGTCTTGCTCTGTGCAGCTCTCTCGCTTCTCCTGATCTGCTCTGTTCTCTCTGCTCCTGGGACATACCATAAATACACATTTATGATGCCAACCCCTGATTTGCTGCATGGCTTTGGCTGATCTGCTGCATGGCTTTGGCTCAGTTGGTCAATGCAGTGTGTGTAGATGTTGGGCTGTAGGCCAATGAATTCAGAAGCGACAGCTGAGTTGACTTGCCTCACTTTTTAGGGCATATGGTGCCTGATTTTCAGAGGTGTTGGAGACAGTTGGCAAGAGGTCCCTGTTCCTCACTTTATTAAATTATGCATCTTCTGTGGTAACCTATTTCACTGCATACTTGGCATTGGTTTCTTTGTGTTGTTTAGATCATGGAATGTGGCATTAACAGACTTCTGCATGGCTCGAGGCTCATTCAGTAGGTGACTTCAGCTGGGAGGCAAAGCATGAAACAGCTTTTCCTAGACCCTAGTAAGATCCCAGAGAGATGGAGTGGTGCCCATCTTCAAATCTAAGAGATGGATGTTTGCACCATCCTTGGGCCTCTGCCTAGTTGATAAGGACACACTTCAGAAAATATGGTTCATAGCATCACAGAATTGAATCAGAGAATCATAGAACAGTTTGGATTGGAAGAGGTCTTAAAGATCATCTTCTTCTAACCCCCTTGTGGTGAGCAGGGACACCTTCTAGTAGACCTGGGTGCTCAAAGCCCTTGGCCTGGCGTTGGGCATCCCCAAGAAGGGGCTGGCTCTATCCTCCTGGCACTCATCCCTTACATATCTATAAACATTAATCAGGTCAAACCTTAGTCAACTCCTCTCCAAGCCCCAGGTCCCTCAGGCTCTCCTCATAAGGAAGATGTTCAATTTCCTTAATCATTTTTGTGGCTCTGTGCTGGACTCTCTCAAGCAGCTCCCTGTCCTCCTTGAGCTGGAGGGCCCAGAACTGTACACAATATTCCAGATGAGGCTTCACCAGGGCAAAGTAGAGGGGAAGGAGAACTTCCCTCGACCCACTAATCACAGCCCTTCTGTTACACCCCAGAATGACATTGATCTTCCTTGCCACCAGAGCACACTGCTGGCTCATGGCCATCCTTCCATCCACCAGGACTCCCAAGTCCTTCTCCCCTTCACTGCTTTCCAGCCAGTCAGGAAGTAGAACATTTCTCATGTTCAGAAGTGGGAGGATCCAGAACAAGTTTCCAGAGAGGTAAGTGCTGTGTGAGAAAGCAGCATGATTTCAGGTGGAGCTGATCCCTTCCTGAATGGATTTATGGAACATGATTAAGTGTGATAGCAGGAAACTGCACTCTTTAACCCATGTGGTCCCATTTCATCCTATGCTTCATGAGCTGGTTGCTATGACTCAGTGGTTTCTGATCACCAATAGTCCACAAATACTTCAAGGCAGGGTATTAAGAATCTCCTATCCTGTTGGAACAAGTATTTGTTTTCAGAGCAAGTCTACGTCCATGCTGTATTCCCTCTTGCTCTTCCTTCTTATTCCTCTTGAAACTGGGTCTTTTATGGCAAGTTAAAATGAGATGGATTTTGTCTGCTCTTGTTAATTCTCCTTCTGAAGTCCTAATCCACCATGCCATTGCAGGTGGCTGCTGTGGAAATAATGATGGTGTCCACAAGAGCAGTGTTAGGGATGTAGAAGCAGGAGCACAGGGGTTCCTGTACATTCTGAGCTCTTGTTTTACATCACCCTTGATTAACAAAGAGTGTAATTGAGAGAGATCCACTTATCACAGAATAAGAACCATTTTGGTTGGAAAAGGCCTTTGAGATCAACAAGTCCAATTGTTATCCCAGCACTGCCAAGTCGCCACTAAACCGTGTCCCTCAGCACCACATCTACACAGCTTTTTAATCCCTCCAGGGGTAGTGACTCCAACACTGCCCTGGGCAGACTGTTCCAATGCTTTGCAATCCTTTTGGTGATTTTTATTTTCCTAATACCTAACCTACATCATCCCTGGTGCAGCTTAAGCCCATTTCCTCTTGTATCACTTCATAGAATCACAGAATCATAGAATCAGTCAGGGTTGAAAGGGACCACAAGGATCATTTAGTTCCAACGCCCCTGCCATGGGCAGGGACACCCTACCCTACATCAGGCTGGCCAGAGCCCCATCCAGCCTGGCCTTAAACACCTCCAGGGACAGAGCCTCAACCACCTCCCTGGGCAACCCATTCCAGGCTCTCACCACTCTCATGCTGAAAAATTTCCTCCTCACGTCTGGTCTGAACCTACCCATCTCCAGCTTTGCTCCATTCCCCCCAGTCCTGGCACTCCCTGATATCCTGAAAAGTCCCTCCCCAGCTTTTTTGTAGGCCCTCTTCAGATCCTGGAAGGCTACAAGAAGATCACCTGGGAGCCTCCTCTTCTCCAGACAGAACAGCCACAAATCTTTCAGTCTGTCCTCATAGCAGAGCTGCTGCAGCTCTCTGAGCATTCCAATGGCCCTTGACATACTCCAGCATGTCCACTTCCTTCTTGTAATCTTCAGGTAACTATAGGGAATGAGAAGGTGTCCCCTGAGCCTCCTTTTCTCCAGGCTAAAAAATCCTTGTCCCCTCAGATGCTCCTCATAAGACTTTTGCTCTAGACTCTTCACCACCTTTACTGCAGAAATCTTTGTGCATTAAATGAAGAATTTTCACAGGTATATTTTGGGTGCTCCCTGAGTTCAAGTCAAGTCAAATGATGCTGTGGATCTGTCCAGCTCATTCTTCATTCACTTATCAGTGAGATATTTTACATCTCAGCCTCAACAAGAGCTGTCTGTAATGAACCACACACTGCATGACCCAGCACTAATGCAGCTGATGGCAGCACTGTCATTGTGTACAATTGTGCACCCAGGATTCAAGCCTGAAGGAGCCCAAGTCCAGCTAAACCCTCAGCTGAACCTGCATTAGCTGTTTCACCATGCAGCTCCACAAACAGGACCTCTGTAGGTAGAACTACTAACCAACTAGAACTGAAGTCAACTAGAGCAGAGCATCCAGGTTGGTAGGAGGGCCATTCATAGACCATTGATCCAACTGCACACAAAACTCATTATCTGGCACAGTTTCTACCTCATCCATCAGACTGGATTCCCTTGAAGTGCAGAATCCAACATCTGGGGAGGAACAACAGCAGGCACCAGCACAGGTTGGGGCTGCCCTGCTGGAAAGCAGCTCCATGCAGAAAGAGCTTGGAGTGCTGGTGGGCAGCCAGTTCTGCATGGGCCAGCAATGTGCCCTTGTGGCCAAGAAAGCTAATAGCATCCTGGGCTGCATCAGGGACAGTGTGGCCAGCAGGGCTGGGGAGGTTCTTCTCCCCCTCTACTCTGCCCTGGTGAAACCGCACCTGCAATGCTGTGTCCAGTTTTGGGCTCCCCAGTTCAGGAGAGACAGGGACCTGCTGCAGAGAGTCCAGCAGAGAGCCACGAGGGTGAGTGGGGGACTTGAGCATCTCCTCTGTGGAGAGAGCCTGAGAGACCTGGGGCTGTTTAATTTGGAGAAGAGAAGGCTGAGAGGAGATCTGCTCAAGGTATACAAATATCTGAGGGATGAGTGTCAAGTGGAGGGCACCAAGCTCTCATGTGGGTTGCACAGCAAAGGAGCAATGGGTCCAAACTGCAACAGAGAAGCTTCTTCACTGTGAGGGTGACAGAGTCTTGGAGCAGGCTGCCCAGAGAGGTTGTGGAGCCTCCTTCTCTGGAGCCTTTCCAAACCCATCTGGATACATTCCTGTGTGAATTACCCCAGGGCATCCTGCTTTGGTAGGGAGATTGGATTGGATGATCTCTGAAGGTCACTTCCAACCTCTAAAGTTCTGTGATTCTGTGAATGTGGTCCTGAGGTCTTGGACATCTTCAGCTAAGACTCATTTGAACTGAAAGCTTGGGTTCATTCTTGCCTGTCCCTGTTTTTAATCCAGAAACACTCGAAAATCAGCCCTCAGCTTGCTTGAAATGTTTCTGCCCCTCTCAGGACTCTCATTTGTCTCACAGGATGACTTGAGCACTTGGTTTGTTTAATGTCTGGGTTTGCTTCCTATTTTTTTGTCCTGATTACAAAGATTTAATTTCTCACACCTCAATAATGGGTTCCAGATCTTTCAAAACACTCTTTAGTTTATTTCTCCAAGCAGGCAGCCCTAGATAATGTCCTCGTGCCTGGAGGTGAGGAAGTCTGGGGCAAGGTTTGTAATTTTCAAGTTTGTTGTTGTTTTGGTTTGGTTTTTTTTGGATCTGGGGTTGGTTAGTTTGGAGTATTTTGTTTGACTGCTTGGTTTTGTGGTTGGTTGGTTTGTTTGTTTGGGGTTTTTTTCCTGCAACACTTCTGGTTTTATGAAGGCCTTGAATTTACTGGGACAGCCTCATCTCAGCATGGATTTCCTTCTGGACCCATCGTTTCTACCACAGCCTGGCAATGGGCAGAGCTGGTGACACATGGGTTTGATGGGTGGATCACTAGATAGGTAAGGAACTGGCTTGATGGCCACACCCAGAGTGGCTGTCAACAGGTCCATGTCCAAGTGCAGGCCAGTGCAAGTGGAGTCCCTCAGGGATCAGTCCTGGGCCCAGTCTTGTTCAAAATCTTTGTGGGTGCCATGGACAGAGGCACTGAGTGCAGCCTCAGCAAGGTTGCTGAGCACACCAAGCTGTGTGGTGCAGCAGCCAGGCTGGAGGGCAGGGATGGCAGCCAGAGGGACCTGGACAGGCTGCAGAGGTGGGCACAAGCCAACCTCAGGAGGTTCAACAAAACCAAGTGCAGGGTCCTGCATCTAGGTTGAGGCAATCCCAAGCACGAATACAGGCTGGGCAGTGCCTGGCTGGAGAGCAGCCCTGAGCAGAGGGACTTGGGGATGCTGCTGGATGAGAAGCTCAACATGAACCAGCAGTGTGCACTTGCAGCCCTGAGGGACAACCAGAGCCTGGGCTGCAGCAGCAGAAGTGTGGCCAGCAGGGCCAGGGAGGTGATTCTCCCCCTCTACTGTGCTCTGCTGAGACCCCACCTGGAGTACTGCATCCGGTTCTGGATCCCCCATTCCAAGAGGGATGTGGAGATGCTGGAGCATGTCCAGAGCAGGGCCAGGAGGATGCTCAGAGGGCTGCAGCAGCTCTGCTGTGAGGACAGACTGAAAAAGTTGGGGCTGTTCAGTCTGGAGAAGAGGAGGCTCCCAGGTGACCTTCTTGTGACCTTCCAGGATCTGAAGGGGGCTTCCAACCACCCTTCCACCTTCTTTCTATCTACCTACCTTATCCCAGAACCTGCCTTACATGCAAGGTGAGCTGGGAGGATCAGCCAGGGGGGTTAGAAGCAGAATGATTAGTTGGGTTACACAGATCCAAGCAGAACAGCAGAAGCCCAGGGAGAAAACACAAACACTGACTGACAGACAGACACTGTTTTATCTGTGTTTGTGTCCTTGCCTTTATACAGCTCAGCAAACCTGTGAGTGAGGTAGACATCACCACTGTTTCCTTTTCACAGCCTATAATCTAATTTTTCTCATTAAAATATTCCAGTTATCCTCAAACCAGCACAGAGGTCTTCAAGATCTGGCTGGCCACATCCCTAAGAAATCAAGTCTAATTAGACCTGCTTTGAGAAGCAGACTGGACTGCATCACCTCTGGAGGTCTTTGTAAGGGGAAGGCTGCTTTCCATGGCCTCCAAGAGGTTACTTCAGACAGAAACTGTTCTTTGATTCTATGATTTTGAAGAAAGAAGAAGCTGAAACTGGGAGATAGAGCAGCACAGCATTTCCCAGTGGTGTCTGTAGAATCCTGGACCTGGAACAAGAAAAAGGGCAGACACATCTATGCTTTTAAGAGGTCTGGCTGAGAGCTGCTCCCATTCATGCTGAGGAGCCATCACTGCTTTTTTGGTTTCTGACTTCTTGGAATCCAAACTGTAAGTTTACTGCACTGCCACTTAGGAGGACTACTCATGAAGGAAAATAGCCCTCTGTTTGTTTTTGTGGTCAAGCCTTGCTGTTTGCATGAGTTCTGAACTGACAAATTCTCTGAGGTGTTCTTAAAAGGAACAAAATCTATTTTGGGAAGCCTCTCTGGCATAGCCCAGAAGTTGTGGCATGCAGGAATGTCTGTTCCTGAAGCACTGCAGATTTGAATGTTGAACTTCATGCTCCAAACAACAAAGATGGGTCCAAACAACCTCCAACACTCAAGGCTTAGGTGTCAATGAAAAATGGAGAACCATAGACTCACAGAATCATGGAGTTGTTGAGGTTGGAAGAGGCCTTTCAGATGATCAAGTCCAATGCCTTACTTAGAACTCACAATCCCTATGGCTTAGCCACTACCACTGCACCATGAGACAATAACTTATGAAGAGCAGCTGAGGGAACTGGGATTGTTTAGTGTGGAGAAGAGAAGGCTGAGAGGAGACCTCGTTGCTCTCAACAACTTACTGGAAGGAGGTTGGAGTGAGGTGGGTCATGGTTTCTTCTACCTGCTACCAAGTGACAGGACCAAGAAGATGCTCAGAGGGCTGGAGCAGCTCTGATATGAGGACAGGCTACAAGACTTGGGGCTCTGCAGCCTGGAGAAGAGAATACTTCAAGGAGACCTTGGAGTGGCCTTCCAGTATCTGAAGGGGACCTACAGGAGGGCTGGAGAGGGACTATTTACAAGGTCTTGTAATGACAGGGTGAAGGGTAATGGGTTTAAACTGGCAGAGGGGAGATTTAAACTAGAAGTTAGGAAGAAGTTCTTTACAGTGAGGTTAGTAAAACACTGGCACTTCTCACCGGTTGCCCAGGGAGGCTGTGGCTGCTCCTTCCCTGGAGGTGTTCAAAGACAGTTTGGATGAGGCTTTGAGTGACCTGTTCTAGTGGGAGGTGTCCCTGCCTATGGCAGAGGGTTGGAACTGGATGAGCTTTGAGATCCCTTTCAACCTAAACCATTCTATGATTCTATGACAAGAGAAAATGGTCTGAAATTCTGCCAGGGGAGATGTAGTTAGCACATGAGCGAAAAATCTGTACTACAGGAGTGACCAGGCAGTGGAACAGGCTGCCCAGGGAAGTGGTGGAATCATTCTTCAAGAGTGGTACTCAGGGACATGGTTTAATGGTCATGGTGGTCTTAGAGTGAAGATTGGACTCAATGATCTTGGAGGTCTCTTCCAACCAAAGTAATGCAGTGATTCTGATTCCAAACACTGGTGGAGATAGCAAATATTTCACCTCCTATCTCTTGCATCTAAACATTTGAGGCCATCTCAGGAGCTGAGCCTGCACTTTCCCAGGCAGAAGATTCATTTTAGGGAGGGATATCATTTACAGGCATTTCCTGCAGCAGCAGGATTCATGCTCAGTGAGGAATAACTCTGCCCCATGTGGAAACCTCAGGAAGGTTCTCACTGAAGATAGAGGTGGTCATCAGGAGGTCAGAAGTGGAGGGATCTGGCCAGGTGTCTGGCAGAACGTGAGATGTTGCTTCATTGCTGGAGTGGTGATGGAAGCTGTATCTTGTTACAGGGGGAACCCTTTTGCTGTGCTACAAAAGGGACAGAGGTGCCTCAGAGGACTGGATGATGTTCTGCACATTCTCCATGCATGTAAAACCATGATAGATTTTTCAGACTCCCTCTGGATTCCTAAGTATATTTTGCTTTTAAGATCTGAGGATGCTTTCTTTGAAGCAAATGGTGGAAGGGCTGATGTGCTCAGGGACCCTGGGTGGGAACCCTGCCACTTGGTCATGTGTTTAGTCATTTTTCCATTGTTTGAGCTGCATCAGCTGAGAGCCATTAGTGTCTGCAGTCATTTTTCCTCAGTTTTCTGCTGTATGAAAGGGATAAAAGTTGTAATTTCAGTCTTACTTCACACAAATCTCCTTCTCCAGAGTCCATCTCAGCTCCCTTAATAGAATCATGGAATCATAGAGTCACAAAGTCATCAAACCATCAAACCATAGAATAGGGACCTCAAAGCTCAGCCAGTTCCACCCCACTGTCATAGGCACCAACACTTCCCACTAGAACAGGTCACTCAAGGCCTCATCCAACCTGACCTTGAACACTTTCAGGGAGGTTGTGGAGCACAGAATCACCCAACGTGATCAAAGATCACGTTGGGTGATTCTGTGCTCCACAACCTCCCTGGGCAACCTGTGCCAGTGCCTCACCACCCTCACTTCAAAGAACTTCCTAACTTCTAGTTTAAATCTCCTCTCTGCCAGTTTAAACCTATTACTCCACATCCTGTCATTACAAGACCTTGTAAGCAGTCCCTCTCCAGCCTTCCTGTAGCCCCCTTCGGATACTGGAAGGCCACTCCAAGGTCTCCTTGAAGCCTTCTCTTCTCCAGGCTGCAGAGTCCCAACTCTCTCAGCCTGTCCTCATAGCAGAGCTGCTGCAGCCCTCTGAGCATCTTTGTGGCCTCCTCTGGACTCCCTCCAACAGTTCAATGTCCTTCTTGTGTTTGGGGCAGCCCTCATCTGATTAGATGGCAGAAAAGTCACATTGACACTTCCCTCTCTTTACTGAAAGAGTGGCCAGGCAATGGAAGAGGCTGCCCAGGGAAGTGATGGAGTCACCACCCCTAGAGGTGTTCAACAAGTGTGTGGACATGGCGCATTCAGGACATGGTCTAGTGGTCATGAAGGTGTTGGGTAGAAGGTTGGACTTGACGATCTTAGAAGTCTTTTCCAACCTCAATGATTCTATGATTCTCTGTTTCTGATTCCTACCTTCTCTCAGCTGCAGTGCCACCTCATGGGAACATCTCACAGTATCACAGTCTCACAGTATCACCAAGGTTGGAAGAGACCTCACAGATCATCAAGTCCAAGCCGTTAGCACAGAGCTCAAGGCTAGACCATGGCACCAAGTGCCACGTCCAATCCTGCCTTGAACAGCTCCAGGGACGGCGACTCCACCACC
>WAAF01013608.1:7982-21812 GCA_013400475.1 Tricholaema leucomelas
GGGTATCAATCAGCACCCCCAGATCCCTCTCTGTCTGGCTGCTCTCCAGCCACTGTGACCCCAGCCTGTAGCTCTGCATGGGGTTGTTGTGGCCAAAGTGCAGCCCCCAGCACTTGGAGCTATTGAATGCCATCCCATTGGACTCTGCCCATCTGTCCAGGCGGTCAAGGTCCCGCTGCAGAGCCCTTCTGCCCTCCAACCCAGCCACATCTGCCCCCAGCTTAGTGTCATCTGCAAACTTGCTGATGACTGACTCGATGCCCTCTCCTTTGACCACACTTTAACAATACACAACAACATCCAAAGTCAATCCCACCCAGCCACTCTTCTCTGCTCTTTCACTCTTGTTTCCTTTGTGTTGCCTTTTTATTTCTTTCTCCTCCGAGTGAGACTCAGCAGGAGGAAAAAAAGCTGCCTTCAGTTACAGTGGGATTTGAAGGTTAACACAACGACCTTCATCGGGCTCCTAAGAGGGTAATGATCTCTCCCTCTAATCAACAATGCAGGCTCCTTTCGATACCAAAATAGTAACTGTTAAGTAAAGCTGCTTCTTTTTCACTTCTGTTTGCTTGTTGCTTTTGGTTTTGATTTGATTTGTTTGGGTTCCCCCCCCGCCCTTCTTATTCTCTGCCTCTTTTCTAAGTCTGTGAACAGAAGCTCAGAAAGCAAGTTGGGAAATAATATGATCTTGAAATGGATGTGATATAGTCTTCAATTAGACTCTTGATCATGCTCCAATTCAATTAGACAGGAGCTGATGCTAACTTTGTTATAGAGGTCCTGGGGAGGAAAGGTGCTGACCCTGTTAAAATGATCACTTGTTGGAGTGGTTCCTAAGGGGTGCTGGATATGGATATGCACACAGTGCAGGATGGAGATAATGGGAAAGCTTTCCTTTCTGGTCATGCTCTCACTGTTGCTGCTGGAAGGGGACCCAAAGGCAGGAGCTAGCCGGCTCTGTGATCTGAAGATATGGCTGATGCTTAATTGCCATTTATCACATCCTGGGCTGCATCAGAAGATGTTGCCAGCAGAGCCAGAGAGGGGATTCTGCCACTTTGCTCTATTCTGGTGAGACCTTACCTGCAGTGCTGCATCTGGGTCTGGAGCCCTCAGTGCAGGAAGGACATGGAGGTGGTGGAGAGAGTCTGGAGAGGGGGCCTGAAACTGCTCAGGAGGTTGGAGTACCTCTGCTACAGTGACAAGCTGAGGGAACTGGGGATGTTTGGTCTGGAGGGAGACCTAATAGCAGCCCTCCAGTACCTGAAAGAAGCTACAGAAAGAGTGTGTACAGAGGCTTGCAGTGACAGAATGAGTTTCAAACTAGAGAAGAGCAGATTGAGATAGGATGTTAGAAACAGGTTCTTTAATATGAGGGTGGTGGAACACTGGAACAGGGAGGTGGTTGGGGCCCCATCCCTGAAGTGGCTTGGCAGGGCTCTGGGCAACCTGATCTAGTTGAGGATGTCTCTGATGACTGCAGAGAGGGTATGACTGGATGATCTTTGGAGGTCACTTCCAACCGAGACCCTTCATCTGTCCATATCATAGATGGTCTGCAATGCCAACTGCCAATGGAAAACACAGACAAACTGCCTGTAGATGACATATTTGTTGATGTTAATGCATCTCTGTGATATCACCTAATTTGCCCCTGTTTACTGCAGCAGGGACCTGTAAAGTTTCTATTCAAGCTGATAAATTTCGTGATCCTACCTGTGCTTTATTTTGGCAGTTGATGTGCAGCAGCCACTAGAGTAACACAAACACGTGCCCACAGAAACATCCAAGAAGATTTCTCCCTCTACTTGGCATTGGTAAGTCCACACCTCAAATATTAGGTTCAATTTTGGGGCCCTCACTCCAAGAAGGGCACTGAGGTGCTGGAGCATGTCCAAAGAAAAGCAACCAAGCTGGTGAATATAAGTCTTATGAGGAACGGCTGAGGGAACTGGGGTTGTTTGGTCTTCAGAGGCTGAGGGAACTGGGGGTGTTTGGTCTTCAGAGGCTGAGGGAACTGGGGTTGTTTGGTCTTCAGAAAAGGAGGATGAGGGGATACCTCATCAGCCTCTACAACTGCCCAAGAGGAGGTTGCAATGAGGTGGGGCTCAGTCATTTCTAATGTGCAGCTGTGATGGTTTGGGGGTTCCCTGCCCCCCACACTTTTAGAACTCACCCAGACNGCCAAAGCAAATGGAGGGTGAGGTTAGAAAGCAAGATGGAGTCCAGCCAGCAGCCTCTCCCCAGCAGGCAAAGGTCCCAGTGAAGAGAGCAAGCAAGTGACCTAATCTTTGTTTTGCCTTTCTTCTTCACACATCTCAGCAAAACTGTGAGCGAAGTAGACCTCACCATTGTTTTCATTTCTCAGCCTATTATCTAGTTCTTCTCACCAAAACATTCTAGCTAGGCTCAAACTAGCACAGCAGCAAGTAAGAGGACAAGAGGAAATGGGTTCAAGTTGTGCCAAGTGAGGTTCAGGTTATGCATTAGGATAAATTCCTTCACAGGAAGAGTTGTCAGGCATTGGCACAGGCGGCCCAGGAATCATGGAATCACAGAATCAACCAGGTTGGAAGAGACCTCCAAGATCATCCAGGCCAACCTAGCACCCACTCCTGTCCAATCAACTAGACCACGACACTGAGTGTAGCCAGGTGGGGGTTGGTCTCTTCTGCCAGGCAACCAGCAACAGAACAAGGGGACACAGCCTCAAGTTGTGCCAGGGGAAGTATAGGCTGGATGTTAGGAGGAAGTTCTTCACAGAGAGAGTGATTGGCATTGGAATGGGCTGCCCAGGGAGGTGGTGGAGTTGCTGTGGCTGGAGGTGTTGAAGCAAAGCCTGGATGAGGCTCTTGGTGCCATGGTCTGGTTGATTGGACAGGGCTGGGTGCTAGGTTGGCCTGGATGATCTTGGAGGTCTCTTCCAACCTGGTTGATTCTAAAGCACAGCATCCAGAGGATTCGTTTTCTGCCTGGCAATGCCTGGTCTGGATTACTGAGATGGAGGATATCTGGAGTGAGGGGGGGTTTGGCCACTTTGGTTCCAAGTGTGCCACAGGCCACCTTTACTCCTGCTAGTGACTAACTGTAAGCACATTCTTTGCTGCTTTCAATAGCATGCAGTTCCTACTACATGATATTACTGTTTATTTTGTGCAGATATGATCATCATCAGATATGAAGATGAGCCAGCAGTGTGCCCAGGTGGCCAAGAAAGCCAGTGGCATCCTGGCCTGTATCAGGAACAGTGTGGCCAGTAGGAGGAGGGAGGTTATACTGGCCCTGTACTCAACACTGGTCAGGCCACACCTTGAGTGCTGTGTCCAGTTCTGGGCTCCTCAATTCAAGAGAGAAGTTGAGGTGCTGGAACATGTCCAGAGAAGGGCAACAAAGCTGGTGAGGGGCCTGGAGCACAGCCCTGTGAGGAGAGGCTGAGGGAGCTGGGGGTGTGCAGCCTGCAGAAGAGGAGGCTCAGGGCTGACCTCATTGCTGTCTAAAACTAGCTGAAGGGAGGCTGTAGCCAGGCAAGCAGCAACAGAAGAAGGGGACACAGTCTCAAGCTGTGCCAGGGGAGGTATAGGCTGGATGCTAGGAGGTCTAGGAGGAAGTTCTTCCCAGAGAGAGTGATTTGCCATTGGAATGGGCTGCTCAGAGAGGTGGTAGAGGTGTTGAAGCAAAGCCTGGCTGAGGCACTTAGTGCCATGGTCTGGTTGATTGTTTAGGGCTGGGTGCTAGGTTGGCTTGGATGATCTTGGAGGTCTCTTCCAACGTGGCTGATTCTATGATTGCATGATTCTGTGTCTGTAAACCACATACTCCATCCACAGGAAAGTGTGGTTGCTGGTATGGTGTGAGGCCAACATGCTTCCATTAACAAAGGGCCCTATATAGGAGAAATGTGGAGAACAACCTCGTAGGTCTTCTGTAGGGGTGGATTTGTTCAGTTCCAGTGAAGATGGAAGTGTAGTGCTGCTTTATACCACTGGAGTTGTCTCTAAGCGTCATGCAGATCTGGTGTGGAAGTATGGTTGTGAAGACCTGGTTGGTGGATGCTGGTCCCCTGAACCAGGAGATTATGTAGGACACAAGGCAGAGCTACCTCTTGTATATATATGTGAGTAACTCATGGTCTCCACCAGATAAAGACTGAATGATAGATGGTGATTTTAAATATTTAATATTCCTTCTCTGTTGAAGGGTATTTTACATTTGGATAAAAGGAGCCATAAATCTCCTCTGGCAAATGAAGCTTTGCTCTACCACTCTCACACACCCTCCCTCCCTCCTTTTTTTATTGAGATCTCACCTGGAAAAGAAAAAAAAAAGCCAAAAAATAGATGAAGAAATGTTGATGAATCATAGCAGCTGTGGAACAGCCCAGATAAGGCATGATTTGCATTTTCATGTGATAATTCACCTCTCTTGATGCTTTCAAATTACCTTTAGAACCACATTAATTCTCTCACCACAAACTCCAGCATGGGAGGAGAGTAACCATGAGACAGGCAATTCAAGTGACAGCTTGTTTGACTTTTCTGGGACTGGAATGACATCTAGCATACAATGTCAAAGATTTGAGAGGTCACTTTGTTGGCTTTGTCATACATCCTTTGTCCATTCCAGAATATCCTCCTCTTCTACTCTGCCCTGGTGGGGCAACAGGTGGAATGTTGTGCCCAGTTTTGGGCTCCACAGTTCAAGAGATACAAGGAATCCTACTGGAGAGTGTCCACTGGAAGGCTACAAAGATGCTACAGGTGATTGGAGTATCTGTCTGAAGAGGAAAAGTTGAGAGACCTGAGGCTGTTTAGCCTGGATAAGAGAAGACCGAGAAGAGATGTTCACCTTGAGTCCTGTGTCCAGTTCTGGGCTCCTCAATTCAAGAGAGATGTAAAGATACTGAAACATGTCCAGAGAAGAGCAACAAAGCTGGTGAGGGGCCAGGAACACAGCCTTGTGAGGAGAGGCTGAGGGAGCTGGGGGTGTGCAGCCTGCAGAAGAGGAGGCTCAGGGCTGACCTCATTGCTGTCTACAACTACCTGAAAGAAGGTTGCAGCCAGGTGGGGTTGGTCTCTTCTGCCAGACAACCATCAATAGAACAAGGGGACACAGTCTCAAGTTGTGGTGGGGGAGGTCTAGGCTGGATGTTAGGAGGAAGTTGTTGGCAGAGAGAGTGATTGGCATTGGAATGGGCTGCCCAGGGAGGTGGTGGAGTCACCGTCCCTGGAGGTGTTGAAGCAAAGCCTGGCTGAGGCACTTAGTGCCATAGTCTAGTTGATTGTCTAGGGTTGGGTGCTAGGTTGGCCTGGATGATCTTGGAGTTCTCTTCCAGCCTGGCTGATTGTATGATTCTATGATTCATTGTTTATCCATATCTAAAAGATGTCAAAAAGATGGGACTGGACTCTTTTCAGTGGTACCCAGTGACAGGACAAGGGGCAACAGGCAAAAACTCGAACCCAGGAAGTTCCACCTAAACATTAGGAAGAACTTTTCTTTCCTTTGAGGGTGCCTTGAGAAGTTGTGGAATGTCATTGTCAAGAGAGCTTCCAATTTCAGCTGGACATGATCTTATTTAACCTGTTTGAGTAAGCCTGCTTTAGTAAGAGTGTCAGACTAGCTGATCTCCAGAGGTTTCTTCCAACCCACAGCTTGCTGGGACTTTGTGCTGTAAAGCCTATGGTCTGAAATGGGCCAATTTTCTCAGCCTGTTCCAGACTAAGTTCTGGGACATTGACTCTTGTTGTGATGTACCAACTGTTATTCATGTGCTAGAAGAGGACTGTCGCTTTGAACAGCAGAGTCACCACAGTCAATAAATCGTGAAGGAAAATCAGTATCTCTGTCTCTTATTGTGGTTACTGGAATGTGAGCATGTACTTCAATGTTTTTAAACACCAAGAGGTACAAAAGAGAGCGTGGATTTGCTGCAGGAGTGAGTTGGTTAAATAGCTCTGCACTACTTAATCCTCTGTGTGAAAGAAACATGAGTGGTCTGAAGAGAGTGCTGCCTCCGCCATGGTCTCAGCTGGAGGTTGTCATCACCTCTTATGTATTCTAGCTGCACACCCTGCATTGAGCTGCCTGCAAGCTTGCTCCCTGATGTGCTACCTCCAAAGCAAGCCAGTTTGCTTTAAACAGTTTCAAAAGTGCATTTCTGCTAATCCAGTTCATATCAAGTGCAAGTTAGGAAGCAGTTGCTGGAGCACTTCAGCTGATTGACAGAAGGAGGAAGCATGAGAAAGGTGATAAACAGTTGCAGGTGCAATTGGGAGCAGTAACCACTTCAAGAAACACAGCTGGTGCTAGAAGTGTATCCTGAGGTCTGGTCTCCATTCACTGTTCTACAGCTGTAATAACAAGGCTAAAATCAGCCAGGCTTCAACTTGACAAGGGTTTGATGGTATTGGTGGTGGATGAAGTAGAAGTTGTCTGACAGTAGGTTCTGGCTATAGATTTCAGACCAGGTGGGGTTGGTCTCCTCTGCCAGGCAAGCAGCAACAGAACAAGGGAACACAGCCTCAAGTTGTGCCAGGGGAGGTCTAGGCTGGATGTTAGGAGGAAGTTGTTGGCAGAGAGAGTGATTGGCATTGGAATGGGCTGTCCAGGGAGATGGTGGAGTTGCTGTCACTGGAGGTGTTCAAGCAAAGCCTGGATAAGGCACTTAGTGCCATGGTCTGGTTGATTGGACAGGGCTGAGTGGTAGGTTGGCCTGGATGATCTTGGAGGTCTCTCCCAACCTGGTTGATTCTATGAATCTGTTACCATTTAATCCAAATTGTGCAGTAACAATACTGCTGCAGTCTGAAAGGAGTCATTCCTGGGGAGGAGGGGAAAGAAGAAAAGAAAAATCATATTGCAAAATCTTTAAGCACTTTGCCTGTCTGTATGCCCTGGTTAGGAGATTGTAGAAGGCAAAATATCCTGTTTCTGACCTTTACAGGACACGACCAAAAATGTTCACTGGTATTTCATTTGGCTATTAAGAGCAAGTTCTTCCCTGAAAGATTTGTTGAAACCTGGAACAGGCTTCCCAGGGAAGTGGTGGAGTCACCAATCCTAGAGGTGTTTAAAGGCCCTGCAGATGTGGTGCTGAGGGACATGGTTTGGTGGTAGAACTGGCAGTGTCGGGTTAATGGTTGGATTTGATGATCTTCAAGCACCCTGGCTTGTATCAGGAACAGTGTGGCCAGTAGGACGAGGGAGGTTATTCTTCCCCTGTACTCAACACTGGTCAGGCCACACCTTGAGTACTGTGTCCAGTTCTGGGCTCCTCAACTCAAGAGAGATGTTGAGGTGCTGGAAGGTGTCCAGAGAAGGGCAACAAAGCTGGTGAGGGGCCTGGAACACAAACCCTATGAGGAGAGGCTGAGGGAGCTGGGGTTGTTTAGCCTGGAGAAGAGGAGGCTCAGGGCAGACCTCATTGCTGTCTACAACTACCTGAAGGGTGGTTGTAGCCAGGTGGGGGTTGGTCTCTTCTCCCAGGCAACCAGCAACAGGACAAGGGGACACAGCCTCAAGTTGTGCCGAGGGAAGTATAGGCTGGATGTTAGGAGGAAGTTCTTCACAGAGAGAGTGATTGGCATTGGAATGGGCTGCCCAGGGAGGTGGTGGAGTCACCGTCCCTGGGGGTGTTCAGGAAAAGCCTGGATGAGGCACTTAGTGCCATGGTCTGGTTGACTGGATAGGGCTGGGTGCTAGGTTGGACTGGATGATCTTGGAGGTCTCTTCCAACCTGTTTGATTCTGTTCTAAGGTCTCTTCCAACCAAAATGACTCTATGATTTTCCCCCTCATTCTAATAATTTACTGTGGGTGCTCCAGATAAGAGGCTACATGAAGTGACTAACTACACTGAGATAGTCCTTAAAGCAGTCTTGCCCCTCATTAAAACCATCTCCACCATGGTCATCTTTCTCCTTGAATAATACCTTGCCCATATGGTCTTACTGATGATTATACAAGCTGGCCAACCTCCTCTGGTTTATGTGCTTATCATTCACAGGGCTATTGATTAAATGCCTTCTCTATTTCCCTTCAAAGCTGAAGGCATATCTCTACATGGTCTGGAACAAGGTAGATCAAACCCTAGCATAACCTGTTCTAAAATGCCTTTTCCATGAAATGCAATTCTATTTGCTGGGGGAACAGGAGCCTTCCCATCAAGTTTCATGACAGATAAGTGAAGGTAGCACTGGATTCTGACCTCTCTTTTGTATCAGGAGAAAAATGCTTGTGGCATCTGAGACTTCTGCTCATAAGAAATGCTGGGCATAGAGAGATGAGGAACAAGTTCAGAAGTGGAATAGATGTTACCTTATTTCAGTATTAGTACCAACCTGAGATTTTAAAGGAAAATGCTTCTCTTCCAGAGCAACTTCATCTAACAGTGATGTGCCAGCTCTCCACACTGACCCTAATGATGTGTCAGGGCAAAAAGTATCACAGGTCATTTGTAACCTGAATTATTATAGGATTCAATGAAGAGGAAAAAAATGAGAACAAATTGGTGAGGCACCTTCTAAGCTGGAGTGTGCTATGGAGACAACAGTGGACATCCCTGGGGTAGGGAGGCTGGACAAAAAGAACTCAGTGCCCTGTGGTTAGTGTTACAAGAATAACATTAAATACAGACCCTGAGGGCATCTCTCTGCTGGCATTTGCAGCCCAATTAAGATGATTTTTGCCAGTGGTCATAAACGGTCACAGACTGGGTACTGACTTGACACCATAAAGTCTCAAGATGGCTTAGGGCTTGCTATGCCCTGAGTTGGGTGCCACTGTTTTCAAGAGAGTGCCCTGGACAAGGGCTTATGTTCAACCTGCTGAACTCAGTGCTGGGGACCCCCTGTATGGGTACTGAGCAGCTCTGCCAGTGATGCTGGGGATCAAGGATGAGGGAGCACCTGGTAGGGAGAGTGGGGATGAAGACACTCCTGCAAGAACCCACGAGTGAAGAGGAAGAAATCCCAAAGAGAAGAGCTCAGGATAGTGACAGCTGATGGACCCATGAAGAGAAGAGTCTGTTTGCTAGTGGGACTTGTGACCTCATGGGAGACCCAAGCTGAAGTAGTGCATTCCTGGATGACTGACCTGGAGGAAGAGACCTATGCTGGGAGCAGGTATTGAAGAACTACAGCCCATGGCTCAGATTAACACCAGAGAAGTTCACAGAGGGCTGTCTTCCATGGGAGAGACTCCATGTTGGAGCAGAGAAATGAGTGAGGAGTTCTTTCCCTGAGGAGGAAGGAGAGGAAGAGACAATAAGTGTTGAACTGAGCATCAACCCCATTCCTATCTCCCTGCACAACTGAGATAGATGAGCTGGAGAAAATCAGGAGTGAAGCTGAGCCTGGTAAGAAAAGAGAGGTGAGCAGGAGGTGTTTTTAGGATTTGGTTTTGTTTCTCATTATCATAAAATCATGGAATGTTTTGGATGGAAAAAGCCTTTAAGATCATCGAATCAAACTACCAATCCAGCACTGCCAAGTCCCCTATTAAAACATATCCCTCAGCACCACATCTACACAACTTTTAAACCCCTCCATGGATGGAGATTCCACCAGTTCTCTGTTCCAGGAGGACTTCAGAGCCCCTTATAATCCTGTTCTTATTTGATTGGTAACAAATTAAATTGATTTCTTCTTCCCCCACATCAAGTATGCTTTGACTGTGACCATAATCAGTAGCTGATTTTTCCTTCTCCTTATCTTGACCCATGACTTTTTAATTCTATTTTCTCCTCTCTATCCTACTAGGGAGAGTAGTGAGGGATTTGCTGTCTGGTGGTGTGTTTCTGGCTGGAGTTAAGCCAAGACGTTGCACAATTTAGTTTAGACTGCTATAACACTTATTGGCCTAGGAATGACTTTTTAGCTTGTTGGGCTTGATTTTAGAATCATAGAATCATAGAATCAACCAGGTTGGAAGAGACCTTCAAGATCATCCAGTCCAACCTAGCACCCAGCCCTCTACAGTCAACTAGACCATGGCACTAAGTGCCTCATCCAGACTTTTCCTGAACACCCCCAGGGACGGTGACTCCATCAGCAACCTGGGCAGCCCATTCCAATGGCAAATCACTCTCTCTTAGAGGACTTTTCCAACCATAATGCTTCAATGATTCTAATGCTCTTCTCTTTGCTCCATACTGTGATTTTGAGTGTTGCTAACTCCTTTTATCACTACTAGAGAGAAATGTGCCTTGCTGGTGTGTAGCGCATCTTGTCTTGAGAGAGACATCTTAAAACAGCAGACAAATCTCATCCTGGAAGTACCCATATCTCTCCCCTGATTATACAGAGCATCAAGACAGCTGCTTCACAGGGTGATGTTTGCACTCAGATGGGAGAGGTTAGGTGAGATAAATCCCTAGCTGGGCAAATGAATTTTCAATTCAAGTTCAGGAGAGATGCGAAGAACCCTCTGGGGAGCCTTCCTGGTGGAAGCGTCATTAAATCCAGCATGTTGGAGTGCTGAAAATCTCAATACCTCACTGTCCTCTTGACCTTATGATAGAGTGCAGACAGTATCGATGCCTCACTGTCCTCTTGACCTAAGTATCATTGAAAATATCTTCATCCATCTTAGGAGGCTCTGATGGTGGCCTAAAAATGGCCACCCATTTTATTACACTTTGGCCACAGCAAACCCAAGCAGTGCTACAGGCTGGGGACAGAGTAGCTGAGAGCAGCCAGGAGGAAAGGGACCTGTCGGTACTGCTAGAGAGTAGGCTGAAGATGAGCCAGCAGTGTGCCCAGGTGGCCAAGAGAGCCAATGGCATCCTGGCCTGGATCAGGAAGAGTGTGGCCAGTAGGACAAGAAAGGTTATTCTGCCCCTGTACTCAGCACTGGTCAGGCCACAACTTGAGTGCTGTGTCCAGTTCTGAGCTCCTCAATTCAAGAGAGATGTTGAGGTACTGGAAGGTGTCCAGAGAAGGGCAACAAAGCTGGTGAGGGACCTGGAACACAGCCCGATGAGGAGAGACTGAGGGATCTGGGCTGCAGAAGCTAGCCTGGAGAAGAGGAGGCTCAGGGCTGACCTCATTGCTGTCTACAACTACCTGAAGGGAGGCTGTAGCCAGGTGGGGGTTGATCTCTTCTGCCAGGCAACCAACAACAGGACAAGGAGACAAAGTCTCAAGTTGTGCCGCGGGAGGTCTAGGTTGGGTGTTAGGAGGAAGTTGTTGGCAGAGAGAGTGATTGGCATTGGAATGGGCTGCCCAGGGAGGTGGTGGAGTCATCATCCCTAAGTTGGACTGGATAATCTTGGAGGTCTCTTCCAACCTGGTTGATTCTATGATTCTATTCTATGATTCAAGAATGGGGATGCTATCACCTCTCTGGACATCTTCAGAGGGCAAAAGAAGGTATCTAAATTAACAGATAATAGTAAGGATGGGGATATATTATATTCTGAGTATTGCAGAGAAGGCTAAGCCTCTTCCCAGGTGAGTGCAGCAACTAAATGTTGAGTTTGATTAGTCCATAACTAAGTTATGGGACTTTCTGCTCTGGTATACCAAAAAGATTATGAATTTAGGTCTTCATAGAATCACAGAATCAGTCAGGGTTGGAAACGACAACAAGGATCATCTAGGTCCAACCACACTGCCATGCCCAGGTACACCCTACCCCAGAGCAGGCTGCCCACAGTCTCATCCAGCCTGGCCTTAAACACCTCCAGCAATAGGGCTTCAACCAGCTCCCTGGGCAACCCATGCCAGGCTCTCACCACTCTCATGTTGAATAACTTCCTCCTCACGTCCAGGCTGAATCTCCCCACATCCAGCTTTGCTCCATTCCCTCTCAAAGAAGAGCTGGACTGTGAATGAGAAGCATGGGAATTTCCTTAGGTTGAACAAGCATAAGGGGCAGAACCTTTCACTGCTGCCTCCCGGGATGATTGAGGTATTTTTCGGTTGGGGAATTTTTCAGCCTTGAGACTTTTTGTGCTGCCTTTGAAGGCACCTGGAGGGTGTAGCTACCAGAAGTAGGTATCATGTCAGAATCAACCACTGAGTGAAGTTCTTGCCCTGCTAGATTTTACATCCCTGAAATATTCCTGCTCTGTGTTATTTTAGAGGGTGAGCAGGAAAAGAGTTTCACAAATCGATCCTGAAGAAAGAAATCCAGCAGAATAAGCAGAAGGGGGAAAGAGGGTTACCATGACAACTGTCTTCACCACCAGCACCACTAACTGCAGTGTGTGAAAATGCAGAGAACAGGAGTAGTTTGGGATGCACACCTCTGAGTATGTCTGGGGGAGAGGGTGTCTGACTAGTAAAAAGACCAGGAGAGCTACCAGAGAAGTAGCTGGTACTAACTAGTAGAAGTACCAGAGAGTAGTCTGCCACAGCCACCTCTGAGCAGCTCTTGGGAGGCAAGGGGAGCTGGAGAAAGTGGACTTGGTTCTGGACAGGTATATCTGTGGGGTTCAGGAGGGTAGTGCAGAAGTGTGCATGTGGCTATGTTGGTCTGGCCCAGAGGGTGTGAAGATCTTCCCAGGCAGTGCTCCTAACTGTACATCACTCTGCCTGGTCTCGATGCTCATCTTCTCTTTCTCATTCCAGAGAGTGTCTCAGCATTCACTGAGGTTTATATCTTGGTTCAGTTTTGAGGCCCTCACTACAAGAAGAACACTGACATTGGCCACAGTAACCCCAAGCAGTGCTACAGGCTGGGGACAGAGTGGCTGGAGAGCAGCCAGGCAGAAGGAGACCTGGGGGCACCGGTAGATAGCTGAAGATGAGGCAGCAGTGTGCCCAGGTGGCCAGGAAAGCCAATGACTTCCTGGCCTGGATCAGGAACAGTGTGGCCAGCAGGACAAGGGAGGTTATTCTGCCCTGTACTCAGCACTGGTCAGGCCACACCTTGAGTGCTATGTCCAGTTCTGGGCTCCTCAATTCAGGAGAGATGTTGAGATACTGGAATGTGTCCAGAGAAGGGTGACAATGCTGGTGAGGGGCCTGGAACACAAACCCTATGAGGAGAGGCTGAGGGAGCTGGGGGTGTTTAGCCTGGAGAAGAGGAGATTCAGGGCTGACCTCATTACTGTCTACTGGAAGTGTTCAAGAAAAGCCTGGAGTTGATTGACTAGGGGTGGGTGCTAGGTTGGGCTGCATGAGCTTGGAGGAGGCCTCTTCTAACTTGATTGATTCTATGATTCTATCATTCTACGTTGGAACAGGTCCAGAGAAGGGCAATAAAGCTAGTGAAGGGTCTGGAGAACAAGTCTTACAAGGAGAGACTGGGAGAACATGGTCTGTTTAGCCTGGAGAAGAGGAGGCTGAGGGGAGACCTTCTTGGTCCCTACAATTACCTTAAAGGAGGTTGTAGGCAGGTGAGGGTTGGTTTCTTCTCCCTGGTAAGTAGCAACAGGGTAAGAGGGAGAATTGCCTCAAGCTGTGCCAAGGTAAGTTTAGATTGAGTATAGGGAAAAGCTTCTTTATTGAAAGAATGGTCAGACACTGGAACAGACTGCCCAAGGAAGTGGTGGAGTAACTATAGCTGGAGGTGTTCAAGAGCCATGTAGAACATGGCACTTTGGAACACGGTTTAGTGGGCATGGGGGTGCAGGGTTGACAGCTGTACTTCATCTTTTCCAACCATAACAGTACTATGACTCTGTGACTCTAGGATACTACAAGTCTATGATTCATCCTTCACTCGGCACTGTGATCCCAATTAGAAGCATTTAGCATTAAAAAATGCCCCAACTGCCACCATGGCCCATTGGCCATTCACTGATCACACCATGAAGGTCTGAGACTCAACTCTTAGAATCATAGAATCATAGAATCAAGCAGGTTGGAAGAGACCTACAAGATCA
>WAAF01013608.1:32656-57801 GCA_013400475.1 Tricholaema leucomelas
GAAAAGAAAAGAAAAGAAAAGAAAAGAAAAGAAAAGAGAAAAGAAAAGAGAAGAAAAGAAAAGAGAAGAAAAGAAAAGAAAAGAAAAGAAAAGAAAAGAAAAGAAAAGAAAAGAAAAGAGAAGAAAGGAAAACTGATTCTACGATATCCCAGTTTCACTCATCTCCCTTCTTGTCTCATTTTTAGGAGCAGCTCTCCTCAATGACATTTCCCAAACTTCTGCTAATAGTAAAAACCTGTGGCAGCAACAAGGATAAAGTAAATTCTCCCACAAGTTCACAATCTTGCTGAGCTTTTGTTTTATCCTTCTGTTTTTATCTCACGGAAAAAGAGAAGCTGAGGACACCAAAAGCACTCTTCAAATTTCCATATTTGAGTAGTTGTGCTATTTATTGTTCATAGAATCATAAAATCATAGGATCATAGAATCAGCCAGGTTGGAAGAGACCTCCAAGATCATCCAGGCCAAACTAGCACCCAGCCCTATCCAAACAACCAGACCATGGCACTAAGTGCCTCATCCAGGCTTTGCTTCAACACCTCCCGGGATGGTGACTCCACCACCTCCCTGGGCAGCCCATTCCAATGCCAATCACTCTCTCTGCCAACAACTTCCTCCTAACATCCAGCCTAGACCTCCCCTGGCACAGCTTGAGACTGTGTCCCTTTGTCCTGTTGTTGGTTGCCTGGCAGAAGAGACGAACCCCACCTAGCTACAGCCTCCCTTCAGGTAGTTGTAGACAGCAATGAGGTCACCCCGAGCCTCCTTTTCTCCTGGATGTACACCCACAGCTCCCTCAGCCTCTCCTCACAGGGCTGTGCTCCAGGCCCCTCACCAGCTTTGTCGCCCTTCTCTGGACACCTTCCAGTATCTCAACATCTCTCCTGAATTAAGGAGCCCAGAACTGGACAAGGGATCCAAAGTATAGCCTGACCAGTGTCGAGTACAGGGGAAGAACAACCTCCCTCATCCTACTGGCCACACCGTTCCTGATACAGACCAGGGGACAGAGAAGGAAAAAAAGGAAAAGGGAAGGCAAAGGAGAAAGGAAGCAGGGAAAAGAAAAGGAAGCATCACTTCTTTAAGTGATTGCTGTGAGAAAGTATTTCCCCATGGATGGATATTTTACAAGGAATAGACCCAAAGTGTAGCCACAGTCTGCTCAAGAGGAGGAAGCAGGCAGAACCCCCCCATTTTCAACACTCCCAGGGTCTCGTATTTCATAGTGAGTGGAAAACAATAAAACCAGAGCAGGGCTGACAAGGATGCCTTGATTTTTGCAGGGAAATACTGAAGGTGTGGGGTAAAATCCAAAGGAAATTCTGATGCTTAACTTCATCACAGAGAAGGGATATTTGGCACTTTGGGACGGTGGAAAGAAGAGACAAAGTCCTTTGAAACATGAAGAAGGGGAGAAAACTGTGGGAGTTTTTTTCAGCTGATGAGGATAAAGCTGAGAAATTATAAACCCTTTAAAACAGCCTTTGGTTCACAGCATAATTGGATTTCATGTTTTGGCAGCAAGATGTGATTATTCCCTCCTAAATAAAACATACTTCCTGTGAATGATGACCGTGTAGAATTAGCATGGCTAAGGAGTTTAGTGAGGAAGATGCTTTGCTCGTCTCCCAAGTTCTTTCACCCCTGAATCTCAAAGAATTTTGTACATAGCAATTGCAAATACTTCTGATTGGTCTCTACTGCTGTTAGGGAAAATAGGGAACATCATTTGCTAATATCCTGAAGTTAGTGTACCAGTTCAGAGAGCTCTGTACTGCTGTCCAGTCAGAGAACCATAGAATCAAACAGGTTGGAAGAGACCTACAAGATCATTCAGTCCAACCTAGCACCCAGCTCTAGCCAATCAACCAGACCATGGCACTAAGTGCCTCATCCAGGCTTTGCTTCAACACCTCCAGGGACGATGATTCCACCACCTCCCTGGGCAGCCCATTCCAATGCCAATCACTCTCTCTGGCAACAACTTCCTCCTAACATCCAGACTAGACCTCCCCTAGCACAGCTTGAGACTGTGTCCCCTTCTTCTGTTGCTGCTTGCCTGGCAGAAGAGACCAACCCCATCTGGCTACAGCCTCCCTTCAGGTAGCTGTAGACAGCAATGAGGTCAGCCCTGAGCCTCCTCTTCTGCAGGCTGCACACCCCCAGCTCCCTCAGCCTGTCCTCACAGGGCTGTGCTCCAGGCCCCTCACCAGCTTCATTTCCCTTCTCTGGACACCTTCCAGCACCTCAACATCTCTCTTGAATTGAGGAGGCCAGAACTGGACACAGCACTCAAGGTGTGGCCTGACCAGTGCTGAGTACAGGGGAAGAATAACCTCCCTCGTCCTACTGGCCACACTGTTCCTGATACAACTTGCTCCTAACATCCAGCCTAGACTTCCCCTGATACAACTTGAGACTCTATGCCCTTGTTCTATTGCTGCTTGCCTGGCAGAAGAGACCAACCCCACCTGGCTACAGCCTCCCTTCAGGTACAGTCCTATCATCATGACTGTACTACATACCACTGAAATACTGATCTTGCTGTGATTGAAGACTCCTGATAATAGATTATCACGAAGAAGGCCTCAGATGTATTCAGTTTTCAGCACTGGTGTTGCTGACTCCAAAATTACTTAAGCACTGTAGTTAAAGAGAAATCCAACTGTATTATAGGAACATGTTTCATGAATATTAACTATCTTTTGTTGAGTTAATTTCTAGTCTTTTGTGCTTCTATAGGGCACAAAATGGTGGAAGTTGAAATGGACCTCTGGGGATTATCTAGTCCAACACACCTTCTAGAGCAGGGGCACACAGAATAGGTTGTGTAGGATTATTTCCCATCTCTTGACCAAACCAAATCCCTCAGCACAACATCTAATCACTATGAATCGCTAGGGTTGGAAAGGACCACCAGGATCAGCCAGTCCAATCTTCATCCTGGCATCCTTAATCACAGAGTATCACAGTCTCACAGTATCACCAAGGTTGGAAGAGACCTCACAGATCATCAAGTCCAAGCCGTTACTACAGAGCTCAAGGCTAGACCATGGCACCAAGTGCCACATCCAATCCTGCCTTGAACAGCTCCAGGGACGGCGACTCCACCACCTCCCTGGGCAGCCCATTCCAGTGTCCAATGACTCTCTCAGTGAAGAACTTTCTCCTCACCTCAAGCCTAAATTTCCCCTGGCNTAGATAGTTGCAGAGGGCAATAAGGTCCCCTCTCAGCCTCCTCTTCTCCAGACTAAACAATCCCAGTTCCCTGGGGTCCCCAGTTCCCCAGTTTTCATTGTTGCAACCCAAACATCATCAGTGAGCAGGGCTACTTCCCTTCAGGACTGACTTGGGTGAAGAATCCCAGCATCATGGAGAGTAAGAGTTACAACAGTTCAAAAAGTTTACAATTCTGCTTCTGCAAGTGCAGCAGCAGCAGCTTAAGAGCAAGATGATAGAAAATAGCTTAAAGCTGAAAATGTGGATACAGGGGGAGAAAACCACCCATGCAGACTATAAAACACTGAGACAAAATGAGGGTAGCATAAAATCTTAACATACATTGTCTGAATGAGAACAACCTAGAGCAAAGCTGGAAACAAAAGAAAAGTTCAGTAATTGAAATTTCAGGAGAGCACAAAGAAGCTGACTGCAATTTACCATAGGTCAGCATCCTCTCTCCACTTACAAATCACCCCTGTGACACACATCTTGCAATCTTTACAGGTGGGAGCCTACCAGTGAGAACCTCTGAGTGTGGGAGAGTGAGAAATCTCAACAGTTGTTTTTCTTCCCAACTCTAAGCACTGTCTATAGGTCGGATGGGGCAGAGAGCAGAGCTGCTCTTTGGATTTCAGTTCCCTGAAGCTTAAGTGTTGAGCTGCATAAATCAGGGGGCTGTTTTGAAGGTCAGCAGGGGATAGTGAGATGTTCAGAAGGGAAGGCTCATAGCATCATTTGGGAAGGGAAGGGAGTTTGGAGCACCCCACAATAACCATGTTCCTCAGCACCACATCTGCATCTTTTAGACACCTCGTGGGGTGGGGATTCAATTGCCTCCCTGGGGAGCTTCTTCCAGTGTTTGAGAACCCTTGCAGTGGGGAAGTTGTTTCCAATCTGGTGCAATTTGAGGCCATTTCCTCTTGTCCTATCACTTATTACTTGGGAGAAGAGACAAACACCCCACTGCCATCTCCTTTTAGGTAATTGTAGAGAGCCAGAAAGTCTCCCTTCAGCCTTCTCTTCTCCAGGCTAGACAACTCCAGTTCCCTCAGCCACTCCTGGTAAGAGCTGTTGTCCAGACCCTTCACCAGCTTGGTTGCCCTTCTCTGGACCTGCTTTAGCACCTTAATGTCTTTCTTGTAGTGAGGGCCCCAAAACTGAACCCAGTACTCAAGGCATAGCCTCAGCAATGCTGAGTGCAAAGGGATAATCACTACCCTGGCGTTTCTTGTCACACTACTGCTGATTTAAGCCATGATGCTGTTTGCCATCTTGGCCACCTAGACACACACTGGCTTACCTTCAGCTGGCTGTCAATCAACACCCTCAGGTCTTTCACTGCTGGGCAACTTTCCAGTCACTCTTTCTCAAGCCTGTATCATTGCATGGAGTTGTTGTGATGGAACCCATCTGTGCATTCACACCTGTAGTACCTAGCAGAAGCCATGTCAGTCTCGGTGCTGATTTGCATGGTTGCTTGAAGAGTAACAGATAAGGCCTGGAGAAGAAAGGAGAATCTGAGTCCCCTTTTTAGTGAATTTGAACTGCTTGCCACAAAGAAGGAAGGTACACTGGAAACCACAATACCAATGGCTCACATGCTGCAGCCATAGGGAGAAACTACAATGCTGAATAAGATATGACAAATAAGTCCAAGTAGCTCTATTGATCACAGGGCAGGCTACAATCACCCTCAATCCCAAGTAGCTCTATTGATCACAGGGCAGGCTATACTCACCCCCAATCCCAGTAAGCTCTATTGATCCAGGGCAGGCTAATACTCACCCTCATTCCCAAGTAGCTCTATTGGTCACAGGGCAGGCTATACTAACCCCAATCCCAAGTAGGCTCAATTGATCACAGGCAGGCTATACTCACCCCAATCCCAAGTAGCTCTATTGGTCACAGGGCAGGCTATACTCACCCCAATCCCAAGTAGCTCTATTGATCACAGGGCAGGCTACAATCACCCTCAATCCCAAGTAGCTCTATTGGTCAAAGGGTAGGCTACACTCACCCTATTGCAGTGGCCAGCAGAGCTCCTGAGATGCACAGCTAGGAGAGCTGGTCAGCTGTTACCTCAAAAGGTGGGCATGCCCACGAGGAACCACACCATGATAGTGGTGGACTGGTGCTGCTCCAGCTCACCTACCTATGCTCTCGGTTTAGATGTGTTTGGAATTCAGTGATGTGTGGCCAGTAAGTCCCAGAAGGCTGAACCAAGGCGAACCAAACTCCTCCCTCATTTCACAGTTAGTTACATAATGACTTTTCCTACTGTCCATGCTCACTGTTGGCTTCAGTGGCTATGCAACCTCCTAGCAAGAGGAGCCTTCATCATTCTTCAGCTCCCTCTGCAGCTGGTTGTCCTCTATGGAGCCTTTCAAAGTCATTGCTGGCTCCATATACTGTTTAGCCAACACTGCACTCCATCCTCTGATTACAGGGATGGTACTTGAAGGTTCTGTTTATCCCTTGAGTGCTCAAAGACCCTGTAGTTCTCAAGTCTTATCTTCTGGTAACCTGGCAACTATTTGTCCTATTTAGTTCTGATCAGACACATACCAACTCCTTCCTCTTACAAGCCCACAGAATTGCTCTGGTTGGAAAAGATCTTCAAGATCAGCAACTCCAACCAGCTTGTCAAGAGATCCATAACACCAGGTGAGAAATGGCCCTGACGCTGTTTGCTGCTACTGAGGGTATTTCTTTCCCTCTCAGATCACAGGACAAGGGCTGAGTGGCTTTATGCACCTCACTCAAAGTCATTCCTTCTTCTTCCTCCTCTGTCCAGCAAGGTCATTCACAGACATTCTGCAGATTTCCCACATCAGCAGCCCTTTATCCTCTGTACTGAGAGGACAGATGATTTGATCAGGAAAGCTGTTTTCTTGCAATGTAGATTATAATGGAAATCTGGAGAACAGTCCTGACTCTGAGTCTCTGCAGCTTTATCCTCTTAAAAGCACAAGCCAATTAACCTCAGCCTGCAGGGAAAGAGTCCCCCCTGTGAGCAGATGGGTCTTGGAAAATGAGACACAGGGGATTTAAAATCATAAGTCTCTGAAGCTCCAGCCCAAGCATCTAGTACAGCCCATGCCTGCACAAACCTCTGCAGTGGTGCCACAATCATGAAGATGGGGGCATGAACTCAGCATCCAGCTTGGTTGGTAAAACCCCTGAGGTTGTGAGGTCCAGGCCATGGCCTCTGCATCTCACTCAGATGTTAATCCACTGGCCTCAGGCTGATGTGGGTCTTAAAAGGTCAGTTTTAGGGGCTGGAGTTTCTGGAAATCAGGATGTAATTTACAAGGAAGCAGTTCCTGAAGGACTATGTCAAGAGCTCTCTCAACTGGAGATGCTCATGGACGATAAAAAGCAGCCCAAGGCCTAGGCTTGCTGAAGAAATCACAGTAATGGTGTTCTTATGACAGGAATTGAAGAACACAAAGACTAATTAGGTCCTAAGGGTTATACAAGGAAGAGACAACACAGCTTATCCTGAAGCATCAAAGATACTTGGTTTATGGAAATATCTACTTCTCTCCTATTGTAGGAACTCTCTTTAAGCACCTTAATGTCAGATGAGTGATAGCTAAATGTTAGGTGGCATTAGATGAGCCAAATCTCAGTGTCATTAGTATCTGAAAGTATCAATGGATACATATCAAAGGATCATGTCTCTTGGGTGACAGAGACAAAGCTTTTTCCTCCTCTCTGCCAGTCTTCCCCATCAGCAATGAAGCTGGTGAGAGGCCTGGAACACAAACCCTATGAGGAGAGGCTGAGGGAGCTGGGGGTGTGCAGCCTGGAGAAGAGGAGGCTCAGGGCTGACCTCATTGCTGTCTACAACTACCTGAAGGGAGGCTGTAGCCAGGTGGGGGTTGCTCTCTTCTCCCAGGCAAGCAGCAACAGAACAAGGGGACACAGCCTCAAGTTGTGGCAGGGGAGGTCTAGGCTGGATGTTAGGAGGAAGTTCTTCACAGAGAGAGTGACTGGCATTGGAATGGGCTGCCCAGGGAGGTGGTGGAGTCACCGTCTCTGGAGGTGTTGAAGCAAAGCCTGGATGAGGCACTTAGTGCCATGGTCTGGTTGACTAGATAGGGCTGGGTGCTAGGTTGGCCTTGATGATGTTGGAGGTCTCTTCCAACCTCACTGATTCTATGATTCTATGATCTGAATGTTCTCTGCTTACCCCACAAAACTCCTCTGATATCTGATGTGCCATGTGCTACCCTGGCATGAACTGTTTCTGAGAGCTGGAGAGAAATGCAGACACACAGAAAATATCTTCTAATCAAACATCCCTCCCAAAGTCATACTAACTACCTGTCTTTACAGAAGTCTGTGTTCCTTTAATGACAGCAGCTCTTGTTTGAGATGTTAACATCTCCAGACATTTGACAAGCAGCTGAGTAAATGTCAACACCCTTCTAAAGGAAGAGTGGGATATAAGTGAATTGTGCAGACGAGGAAATTGCAGTTGATTCTGGGATGAGACTTACTGCTTCCTAACAGCTGAGCTAATGCCATCACTTGAGGCCAGCTAGCAAACACTACTGTGCTCAGGGAGATGAGAGACGGACACTTAAATGGCCCTGAGCCTTCTAAGCCACAGGTTACAAACGTTTTCATTGATGGAGAAGATCTGCAGCTAGAGCATTAGAAGGATAGAATCAGTCAGGGTTGGAAGGGGCCACAATGACCATCTAGTTCCAACTCCCCTGCCATGCCCAGGGACACCCTACCCTAGAGCAGGCTGCCCACAGCCTCAGCCAGCCTGGCCTTAAACACCTCCAGCCATGGGGCCTCAACCACCTCCTTGGGAAACCCATGCCAGCCTCTCACCACTCTCATGATCAACAACTTCCTCCTCACCTCCACTCTGACTCTCCCCACCTCCAGCTTTGCTTCATACCCCCAAGTCCTGTCACTCCCTGTCAGCCTAAGAAGTCCCTCCTCAGCTTTTTTGTAGGCCCCCTTCAGATACTGGAAGGCCACAAGAAGGTCACCTCGCAGCCTCCTCTTCTGCAGACTGAACACCCCCAACTCTTGCAGTCTGTCCTCATAGCAGAGCTGCTGCAGCCCTTTGAGCATCCTCGTGGCCCTGCTCTGGACATGCTCCAGCACCTCCACATCCCTCTTGTAATAGTGCCTCCAGAACTGGATGCAGTACTACAGCTGGGGTCTCACCAGAGTGCAGTAGAGGGGGAGAATCACCTCCCTCCACCTGCTGGCCTCTCTTCTCCTGAAGCAGCCCAGGATCTGGTTGGCTTTCTGGGATGCAAGTGCACACTGCTGGCTCATGTTGAGCTTCTCATCCACCAGCACTCCCAAGTTCCTCTCTTCAGGGCTGCTCTCCAACCAGTCACTATCCAGTCTGTATTTGTGCTTGGCATTGCCTCAACCCAGATGCAGGACCTTGCACTTGGTCTTTTTGAACCTCACGAGGTTGGCTTGTGCCCACCATTCTTCTGGAATACTGGAGAAAGACATTTTGCCTTCCTCCACTCTGCTCTGGTGAGGCCACATCTAGTGTCCAGTTTGGGGGTCCCCAGTTCAAGAGAGACAGGGAGCTACTGGAGAGATTCCAACAAAAGCTACAAGGATGATGAGGGGACTGGAGCATCTCTCTGAGGACATAAGGCTGAGAGACTTGGGTCTGTTTAGCCTGTGGAAGAGAAGACTGAGAGGGGATTTTCTTAATGCTCAGCAATAGCTAATGGTTAGAGGTCATGAGGATGGGACCAGACAATTTTCAGTGGTGGCAGTGATAGGACAAATGGCACAAACTAGAACACAAGTTCCCTTTGAACTTTAGGAGAAATGTCATTGCTTTGAGAGTGACAGAGCCCTGGGCCAAGCTGCCTAGAGAGACTGTGGTGTCTCCTTCTCAGCAGGTTTTAAGACCCACCTGATGCATTCCTGTGCAACCTAATCCAGGCAAACCTGCCTTGCCAAGAGGGTTGGACTAGATGATCTCCAGAACTTCCTTCCAATCCCTTTACAAAAGTCTGTGTTCCTTTAATGACAGCAGCTCTTGTTTGAGATGTTAACATCTCCAGGCTCTGTGACCCTCTGCTGTTTCCTTGACAGGTCACCTTCTCTATCTCACTAATCATAGAATCATAGAATGGTTTAGGTTGGAAGGGACCTCAAGGATCATCCAGTTCCAACCCCCTGCCATAGGCAGTGACACCTCCCACTAGAACAGGTTGCTCAAGGCTTCATCCAACCTGGCCTTGAACATCACCAGGGAGGGAGCAGCCACAACCTCCCTGGGCAACCTGTGCCAGTGTCTCACCACCCTCACTGCAAAGAACCCTTTCCTAACATCTACTTTGAATCTCCCCTCTGCCAGTTTAAACCCAGTGCCCCTTGTCCTGTCATTACAAGGCCTTGTCAATAGTCCCTCCCCAGCCTTCCTGTAGATCCCCTTCAGATACTGGAAGGACACTATAAGGTCTTCTCAAAGCCTTCTCTTCTCCAGGCTGAAGAACTCCAACTCTTGTAGCCTGCCCTCATAGCAGAGCTGCTGCAACCCTCTGAGCATCTTCATGGCCCTCCTCTGGACTCACTCCAACAGTTCCATGTCCTTTTCCTGTTGGGGGATGGATTATTTCATCTGTCATCCCACATAAAGGGACCAGGAAATTTCACCCAGCTCTCCCAGTCTTCCCTCTGTCTTGTGTCATGATAGTACCTACCTTCCTGAGACCCAGGGTGAGAAGTGGTGAGAGCAAAGCTGCTGATTTCCTTTGAGAAGTGACCTAACACTGCAATACCTTGTCCTCTAGTTTCACCATGATGGGCTTGCACTGAGGTCAGGAAGGAGGAGTGACACATCACTACCTACAGATGGGAAGTGACAGGGACTGCAGCTGCTGTTGGTGTCACCACCACCAGAGACAAAACACCAGCATAAGCCTCCATACAGTTATCCTTCCCAAACTCTCAGACTTACCAATGCAGGTGAAAGGAGTGTCCTAAAAATCCACATCTTTCATTGCTGTGTTTACCATGGCCTCCATCCCTGCCTCCAGTTGCTAAGCGATATCTCTGCTCTCCAAAGTCACTGATACAGACCCTTGGCTGCTGCATTTCACTATTCAATTTGCAATTTAAATTCTCTGACAGGCAGAAGCAACCAAGCTGTTCACTTAAGATTGCAAGAAGTTAGATTGAAATCCAGGAAATCACCAAAGCCTCAAGCTTTGGTAGTAATAAATTTCACTTTGGTAGTAATAGAGGCAGAGGTGGGAAGAGGGAAGGAGAGAGTGGAGGGAAGGGACAAGTGCTTATGGTGGGGAGAAAAAAATAGAGCACAGGCAACTGAGAGCAATTACATAGGAGGCATTTTCCCTTGATTTCTGTTGATCACTGCATGCTTTGATATCTAAGGTCACCTGGTGCTAAGTCTTGGGTTGGTTAAATGCTCTTCAGTAAAGTTAAACACTCACTATTATACTTACTTTTTAATGCCTGTTCTCCTTCCTGGAGGAAGAAGTCCCCTTTGCATTGGCTTTTGTTTTCCTAAAGACCCACTCACAACGTGAAAGACCTGCCTGGTGAGTCTGGAGCAGGCTGGAGATGTAGTCTACCTGGACATTAGCAAAGCCTTTAACACCATCTGCCACAACGAGCTTCTGGCACAGCTGGCAGCTTGTGGCTTGGACAGATTCACTCTGATATGGGACAAGAACTGGCTGGAGGGCAGGGCCCAGAGAGTGGTGGTGAATGGTGCCACATCCAGTTGGCAGCTGGCACTAGTGGTGTTCCCCAGGGATCAGTGCTGGGCCCACTCCTGTTCAATATCTTTATTGATGATCTGGACCAGAGGATTGAGTCCAGCATCAGTAAGTTTGCAGATGACACCAAGCTAGGAGCAGGTGTGTAGCGGTTGGAGGGTAGGAGAGCCCTGCAGAGGGACCTTGGCAAGCTGGATGGGTGGGCAGAGGCCAAGGGGATGAGATTGAACAAGGCCAAGTGCAGGGTTCTACACTTTGGCCACAACAACCCCAAGCAGCGCTACAGGCTGGGGACAGAGTGGCTGAGAGCAGCCAGGAGGAAAGGGACCGGGGAGTGCTGGGAGAGAGTAGCTGAAGATGAGGCAGCAGTGTGCCCAGGTGGCCAAGAGAGCCAATGGCATCCTGGCCTGGATCAGGAACAGTGTGGCCAGTAGGACAAGGGAGGTTATTCTGCCCCTGTACTCAACACTGCTCAGGCCACACCTTGAGTGCTGTGTCCAGTTCTGGGCTCCTCAATTCAAGAGAGATGTTGAGGTGCTGGANGAATGGGCTGCCCAGGGAGGTGGTGGAGTCACCATCCCGGGAGGTGTTGAAGCAAAGCCTGGCTGAGGCACTTAGTGCCATGGTCTGGTTGATTGGACAGGGCTGGGTGCTAGGTTGGCCTGGATGATCTTGGAAGTCTCTTCCAACCTGGCTGATTCTCTGATTCTATTCCATGACTTCAAGGAGATGTCCCTCCACAAGGCCAGATGCTGGATCTCAGGTGGGCACTGCCAGTCTCTCTCCCTGGCCATCATGCAGGGCCTGTACGTGCTGCCGTGGGCACGGTCCAAACCTGGGCACTTTAGTGGCTCGTGTTTGCCAAGAGCTCCCTGGGCCCCCCTTGCACATGTAGGATTACTCCTATGTGGAGAGGAGCGTGGCATCTGCAAGTCAGAGAGAAGCAGGCACGAAGCACTGGGGGTGAGTGGCTCTGGAGAGCCTTGGGAAAGGGCACCGAGAGCTTTGGTGCTGGGGGAATGGGAAGGTGCACAGAGGCGAGAGCCGAGGTGCCGCTACGCGGCGGGGCTGATGGCAGTCCGGAGCCAGCCCTCGGCTTCCAGTCTCATAAACAGACATTTCTGCCACAGAAATCCTCTCCGTGGGCTTTCAGGCCAGCAGAGGGAACCCTCTACCGTAGTTATCCCAAACCCAGCGCTCAGAGGCAGCCGAGGACAAGGGGGCTGGGGGGCGCTGAGCGGGGTCTGCAGCCCGCTCCCCGCTTGCGAGACAGCGAAGCGTTTCGTCCTCTTCTTTCTCCTGGCTGTCAATGCCAAATTGAAGCAAACTCACCCGGTAAAGGGGAGCAGCTCCACAGACCTCATCCAGTGGGTGAAATGCTGGGCATCAGCTGGAGGTGTGTGCTTGCAGCCCAGAGGTGCAGCCGTGTCCTGGGCTGATCCCCAGCAGCGCTGGCAGCAGGTGGAGGGAAGGGGTTCTGCCCCTCCGCTCCTCTGCTGAGAGCCCAGCTGCGGTGCTGGGCCCAGCTCCGGAGTCCTCAGGGCAGGGCAGAAGTGGAGCTGTTGGAGTGGGGCCAGAGGAGGCCACAGAAGTGATGTGAGGGCTGGAAGCCCTCTGCTGTGAGGCCAGGCTGAGGGAGTTGGGGCTGTTCAGCTGGGAAGAGACAAGGCTCCAGGGACACCTTCTTGTAGTCTCAGGGTACATGAGCAAGGGCCTATCAAAGAGATGGGGACAGTAACTTTAGCAGGGCCTGATGTGACAGGACACGAATTTTAAACCAAAAGAGGGAGATTTAGACTAGGCCTAAGGAAAAAATGTTTTATGCAAAAGGACCTTGCCAGTCTGGATGGGTGGGCAGAGGCCAATGGGATGAGACTGAACAAGGCCAAGTGCAGGGTTCTGTACTTTGGCCACAACAACCCCAAGCAGCACTACAGGCTGAGGACAGAGCGGCTGAGAGCAGCCAGGCAGAAGCACACCTGGGGGTACTGGTAGAGAGTAGCTGAAGATGAGCCAGCAGTGTGCCCAGGTGGCCAGGAGAGCCAATAGCATCCTGGGCTGGCTCAGGAACAGTGTGGCCAGCAGGACATGGGAGGTTATTCTGCCCCTGTACTCAGCACTGCTGAGGACACACCTTGAGTGCTGTGTCCAGTTCTGGGCCCCTCAATTCAAGAGAGATGTTGAGATGCTGGAATGTGTTCAGAGAAGGGTGAAAAAGCTGGTGAGGGGCCTGGAGCACAAACCCTATGAGGAGAGGCTGAGGGAGCTGGGGGTGTGCAGCCTGCAGAAGAGGAGGCTCAGGGCTGACCTCATTGCTGTCTACAACTACCTGAAGGGAGGCTGTAGCCAGGTGGGGTTGGTCTCTTCTGCCAGGCAAGCAGCAACAGAAGAAGGGGACAGAGTCTCAAGTTGTGCCAGGGGAAGTACAGGCTGGATGTTAGGAGGAAGTTGTTGGCAGAGAGAGTGATTGGCATTGGAATGGGCTGCGCAGGGAGGGGAGATTGGACTAGATGACCTTTAAAGGTCCAACTCAAATCATTATATCATTCTACAATCTCTTAAATGTAGACAGCAGCTTGTATTTGGTAATGCTAGAGAGTGATCAGCACTTGCCTCTTTGTCAGGACTGTCAGCCTCCCTGCACTGGACAGAAGATGTGGGACAAAAAGGGTAGGAACCATTCCTAAGGGCAGCAGCAGAACTGGGAGCCAAAGCCTTGTCCTTTGGAGAGCAGACTAAGCTTTTCTGTCCTGAAGTGATGACGAAGGCAAGGATCTACTCTCCCATTGGACAGAAGGTGTGGGACAAAAAAGGTAGGAAGCTTTTTGGGCAGCAGGAGCAGAACCAGGCAGCCAAAGCCTTGTCCTTAGCTGTGAGCCTCTGGCTGAGGAAGTCTAACACAATGACTGACTGGAAGTAAACAGCAGAGACCCCATGCCTCTCCGTAGGGTCAGGAAGATGCCACAGGTGACAAGAAGACTGTGCCAGATGCTGTCCAAGAGATTGCTGCAGGCATTTAATAATTTACATTTAGTAATGCCCTTTCCCCCTTTGCTGTGTATTTCTTCAACTGCATGTCCTTTGAGCACAGGACAGATTCTGAACAAGCAACACTAGGTCACTGCAAGAAGATCACAGAAGTTTCTCATCGAGACTGTTACCTAGGCAAAGGCCACCACTTACACTCAGGGGAAGGAGACATCTTTGAAAGAGCTTGGTAGAGTTTTGGTTTTCACTTTCAGCCTTCCAAAAGCATAGAATTAACCAGGTTGAAAGAGACCTCTAAGCTCATCCAGTCCAACCTAGCACTCAGCCCTGGCCAATCAACTAGACCATGGCACAAAGTGCCTCATCCAGGCTTTTCTTCAACACCTCCAGGGATGGTGACTCCACCACCTCCCTGGGCAGCCCATTCCAATGGCAAATCACTCTCACAAGTCTTGGTCTGGGAAACCTTCCCCTACAGTCTCTAGCCAAAATCCCAGAGGATTTGCTCTCTGTCATCTGTGGCTGTAAGGGACAACCCTAGAGTTGCAGGCTGCTTCACCTCCATTGATCCTGCATCAGAGTGGTTTTGTGTATTGTCTCTCAGGGGACAATTGTGTTTTTTGTCTGGGACTAGATAATATCAGGTTATAGACTGAATCTGTTGGGCAGCCAACACAACTTACTGCCTTGTATTCTTGGTTTCTCAGAGCTCCATGGGGTATCTGCATTTTTCCATCTTTGAACACTTTGTGTCAGAGAGTTGCTCCAGTACCCTCAGGGCTGAATTAAATATAAGACAAAATAAAACTGAAAACAGCAGGGTGGTCAGCAGCATGTCCCTGCAAAGCAAAGCAAAGCAGGGGGCTTCCTTTCTTAACTGAAATGCTGCAAATAACAGAGAGGCTTCCCAATAAAGCTCAGCCAAAGGAAGCTCACTTCCTCTTGTAGCATTTCTCCGTGCCTGTGACTATCTTGTTGTCAAAATTATGTAGAGCATGAATATTTCACATTGCAGGAAGCACAGGGTATTCCCTCTTCTTCCCACATAGAATCATAGAATCAAGTAGGTTGGAAGAGACCTCCAACATCATCCAGTCCAACCTAGCACCCAGCCCTAAACAATCAACCAGACCATGGCACTAAGTGCCTCATCCAGGCTTTGCTTCAACACCTCCAGGAACGATGACTCCACCACCTCCCTGGGCAGCCCATTCCAATGCCAATCACTCTCTCTGCCAACAACTTCCTCCTAACATCCGGCCTAGACCTCCCCTGCCACAACTTGAGGCTGTGTCCCCTTGTTCTGTTGCTGCTTGCTTGTCAGAAAAGACCAACCCCACCTGGCTACAGCCTCCCTGACAGCAATGAGCTCTGCCCTGAGCCTCCTCTTCTGCAGGCTGCACACCCCCAGCTCCCTCAGTGTCTTCTCACAGGGCTGTGTTCCAGGCCCCTCACCAGCTTCTTGAAGAAGGAAATATATCTTTGCCTTGATGATGAATTCCCACCTGGAGTTGCAGTACCCACATTCTCTGTGCTTTGCCTCTATCCTCTGTGCTGCTGACTCTTCATAGACTGCTAATGCCAGATAGCTCCAAACCTTGGACATGTTCAAGTTCCTTGCATGTAGTCATCTCCTACTCTTGTCCCTCCAGAGACCTGCAGTCCTGATGCATTTAGAGTCTCCTGAGCAGCTCTCCCAGTACATTCTCTCTTTGTCTTCTGTGTTTCCTGCCTTTGGTCTGATGGTGAATATGGAATTGTTAGCTAGGTGATGCCTTGATGAAAATCATTGGGACATCAGGATGGATCTCCTGTCTGGCTTCGAGAAGGGTTAGGAAATCCTTCTCTAAGCGTTAGCCCAGGGAGGTGGTGGAACCACTGCCTGGATGGGGCACTTAGTGCCATGGTCTAGTTGATTGGATAGGGCTGGTTGATAGGTTGGACTGGATGATCTTGGAGGTCTCTTCCCACCTGGTTGATTCTATGACTCTATGAAAGAGGATGGTGTTCATGCTTCCCCTTCCAGTGAGGTGATCAGTAGGAAGAGTAACAACAGCGAGTGGAGAAAAGGTGTTTTATCCAGGTTCAGCCACATTTTGTCCTCAGTGCTTCAGCTCTGGCATTACTTTCTGTCTTTGTCCATCTTTTCTGGGCTTTATCATTCTTGAGGTCACTACCAAGAGCTGTGAACGTGGTACATCTTTTTCTCTTTTTGCTCTTGTATACTTCTGGATAGTTTTTCACCCTGGATTCAGTTGCTTTTCTCAGGTGGCCCAAAGCAAGCAGTCATTAGACCTGGATGCTATGTCCAAATAGCCACTGCAATTAGCTTTTCCTCTTCTGGGCTGTCCAAGAGGTTGTTTCAGTTGTTCAGGTTCAGGGTTACATCTACAAGAGGATATTCCTACCCTTACAGGCAGGAATGATTGGTGAAATCAGACTTTTTCCAATGTGGCAGGCTGCCTGGTAGGGTGTGGCTGTCACACCCACCCCTCTTAAGCCCAACCTCACCTGTGTGCAGGACGCAACAAGACAGATTTGAGCCAGCACCTAGAAATATGCTTGGGTGGCATCCTCCCAGCCCACTGCTGTTCTTGAGATCAACCAGCAGGCTTCATCTCCATTGCACCACCATGGTCAGACTCGTTCCTCTGTTCCTGCAAAAACAAACAGGACTCTGAGCCGCAGCAAATCAATTCGCTGTGCTGTAACAGAATTACAAGCCTGAAATGCTTCCTCTCTCTCCCTCTTTCATCTTCTTCCTTCTGTTTCCTGCTTTGCAAAGAGAAGGAGCTTTTCTCCTAGTGAAGCCAGACACGGACAGAAGAGCTGCATGCTGTCATCCATCTCCAAGGGTAGATAGCTCAGCATCACTGTCTGATGCTAAAGGACTTCTGCTCTCTGAAGTGGAAGGGAGTTAAACAGATGCTGATGGGAAAGGGTCAGGAGTAGAGTCAACACAAGGACATGGAAGAATATGTTTATCTGCTCACTTGCAGCTTTTCTTCATTGCTAGACCCTGTGGTCTGTGCCTGCAAACTGCACTAATGTCCCTAGGTCTTCAGAGATAAGTACCTTGGGTCGGGGAAAGGAATTTTAGAGTAGAAGATTAAGCTCTTCTGTCCTGAAGTGGTGTTGAAGGCAAGGATCTACTCTCCCAAAGCTCCACAAAGTAAGAATTGCTGTGGTGGGTTGAGGGGCAGCAAGGCAATAAGCAGTATTCTTCAAGGTAGAACAAGTGTTTTTAGAAGGTGAAACCAATTCACTTCAGAGGGTAACAGCTACTTTTGGATGACCACTGCTTTCTGTCTGATGTATCTACTTTTCCTCTGCGAGCTGTGAGCACTGATCATGTGGAGAGGCAGAAACAGACTTCACTCCTCAGACAGGCATGGGAGGAATAACACTCTCAATAGGCCCTGGGATGTGACCTCTGCATCTCTTCTGGCAAAATGTTCTGGCCATCAGCAATAGAACAAGGGGACACAGTCTCAAGTTGTGCCAGGGGAGGTCTGGTCTGGATGTTAGGAGGAAGTTCTTCACAGAGAGAGTGATTGGCATTGGAATGGGCTGCCCAGGGAGGTGGTGGAGTCACCATCCCTGGAGGTGTTCAAGCAAAGCCTGGATGAGGCATTTAGTGCCATGGTCTAGCTGATTGGATAGGGCTGGGTGCTAGGTTGGACTGGCTGATCTTGGAGGTCTCTTCCAACCTGGTTGATTCTATGATTCTATGATAATTCTTTCCCTGCTGTGCCCCTGTCCAAGGCTTGGCAGATCAACTAACTCTTGCAAAGGGTGACCTTGCTGTAGGTCTGACAGAAAGGTGTCTTTCCCTCCTGCACAATCATTCAGCTGTGGAATTCCTTTGAGAACCACCAGCCTCCTACTCAGGGAGAAAAGGAAACCAATCAAACAAAACAAAACAGAGAAAATATGTGTATCCTCCACTGGAAAAAAATGTCCTGTGCCCAGAGCATTTTGCATGGAGTTGCTGAGGAAGCACAGGAAACTGGCAAACAGACTTCCAGAAATTCCTTTATGGCTCCCAGAAAAAAGACAGGACAAAACTGGGTGTCCAGAATGAAGGCAGAGGAAAAGTGTCTGCTGCTTGGACTCCTGGTGACTTTGTAGTTACTGTCTGGTGTAAAGCTGTCATCAAATTGCCTCTCTAATCAGCAGAGAGAAATCAGAGCTGCTTTAGGGTGATTCAAGTCCACTTATCTCAGACACCTCTCTCAGGAGGGCTGAAATATCCCTATCTCCTTCCACAGTGTAAAGATGGGGGTGAGGCCAATAGCTTAGGAAAGAAACTAAATTTGCAGGCAAGATGAGTTTGCAGAAATGCATCTGACCCTGGTAGCTCTGTTTAAGACTTTCACAGGCTCCAGAGCAGAATCTACTGCTTTGTTGATTCATTGGTTTCTGAACAGCTACACAGATGCTGACTTGGTCCTTTGAGTTCAATCAAGATTGTCACTTTGCACCCCTGAGAGCTAAGAGAGTCTGCCACCCAGAAGATTTCACCATCAGGGATAGAACCATAGAGTGCTTTGGGTAGGACCATTAAAAGTCATCTAGCCCAACCCTCCTGCAGGAAGCAAGGAAATCTTCAACTAGATCAGACTGCTCAGAGTTCTGTTCAATCTGACTTGGAATGTATCCAAGGATCAGGCTTCTACCACTGCTCTGAGCAGCTTGCTACCCAGGGACCCTCAGCACCTACCATACCAGACTGCTGAGTAAGGAACACAGCTCCCTCCCACTTCTTCCCATCTGGCCTTTCCAACCTCTTCCCTTCTTGCACATCCACTACCATCCACAGCCAGAAACTCCTGCTTTGCTTTCCTAACACACAACATTCAATCCCCCTGTCCTGCTCTCTATAGCTACAGTGAGGTTTCATCTGAAATTGGTAAGGCAAAGCTGTCCAAAGTAAATGAGAAGCAGATGTGTCTTGCTCTCCATGCCCAAAGGGAAGCCACGCTTAAAGCTCAGCTCCTGCACGCCTGTGATAAATGGGATCCACCCAAAATAAAGAAATATACTCAGAGGCACACCAAAGGGGAGCAAAATCCCTGGGTTCTTCCTGTATTACTCAGTCATCTCAAGGAGAGAGCAGCTATCTGCCGGCAGCTGGCTGAATCATCAGCTACCTAATGCTGCTTGGAATGAATACAGATGTTTTGGAATTGCCTTGTGTGAGCACCACAATAAAGACAGCTAAGGCAGCTTTGCTATCTCCAGAATGGTGGCTGACAAATTCAATCGACAAAGTGACTCTGAAAACACTCCTGGCAAGGTATGAAAGGGGAATTAGAGGCACTGCAAGCCCTGCTGCCTGGCTTTGCTTAGGAAAAGGCTGGCAGTGCCCTGGCCAGCTCACCTGCTTTCTGCAGTCAACACCTTCTAATTCATCACAGCTAGTTGCTCTTTTGGTGATTTATTTCAGTGCTTTCGTTACTCTCGGAGCCTTGATTGCCTGGGAGTGTGCCTGTGTAGGGGCAGCATCCCCTCTTCATCATATCTAGTGGCAGGAGTCTGTCACCAGGGGCCTAGGCAGATGAAAAGAGTGGGGAAGATACATTGGGATGGATTGACCACCTGGAACATTCATCTTGGATGTAGGCAGAAGGCAGTGAGCTTAGCCTGCAGAACCAGCAGTTAAGGATGAGATTTCTAAAGGGATCACACAGGACCATAGCAGCTCTGCTGAAAACGACCTGAGAGTGCTGCTGGATAACAAATTCACCATGAGCCAGCAATGTGTCCTTGTGGCTAAGAAAGCCAACAATATTCTGAGATGCACCAAGAAGAATGTGGCCAGCAAGTCCAGCAAGTTAAGGGAAGTTCTCCCCATCTACTCTGCCCTGATGAGACCATATCTGGAGCACCAGGTCCAGTTCTAAGCTCTCCAGTTCACGAGAGATAGGGAAATACTGGAGAAACTCCAAGAGAGGCTACAAGGATGATGAAGGGACTGGAACATCTGTCTGATGGGGAACAACTGAGAGGCCTGGATCTGTTTAGCCTGCAGAAGAGACAGCTAAAAGGGGATCTTGTTAATGTTTACAGATGTCTAAAGGGTGGTTATCAAGAAGAAGGGGCCAGTGTCTTTTCGATGCTGCCCTGCAATAGGACAAGTGGCAGTGGGTACAAACAGGACACAGGAAGTTCTACCTCAACACTGGGAAAATCTTCTTTCCTATGAAGGTGCTGGAGCACTGGACCAGGCTGCCCAAAGAGGCTGTGGAGCCTCCTTCACTGGAAGCATTCAAAATCCACCTGGAAACATTCCTGTGTGGCCTGCCCTAGGTGAACCTGATTTGGCAGGGAGATTGTACTGGATGATCTCCAGAGGTCCCATCCAACTCTTGCCATTCTGTGATTCTGTGATCACTATGGCCCAGCTCTCAACAAATACTGTCTCCAAGCACCACTGTTGCATGGGATCCCAGTGGAGCTCTGCATTTAGGAGCAGGAAGAGGCAGCGTAATCATTGCCATGTAGGTGTTACATAGTCCATGTTCTATCTTTGCTTGGTCCCTAGGGAAAAAGAACCTGATTGGTGCTCAGTCTGAAGATGCAATTGCCTGTATTGCAGTGAATGAAACATAATGGGGGCTGTTGCCATGGCTTAGACCACCTTTTGCTAGCAAACTCTCTTGGACTTCGGATCAGGCTGGTTGCAAACACACTAATGAGAATGGCCAGAGGTAAAATGTTCTTGATAGGAAGAGTATCCAAACATTGCCCAGATGATCAAACCTTCTTTGAACATGGCTGTGAGGTGGAAGGAAGTCTTCAGCTCCATGAGCTGCTGCAAAACTACTTGGACTTATGACTTGCGGCAATGTGACAAAACAAGAGATGCTCTGGCTGGCCAAAGATTTGTTAAAAGCTGGCACCAAGACATGTTTGTCTCCAGCAAGAGAACAAGCAGGACCTGGGCTCTGTAGAAACAGATGCTTTGGGTGGGAGTGAGACAAAGAATTTGGAACACAGGAGGAATGTTTTGGGTGCTTGTCCTCATCTGTACCAGGGGAGCAGTGTAGTTGCCAATGGGAAGGTTTGGCAGCAAATGGAAGGGACCTCACAAGCTGGGAGACAGGGTTTAAGCATCAGGTTGCCTGGCAGTGGGTTCCAGGGACAGGAAATTGCTTTGATCTGCTTTCATAGAATCATAGAATCAACCAGGTTGGAAAAGACCTCCAAGATCATCCAGGCCAACCTAGCACCCAGCCCTAGCCAGCCAATGAGACCATGGCACTAAGTGCCTCATCCAGGCTTTGCTTCAACACCTCCAGGGACGGTGACTCCACCACCTCCCTGGGCAGCCCATTCCAATGCCAATCACTCTCTCTGTGAAGAACTTCCTCCTAGCAAAGCCTGGATGAGGCACTTAGTTCTGTGGTCTAGCTGATTGGACAAGGCTGGGTGCTAGGTTGGACTGGGTGAGCTTGGGGGTCTCTTCCAACCTGGTTGATTCTATGATTCTATGACTTGTCCCATATATCCCATCTTAGACAGCAAGGACTGATCTCTCCAGATCTTGAGGACTCCAGTTTCCAGATCAACTGCTCCTTTCCAAGCTCAATTGTACCGTGTGATTGTGCATTAATTTACAGCTAATTGCCAGGTAATGAATCCAGTTTTGCTCACTCCATTTTAATCCCCTTATGCTTCTCACTGAACACTCATTTGCATCCCACTCTGGATTCTCTTTCAGAGCCTTTGCTCTCACCCCTGCTGCTGCATTTCAAGTTTATGGGATGCACCAAGGCAAACATTTTAAAGGAGCAGTCCCCAAGGCACAGCCACCGGTTTGCATGCAGATGGGTAGAAAGTATGATCCAGGTGCTTCCAAATCCTTTTATCTTCAGATACAGAAAGGAATTGAAGCATCTTACTTTATGAGGACAGAGAATTAGGGACCAGTCTGGCACTTGGTTCAAACCCTTGGCTGTTTCATCAACATACCACATGTCTCTGAACAAGTCTGTCTCTTATATTCCAAGCCAGAGGAAGGAGTCACAGAAGCCTCCTCCTTTGTAGGGCTATGTGGCTTGTTAAAGACTGCAGAGTCACTCAGGTCCTCTGAAGTTTAGAGATATTCTCTAGACCATCATAATAGAATGTATGATGTAAGAGGCTGCAGTGAGAATGAGGTCAGTGCCTTCTTAGAATTATAGAATCATAGCACCAACAAGGTTGGAAGAGACTTCCAAGATCATCCAGTCCAACCTGCCCTGTCCAATCTTCCTAGTATCCAGTGAGAGAAAAAGAGGAAACGGCCTCAAATTGTGCTAGGGGAGATTTAAGCTGGACATTACAAAACATTTCTTTACTGACAGAATGGTCAGACGTTGGAACAAGTTGTCTAGAGAGGTGGTAGTCACCATCCCTGGAGATGTTAAAAAGAAGTGTAGACATATCACTTTGGGATGTGGTTTAGTGGGCATGGTGCTGTTGGGTCGACAATTGGATGTGATCACCTCGGGGGTCGTTTACAACCTTAATGATTCTATGATGAATCTGTGATTCTATTTAAGATCTGATATTCTTGTAGCTAACTATCATAGAGTCAAACAGGTTAGAAGAGACCTCCAAGATCATCCAGGCCAACCTATCAACCAGACTTAGCCAATCAACCAGACCATGGCACTAAGTGCCTCAGCCAGTCTTTTCTTGAACACCTCCAGGAATGGCAACTCCACCACCTCCCTGGGCAGCCCATTCCAATGCCAATCACTCTCTCTGCCAACAACTTCCAACAAACATCCTGCCTAAACCTCCCCTGGCACAACTTGAGACTGTCCCCTTGTTCCACTGCTGGTTGCCTGGCAGAAGAGACCAGCTCCATCTGTCTACAACTTCCCTTCAGGTAGTTGTAGACAGCAATGAGGTCAGCCCTGAGCCTCCTCTTCTCCAGGCTAAACAGCCCCAGCTCCCTCAGCCTCTCCTCACAGGGCTGTGCTCCAGGCCCCTCACCAGCTTCATAGCTCTTCTCTGGACATGTTCCAGCATCTCAACATCTCTCTCGAATTGAGGAGCCCAGAACTGGACACAGTACTCAAGGTGTGGCCTGACCAGTGCTGAGTACAGGGGCAGAATAACCTCCCTTGTCCTACTGGCCACACTGTTCCTGATACAGGCCAGGATGCCATTGGCTCTCTTGGCCACCTGGGCACACTGCTGGCTTATGTTCAGCCTACAATTCACCAGCATCCCCAGGTCTCCTTCTGCCTGGCTGCTCTCCAGCCACTCTGTCCCCAGCCTGCAGTGATGCTTGGGGTTGTTGTGGCCAAAGTGTAGAAACCTGCACTTGACCTTGTTCAGTCTCATCCCATTGGCCTCTGCCCACCCATCCAGCCTGTCCAGGTCCCTCTGCAGGGCTCTCCTACCTTCCAACAGCTCCACACCTGCTCTGAGCTTGGTGTCATTTGCAAACGTATTGATGTTGGACTCAATCCCCTCATCCAGATCATCAATAAAGATATTGGAGCCTGGATGAGGCACTTAATGCCATGGTCTACTTGACTGGCTAGGGCTGGGTGCTAGGTTGGACTGGATGATTTTGGAGGTCTCTTCCAAACTGGCTGATTCTATGATTCTATGATTCTGTGTCTGAGGCCATTCTGTGATTCTATGAACAATGACTGGAAATGTGTTGAAAACCAACCAATTGAAACACTCCTTCACCAAGATTTATCAGAGAAAGCACCACTTGCATACCCTAAGTATTTCATAATTCTGCAGGATTTGGAGAAAACCTTTTTTTTTAGAGGAAGGAAGGGGAGGAATAAATCTTTCTGTCCATCATAAAGGACCTGAATTAGAGTTTGTTGGGGTTTTTAAGCCCTTGCCTCCCCACTGCTTTAAATGACAGCAGCTACCCTAGCAAAGCTCGCTCTGCACGGGAAGGAGCAGCAGGATGCCTGGAAGCTGAGGTGGCAAATCATGGCTTTCAAAGAGCACTAATGGGAGCACAGGGGAGAGCTTGTTTGCGTTCAGGTAGAATGAGTTAACTCTGTGGGGTGTATGGCAGCAGCTGCCTCATGGAGAAGGATGGGCTTGCAAAGGGCCTGATGACTTTGGCAAGGACAGCTTGGGTGGGGAGAGAACGAAAGTGTGCCTCTGCCCGTGAATGGTCATCCATCTCGGTGCAGACCCCTGTTTGGCAGCCCCAGGATGCTGCCGTGCCAGGCTTGTGCTTGCTTCCAGCACAGAGAGCCTCAAGGGGCATGAGGTAATGAATTCATGTTCTGCAGACTACAGGAGCTCATTCCAGTAGCAGCGAGTGCCTGTCAGCCTCACAGAAAGCTTCAGCCTCTTTGGAAACGGTGAAATAATCCCCACTACATCCTAGCACAAGGAGAAAGGGCAGAATTAGACTTCTATGCTAATGCAGAAGGAGGTGGCCTCCAAAATGTTTTTTTGCTCGTATTAACTACCCTTTAGCTATGATGTGACATCTTTCAGCAGGAGTTTAACTCCAGTGAAAAGTAGGGACGTTAAAGCTCATTGATGTGACAGACTCTAGGGCAGGTTTTGAGCATACATGGAGGGGTGAGATCAGGCTGCAAAGGAGAAGCAGAGACTTTGTGTAACAACATATTCAGTGATGGAAGCAGAGAATGAGTCAAAGACTAAGGCACAAGGAATATCCTTCTCTGATCTGACTGCACCATGACTGTGCAGCTGCATGCAGATGCATCTAGAGACAGTGTGACCTGGTGCTATCTTTGCCACTCCCTTAGAGATAACAGAACTGTGGAATCCCATGTTGAAGGGGACTCAGGGATCATCTGGCTCAACCTTTCTTAGCAAAAGCCTGGTCTGCACAAGATGACCCAGAACCCTGTCCAGCTGAACCTTGAAAGTGTCCTTTGCTGGGGACTGCACCACTTCCCTGAGGAGATTATTTCAATGGCTGACTGTTCTTGTTGTGAAAAGTCATTCCTCTTATACCCAGTTGGAATCTCCCCAGGACTAACTTGTACTCAATACCCCATGTTTCTTTTCCCAGGTGTCAAGGTCCAGAGAATAGAGATTAACAACATCTCTGCCCAGAGGAGCAAGACCTGTTCTTATGGATTTCTGTGTTGTGAAATTAAGGTGCAAACGAGACCACAGATCACCCCAAAACTATTTATTAAAGAAAAAGGTTGGACAGAGGAAGGGGGGGGT
>WAAF01013608.1:58849-81556 GCA_013400475.1 Tricholaema leucomelas
GAGAGGCCTTGAGCACAGCCCTACGAGGAGAGGCTGAGGGAGCTGGGGTTGTTTAGCCTGGAGAAGAGGAGGCTCAGGGGTGACCTTATTGCTGTCTACAACTACCTGAAGGGTGGTTGTAGCCAGAAGGAGGTTGCTCTCTTCTCTCAGGCAGCCAGCACCAGAACAAGAGGACACAGCCTCAAGCTGTGCCAGGGGAAATTTAGGCTTGAGGTGAGGAGAAAGTTCTTCAGTGAGAGAGTCATTGGCTACTGGAATGGGCTGCCCAGGGAGGTGGTGGAGTCGCCGTCCCTGGAGCTGTTCAAGGCAGGATTGGACGTGGCACTTGGTGCCATGGTCTAGCCTTGAGTTCTGTGGTAACAGGTTGGACTTGATGATCTGTGAAGTCTCTTCCAACCTTGGTGATACTGTGAGACTGTGAGACTGTGAGACTGTGATCTTTTCTCCATGCAGAACGAACCCAGTTCCCTCAGCCTTTACTCATGTGTCAACTTCCTAGTCCTTGGATCATCTTTGTGGCCCTTCTCTGGACCCTCAGCAGTATGTCTCAGATAACTTGAGTGTAAATTAGCCATTAATGTTCTGACACCTAGTGTAAAACAACTGGTCAGGTCTGGCCAGCTAAGTAATTCATTTAGGTTCTCTTTGTGGACACCAAGGGACTTATAAGGTGGGCTGACACTACTCGTGTATCTCAGCTGGCTAATTTATATTAAATGCCAAGTATTTAGGCTACTGAAAAAAAAGGAAAAATTATCTCCCCATCACAGTAAAATAGATATAGTAGAAGCCAGTTCCACACAAGTACATAGGTGTCTAGACCTACAAGTTTCAGTGGAAGATGCATTGCTGTCTACAACTACCTGAAGGGAGGCTGTAGCCAGGCAGGGGTCAGTCTCCTCTCTCAGGCAACCAGTAATAGAACAAGGGGACACAGTCTCGAGGTGTGCTGGGGGAGATCTAGGCTGGATGTTAGGAGGAGGTTCTTGACAGAGAGAGCAATTTGCCATTGGAGTGGGCTGCCCAGGGAGGTGGTGGAGTTGCTGTTCCTGGAGGTGTTCAAGAGGGGGCTGGCTGGGGCACTTGGTGCCATGGTCTAGTTGATTGGACAGGGCTGGGTGCTAGGTTGGACTGGATGATCTTGGAGGTCTCTTCCAACCTGGTTGATTCTATGATTTTTTCTGAAGTGGCAATAGACACCAAAGTTTCAGAAGCTGGATGGAACCCAGAAGCCTGAGATCACCCTGCCACATGGCATGTCAAAGAGCATCCATCTCCTGAATCCATGTTATTGCTTCCATTAAGGGTTGCATAGTTAAATGATTGGGCAAATTTATGGTTGGAAAAATCCATATAGGGCTGTTAAATAGAAAAGCTCTGTCTCAAAAGTCCAAGTGTTGTAGCTCACTGGGGACAGGAGGAGTGTTTTGGAAGGAATCATTCCATGCTTAAAATTTCTTTTAGAAGGTCTCTTGACACCTTCTGCTGCTCACGTTCAGCAGCAGGACACTGTGCTGCAGCAATCTTCTGCCTGACCTGCTGTGGCTGTCCTTATCCTCTGACTTTTAGCAGCCCTGTGTTTTCTCACTCACTAGTGTAAGCAGTGTCCCTTCTGACAATTTCCTTCTACCCACACCTCCTATCCTCACAGCAAAGTGTGGGATCTGTAAGCTTTTCCACCATCTCATGGGACTGTTTGAGGATCTAGTGCAAGGTCTAGTAATGTCAGGACGAGGGCCAATGTGTTTAAACTGGAAGAGGGGAGATTTATACTGGATGTTAGGAGGAAGTTCTTTACAGTGAGGGTGGTGAGACACTGATACAGGTTGGCAGGGAGGTTGTGGATGCTTCCTCCCTGGAGGCATTTAAGGCCAGGCTGGATGAGGCCTTGAGCAACCTGCTCTAGTGGGAGGTGTCCCTGCCTATGGCAGGGGGTTGGAGCTGGATGATCCTTGAGGTCTCTTCCAACCTAAACCATTCTATGATTCTATAATCTGTGATCAGTACCAGTCCCTATGAGCAGAAAAGGAGCTTGTGGATGGATCTGTGCATGAAGCTATCTGTGATCAGTTTAGCATATGATAGAGGTACCAAGAACGGAAGAGTCCACGGCACAACTGTGGTGGTGCACAGTATTAGCATGGACATGACAAAGGGCAAGGTAGCCCATGGCCTGATTGCCATGTTGGCAACTTGCAAGAAGAGGAGATTTGATCTGTTCCTTCAAAACATGACAAAGGGCAAGGAAGAGATGATGAAAGCGTTTAGTGCCATGGTCCAGATGATTGGATAGGCCTGGGTGCTAGGTTGGACTGGATGATCTTGGAGGTCTCTTCCAAATTGGTTGATTCTATGACTCTAAAGCACATGCCCTTGTTTCAGTCTAGCTGTGCCAGGCTCTCCTCAAGTTTCTCCCCAACCTCCTCCACATAGTTTAACAATTTAAATATTGTGACTGTGTTGGCCAAACATGCCTAGGCTAAAGTGGTCTGAACAGTGTTCACAAACACTTTAAGGTAATCAATAAGTTTTGTAGGATACATCCAAGCTCACAAGTCATCTTGGATCAAAATGGTCTGAACAGGGTTCACAAACACTTTAAGGTGATCATTAAGTTTTGTAGGGTACATCCAAGCTCACAAGTCATTGGACTAATTTGGTCTACAATGTGGTGTGACTTAGTGGTGTGAGCTCAGAACATCCCTGTTTCTACACCTTCCTGTTTCAGTCTCTTCCATATTGCACTTGTCCTGGCACAACTGGCAGGGTCCACATGGTGAACAAGAGCAGAGAGGAGAGTAGTTTAGGAAGAAGATGTTCAGAAAGTTTGGAGAAAAGAGATACTTCAGAGCTGTGTCAGTTGACTGCTTCCTAGCATGGCCCATACACTGTTGAGTCAGGGTACCAAAATGACAGGACCAGGTAGGGACAACCAGCAAGAGGAAGGGATACCTAAACCTCCTTCTAGCTCCAAAGGCTACACATCTACAGCCTAAAGGAAAAATCAGAGGAAGGTGGGAATACCATAAAACAATACTACCCCTGAACAGTTTGTGCCATGAATGGCATGTCACCACTCCCCCATTCCAAATCCTTCCCATGCCAAGTCAAACACCTTGGAAGACCACATCAGTGTGCACTGGGCACTGAACACTGGGACGGCAGGTGCAGGGGCTCCTTGTTACTGGGAGCAGTGATGGGAAGTGAGGCGCAAACGATGAGTTGATTTTCACGGTGTTGAAGCCCTGAGGGGATGTTAATCTGCACCTGGGAAATGTCAGATCCAGTCAGCGAAGCCCTAATGGATTGTCTGCTTTTCTGCAGTGAGGGAGGAGGCAATTTGTATCTCATGTAGATTTGGTTGAGTCAGAAAAGAAACAGTTATTCCCTTGTGCCGTCTGGGAGAAGCAGGATGTGGTGATTGCAGAGAAGACCAAGAGCTGTGTTCAGACACTTGCTATTTGAGATGTTTTGCCTTGTCTCTCCAAGGAGCCAGAGTCTGGCAGCAACTGGCAACAGGATTTCTGAAATGCCTTCTCCTTGTTTGAGCTTAGATGTCCTTGCAGCTGCAAAGCTAAGTCATCATGAGCCTACCCTACTCCCTCTGTCTCCTTGTGAATCTTTCTGCACAACTGAGAATTTAATCACCACCCATATATAGCTCTGTATATTCATTCACAGGTGTGGATACACAGAGTAGCATATAAATAAGGGGTAAAATAGAATCCAATCCAATAGAATCAAATTGAATCGAATCTACCAGGTTGGAAGAGACCTCCAAGATCATCCAGGCCAACCTAGCACCCAGCCCTAGCCAGTCAACCAGACCATGGCACTAAGTGCCTCATCCAGGCTTTCCTTGAACATCTCTGGGGACGGCGACTCCACCACCTCCCTGGGCAGCCCATTCCAATGCCAATCACTCTCTCTGGCAAGAACTTCCTCCTAACATCCAGCCTAGACCACCCCTGGCACAACTTACAACTGTGTCCCCTTGTTCTGTTGCTGGCTGCCTGGCAGAAGAGACCAACCCCACCTGGCTACAGCCTCCCTTCAGGTAGTTGTAGATAGCAACGAGATCATCCCTGAGCCTCCTGTTCTCCAGGCTGCACACCCCCAGCTCCCTCAGCCTCTCCTCACAGGGCTGTGCTCCAGGCCCCTCACCAGCTTCTTTGCCCTTCTCTGGACAAGTTCCAGTATCTCAACATCTCTCTTGAATTGAGGAGCCAAGAAGTGAACACAGTGCTCAAGGTGTGGCCTGACCACTGCTGAGTACAGGGGCAGAATAACCTCCCTCGTCCTACTGACCACACTGTTCCTGAGCCAGGCCAGGATGCCACTGGCTCTCCTGGCCACCTGGGCACACTGCTGGCTCATCTGCAGCTATTATCTACCACCTACCAGCACCCCCAGGTTCTTTTCTTCCTGACTGCTCTCCAGCCACTCTGATCCCAGCCTGTAGCGCTGCTTGGGGTCGTTGTGGCTGAAGTGTAGAACCCTGCACTTGGCCAACTGCCTTGTGCATGTATGCATTTGTAAAGGCTGCATGTATGTCCTTTTAAACTTCCATTCAGTGTGCAGTATCTTCATTTTTACTCTTCAAAAGGAGTAAGTGGCATTTCTGTTCTCCAGTCCCGGGTAGCTCATGTCCCCAAAGTGAGACAGCTTGTCTATCCTTGTGTGCAGAAGAAAGGAAGTCAAGTCAAACTATCAGATGATAAAATCCAAGTGCCATTGAGTAATATAATACCACTTGGGATATTAGCCTGTGAAATGGCTTTTGCAATGCCATATCTATGATCAGTTGTGCTCCAGAAGGCAAAGAATGTCCACGATTCATTGCTTTGGTACTTCATATGTTTACCTGTACCTTGTGAAAAGTGTACAATTCTGGTCACCTTATCTCAGAAACAACTCATTGAGCATTTCCTAGAGAGGAGTAGAGAACAAAGAAGGCAAGAAGTTTGAGATTACTTGTGTATGACAACATTTTACAGACCTTTTAGTTTGGAAGAGACAGATCTGAGGTGAGGTAAAGTAGTTAAAAAGAAAGAAATAGGCTGGGTGTTAGGAGGAGGAGGAGGAGGAGGAGGAGGAGGGGGAAGTTCTTCACAGAGAGAGAGATGTGGGTACCTGAGTGTAGCCAGGTGGGGTTGGATTCTTCTGCCCGGCAACCAGCAACAGAACAAGGGGACACAGTCTCAGGTTATGCCAAGTGAGGTCTAGGCTGGATGTTAAGAGGAAGTTGTTGGCAGAGAGAGTGATTGGCATTGGAATGGGCTGCCCAGGGAGGTGGTGGAGTCGCCATCCCTGGAGGTGTTGAAGCAAAGCCTGGCTGAGGCACTTAGTGCCATGGTCTGGTTGACTGGCTAGGGCTGGGTGTTAGGTAGGACTGAATGATCTTGGAGGTCTCTTCCAACCTGGTTGATTCTATGATTCTCACTCAGGGCTCATGTAGCATCTGGCATAGACAGCACCACTTGGCATTTGCTGGGGAGAGCTGCCATACTCCTAATAATTGATAATAACATGGGGCTGAGCACATCGCCCTAGCAGAGCATTGACTGTAAAACTAACCACCCAGCCAAAAAAATGAAGATTAAAAGGAGGGGAAGAAATCTGGCAGAGAATTACTTAATTTAGTACATTTGAAACCCAATAATTATTTCTTTTAAAATAGAATTTGCTGAAGCAACTTCTGGCTTTTCATTCTTTTAATTTCCTCCTTTTTTTTTTTTCTCCCCTGCTTTTAATCACTGCATAATAAAGTAATAAGTAATTTGTGTCATTGCTGTAATTTTTTTTCTGCTGAGTAGATTCACAAGGGGTGACACATTTCTACAGAACACTTAAAAAAGTAAAATAAAGAGCAGGCAAAATCAAAGCTGATGTTTGAACCCTATCAAAGCAATTCGTTCATGTTGTGCCCCCTTTAAAAGGTGATTGTATCACTGCTGGCCTGGCTCAGGAACAGTGTGGCCAGTAGGACGAGGGAGGTTATTCTGCTCCTGTACTCAACACTGGTCAGGCCACATCTTGAGTGCTGTGTCCAGTTCTAGGCTCCTCAATTCAAAAGAGATGTTGAGGTGCTGGAAGGTGTCCAGAGAAGGGTGACAAAGCTGGTGAGGGGCCTGGAACACAGCCCTGTGAGGAGAGGCTGAGGGAGCTGGGGGTGTGCAGCCTGCAGAAGAGGAGGCTCAGGGTTGACCTCATTGCTGTCAACAACTACCTGAAGGGAGGCTGTAGCCAGGTGAGAGTTGATCTCTTCTGCCAGGCAACCAGCAACAGAAGAAGGGGACAGAGTCATAAGTGGTTCCAGGGGAGGTCTAGGCTGGATGTTAGGAGGAAGTTGTTGGCAGAGAGAGTGATTGGCATTGGAATGGGCTGCCCAGGGAGGTGGTGGAGTCACTGTCCCTGGAGGTGTTGAAGCAAAGCCTGGCTGAGGCACTTAGTGCCATGGTCTGGTTGACTGGATAGGGCTGAGTGCCAGGTTGGACTGGATGAGCTTGGAGGTCTCTTCCAATCTGGTTGCTTCTATGGTCACACATGGAAGCAAAGGAAAAAAGAAAGCTTAATCTCTACTTCTGATCAGCAATGTCCAACCACTTCCTAGGAAGCAGGACTTCAGTATTCATAGCAGTTGCTGCAATATACAAGCATAAATACTGAGTGCCCCCCTTTCTTCCTCCTTTCTTTTAGCTTTCATTGCAGAGCAGACTTATGGTATGCAAACTACCTTTGATCAGTTTAGATCAACTATCCTGTCTACATCCCTTTGTAACTTCTCGCTCACTCTCAGCCTACTGATGAAAGGGGGAATGTTGGAGAGAGATCCTGATATTGTAGGAGCCCTGCTTAGCAGCAGCCAAAGCACCTGTGTGTTGTCAGCACCTCTCGTGCTCTCACTACACAAGACTATGAGGACTTCTATGGGAAAGGTTTATTCCATCTCAACCAGACCCAGTATGTCAACTAAAGTGAGGATGGAAGGGAGGAAACCAGAAATGTTTGGAGTGAAAGATGGGGAATGTGGCTTTCTCTGCATAGGACCATGGAGGAGAGCCTCAGTCAGTTGTCTGCTTTGTCTCAACCATCCTGGGGCGCTGGGTGACCTGGGCTGGTGGAGATGTCCCTGCTGCCTGCAGGGGGCTGGACTGGATGACCTCTAGAGGTCTTTTCTGTCCCAGACCATTCTATGATTCTATGATCCTTGAGGAGCTGCAGGCTTCTCTCAATGCCTCACTTGGTGAGATCCATTTGTGTGGCAGAAAAGCCTATCTGCTAATCACTTTCATTCAGCTCATGGCTTAGAAAAGTCCTGCTAAAGTGTTAGATGGATTTTGCAATAGTTCATTAAGAGACTCTGTCTTCTCCATGCAAGTCAGAGAGTCCTCCTCTGCATCCTGGTGACCTCTAAATTCAGTATGTATCAGCAGCTTGGCATGGGGCAAGAGAATTTTTCTTGTATGGGGCTTTTTGGCCGCTCCAGGGTCCCTGGTGATTCAGGACTTGCTAATTCTTTATCCCTTCTACTGAGCATATCTACACTGCTTCCTGGTGCCTGCAAAGCCTCAAAGACAGCTGGAATGAAACACAAACTGGACCCTGACCAACTGCTGATGCAGATGTAGGTCTGTCAGCCCAGTGTCTGCACTACCCTCCCCTCTCTGCCACAGAAGGTTTGCAGAGTACCCCCAGGTACCTCCTTCACTAGCCTGAGATCACAGTATCACAGTCTCACAGTATCACTAAGGTTGGAAGAGACTTCACAGATCATCAAGTCCAACCCTTTACCACAGAGCTCAAGGCTAGACCATGGCACCAAGTGCCATGTCCAACCTTGCCTTGAACAGCCCCAGGGACGGCGACTCCACCACCTCCCTGGGCAGCCCATTCCAGTGTCCAATGACTCTCTCAGTGAAGAACTTTCTCCTCACCTCGAGCCTAAACTTCCCCTGGCGCAGCCTGAGGCTGTGTCCTCTCGTTCTGGCGCTGGCCACCTGAGAGAAGAGAGCAACCTCCTCCTGGCTACAACCACCCCTCAGGTAGTTGTAGACAGCAATAAGGTCTGCCCTGAGCCTCCTCTTCTCCAGGCTAAACAATCCCAGCTCCCTCAGCCTCTCCTCGTAGGGCTGTGCTCGAGGCCTCTCACCAGCCTCGTTGCCCTTCTCTGGACACGCTCAAGCATCTCGATGTCCCTTCTAAACGGGGGGGCCCAGAACTGAACACAGTACTCAAGGTGTGGTCTAACTAATGCAGAGTACAGGGGCAGAATGACCTCCCTGCTCCTGCTGAGAGGTCATTCTGCCCCTGTAGATGATTACAGCTCCTACTGTTCCTTTCTCCTAAGGTGTCATCAGGTTGGAGGCTGGCATAGGGCTCTTCTAGGGAAGGACGTGAGATCCAAAATCAGCTTTGTAACACAGCAGGAAGGCAAGAGTCAGTCTTGGCTCCTTTTCCAAACTGTGCTTCTGATTTTGTCCAATGACTCACTCATGCAAAATGCATAAGCTGTGGAGAGAGCACAAAGGTGAGCCCTCTGGACCTGGTCCTTGCCCCAAAGCGGATGTGAAAGAGACTCCTCAGTACTTAGAACCAAAATAATGCTGACACTCCTCTCTTTCAGACTGATTTATCTGAAGACCAAGGATGGAGTCCTTGAATGCTGACAGTCAGAAGACATTAACTGAATTAATTTGGCTCCCTCCCTCAAGAAAAGCCCCAACACATACACCTTTAGCTGTGCTCTTCACAACTTTTAGGTGACTTTTGTCCAGTTGAGGCCTCTTTCCTTTCAAAGAAGGTAAAACTACACAGCTCAACCTACCAAAAAGAGGTATCCTTTGTTCCCACTTAGTGCCATGGTCTAGTTGACTGGATAGGGCTGGGTGCTAGGTTGGACTGGATGATCTTGGAGGTCTCTTCCAACTTGGTTGATTCTATTCTATATCGACTACTCAGATTGATCCTTGTCCTTCCATAATGGCTTTTGCCCTCCCTTCTCTCTCATCCTGGCATGATTTTAAAAGATAGGGCAGTAATACCAGCAAGCAGACAAACCCTGAGAGACAGATTTTTCTCTCCAGCAATCCATCTTTTTCCAAAACTATCTGAGCCAAGAGATCATGGAGAAGTCCTGCCACATAAATATTAATGTTGCCTTTAATTCCTCTCAGTTTGGGAGAGCTAAGTGGGAACTTTGATGTCCTCAGGCTGGAGTGTTTCTCACTCCTGTCGCTCTCTGCTTACACCCACGTTCATACCATCGGCTGCAGGTTGCCCCTGCTGCCAGACATCTTCAGGTCGCCTTCTTGCTCATTCTCTGGCTTAATTCCTTCCCCTGCAACACACAGGAGCCACCACATTTTTTGTTTCATCCAAATCTCAGGTGGTCAGAGACATCAAGTTCAAACACAAATTAAGCCCTGTCCACATGGTTTAGGAAGTTTTGCATCTCCAACTGTGTGAGGTAGATAAGTGAAAGCACTCAGCAGCTAGAGTGTGTCTCAAGAACACGAATGAAGCAGGTGAAGGGTCTAGAACACAAGTCTTAGAATCATAGAATCAACCAGGTTGGAAGAGACCTCCAAGATCATTCAGTCCAACCTATCAGCCAGACCTATCCAATCAACCAGACCATGGCACTAAGTGCCTCATCCAGGCTTTGCTTGAACACCTTCAGGGACAGCGACTCCACCACCTCCCATTCCAATGGCAAATCTTATAAGGAGCAAGTGAAGGAATTGAAGTTGTTTAATCTGGAGAAAAGAAAGCTCAGGAGAAACCTTCGCACTCTCTACAGCTACTTAAAAGGAGGCTGAACCAGATGGAGGATCAGTCTCCTCTTCCAAGTAACAAGAGGAAGGACAAGAGGGAACAGCCTCATGTTGTGTAAAGGGAGGTTTAGATTGGACACTAGGAACAATTTCTTCCCTGAAAGGGTTGTAAAGCTCTGCAACAGGCTGAAAATGGCAGCAGTGGACTCCCCATCCCTGGAGGGAGGTTTAACATCTTAAAGCCCTGGAGGGGTTTAAAAGACGCATAGATCTGGTGTGGAGGGACATGGTTTAGCAGTGGGCTTCGCAGTGCTGGGTTAACTGTTGAGCTCAGTGATCTCAAAGCTCTTTTCCAACTTAAACAGCTCTGTGACTCTCTGTTTATACAATTCTATGATCTCTTGTAAAAAAAATCCCAAACTCAAAGGTAAATGCAGGGCAAAAGCAGTAATTTAGTTGTGGGAGGCTGATGGGCAAGTGGTGGGCACTTTGTGTAACTAATGAAGGTGTCTTGGACAAATTCACTCTGTGCTGGGTCAGGAACTGGCTGAAGGCCGAGCCCAGAGAGTGGTGGTGAATGGTGCCACATCCAGTTGGCAGCTGGCACTAGTGGTGTGCCCCAGGGATCAGTGCTGGGCCCAGTCCTGTTCAATATCTTTGTGGATGATCTGGATGAGGGGATTGAGTCCAGCATCAGTAAGTTTGCAGATGACACTAAGCTAGGAGCAAGTGTTGGTCTGTTGGAAGGTAGGAGAGCCCTGCAGAGGGACCTGGACAGGCTGGATGGGTGGGCAGAGGCCAATGGGATGAGACTGAACAAGGCCAAGTGCAGGGTTCTGCACTTTGGCCACAACAACCCCAAGCAACGCTACAGGCTGGGGACAGAGTGGCTGGAGAGCAGTCAGGAGGAAAGGGACTTGGGGGTACTGGTGGATAGTAGGCTGAAGATGAGCCAGCAGTGTGCCCAGGTGGCCAAGAGGGCCAATGGCATCCTGGCCTGTATCAGGAACAGTGTGGCCAGTAGGACGAGGGAGGTTATTCTTCCCCTGTACTCAACACTGGTCAGGCCACACCTTGAGTACTGTGTCCAGTTCTGGGCTCCTCAATTCAAGAGAGATGTTGAGGTGCTGGAAGGTGTCCAGAGAAGGGCAACAAAGCTGGTGAGGGGCCTGGAACACAAACCCTATGAGGAGAGGCTGAGGGAGCTGGGGGTGTACAGCCTGCAGAAGAGGAGACTCAGGGCAGATCTCCTTGCTGTCTACAACTACCTGAAGGGAGGCTGTAGCCAGGTGGGGGTTGGTCTCTTCTCCCAGACAACCAGCAACAGGACAAGGGGACACAGCCTCAAGTTGTGCCGAGGGAAGTACAGGCTGGATGTTAGGAGGAAGTTCTTCACAGAGAGAGTGATTGGCATTGGAATGGGCTGCCCAGGGAGGTGGTGGAGTCACCATCCCTGGGGGTGTTCAGGAAAAGCCTGGATGAGGCACTTAGTGCCATGGTCTGGTTGACTGGATAGGGCTGGGTGCTAGGTTGGACTGGATGATCTTGGAGGTCTCTTCCAACCTGATTTATTCTATTCTATTTATTCTATACTATTCTATCTGATGCATCCTTCCATGCTGTATGAACTCAGTGGCAGAAATCTGAACCATTTCAGACAGAATACTTTCTTCCTACAAGCTTTGCTGTCGACAGTTGCCAAGGGAACAAGCCCACTCACCAGCCAATCACACAAATAGATTTGCTTTGTTAGTTGGAGTAATATTAGCATTATTTTTGGTATGAGAGACTGATCATTGCCACCACTTATGCTCAAATAACCCTTTAGTGTAATATCTTTGATGGGATGTGTGCCTGTGCCCAGTGCTGTCTGGATAAAGACCTGCTGGTAAATGTGACATTGGTCCTGAGTGGCTAAGGGAAACCTTTCCTTCATTAGGAGATGATCTATTTGCTTCTTGCTGTTAGGTCCTGAATCCCTATGCTAAGTGGGTGCTTTAAGTCATAGAATCATAGAATCAATTAGGTTGGAAGTGACCTCCAAGATCATCCAGGCCAACCTAGCACCCAGCCCTAGCCAGTCAACCAGACCATGGCACTAAGTGCCTCAGCCAGGCTTTGATTCAACACCTCCAGGGATGGTGACTCCATCACCTCCCTGGGCAGCCCATTCCAATGCCAATCACTCTCTCTGCCAACAACTTCCTCCTAACATCCAGACTAGACCTCCCCTGACACAATTGAGACTGCGTCCCCTTGATCTGTTGCTGGTTGCCTGGCAGCAGAGCCCAAACCCCACCTGGCTACAGCCTTCCTTCAGGTAGTTGCAGACAGCAATGAGGTCAGCCCTGAGCCTCCTCTTCTGCAGGCTGCACACTCCCAGCGCCCTCAGCCTCTCCTCACAGGGCTGTGCTGCAGGCCCCTCACCAGCTTTGTTAACCTTCTCTGGACACATTCCAGTACCTCAACAATTCTCTTGACTTGAGGAGCCCAGAACTGGACACAGCACTCAAGGTGTGGCCTGAGCAGTGCTGAGTACAGGGGCAGAATAACCTCCATTGTCATCCCTGTGAATCTGATACTGAAGCCATAGAAGGAGGAAAACAGGAGCGGTGAGGAGGTGAATGTAGGAGTGAGTATTGTAATAGCAACAGAGCTAATGGGGAGAGTCAGGAGACTGAGAAGGAGAAGATTAATACTGAAGGGAGGGAGCCTGCACTGACGAGCAGTTTGTCATGCTGTTTGCAGATCTGGTCATGCATTTTGCAGATCTGTTCATTGGCCATAATAAATTGTGCACTCCATACATCATAGCCTGAAGAGCAGATCCCTTTGCAAGTGACAGTCACAAAGACCCCTTGTTAGCAGAGGAGGATTGGATTAAAAAGGCAAGTTGAAGTAAAAGATGACAAATGAACAATCTCACAGCAGCAGAATAAAAGGGTTATGCCACCTTGGACTGTGTGCTTCCTACAGAGACAGAGGACAGTGGGTATCTGAGCACTAACTGTGCTGATATGGGTGGAGGTCACTTCTGTTCATGAAACATGTGCTTAATACAGTCTACATCTACAGCTCAACATGAGCCTGCAGTGTGCACATGCAGCCCAGACAGCCATACTGTGTACTGGGCTGCAGCAAGAGCAGTGTGGGCAGCAGGGCAAAGGAGGGGATTCTCCCCCTTTACTCTGCTCTCCTCAGACCCCACCTGGAGTACTGTGTGCAGTTCTGGAGCCCCCAGCACAAGAAGGACATGGAACTGCTGGAGCGAGTCCAGAGGAGAGCCACGAAGATGCTCAGAGGGCTGCAGCAGCTCTGCTATGAGGACAGGCTGAGAGAGTTGGGGCTCTGCAGCCTGGAGAAGAGAAGGCTTCGAGGAGACCTTAGAGTGGCTTTCCAGTATCTGAAGGGAGCCTACAGGAAGGCTGGGGAGGGACTATTGACAAGGTCTGGTAATGTCAGGACGAGAGGGAATGGGTTTAAACTGGAAGAGGGGAGATTTAGACTGGATGTTAGGAGGAAGTTCTTTACAGTGAGGGTGGTGAGACACTGGAACAGGTTGCCCAGGGAGGTTGTGGATGCTTCCTCCCTGGAGGTGTTTAAGGCCAGGCTGGATGAGACCTTGAGCAACCTGCTCTAGTGGGAGGTGTCCCTGCCTATGGCAGGGGGTTGGAGCTGGATGATCCTTGAGGTCCCTTCCAACCTAAACCATTCTATGATTCTATGATTCTATGATACAGGAAAATTAGAGAAAAGAACAGTACTTGGGATCAATTCACCTGGCAGGGAACTATGACCTCTGATAAGTGCTGCCTCTTCCAAAATATCCACAGGTTTGCAGCAACACAGCAGGGATGAAATCTGTGAACCTTTTGTGTTTTGTAGTCATCAAGACCTGATGTGGCAGACCTGTAATCCAACCTGTGCCTCCCAGAGCTTTTTGGGAAAGTCATAGAATCATAAAATCATCTATGCTGGAAACCACTTTGAAGATCATCGAGCACAGCCTTTAACCCTATGCCACCAGGTCCCTCACTAAGCCATACCCTAAGTACCACAGCTACATGGCTTTTAAACTCATGCAGGGGTAGTGACTCAAGCACCTGCCTGGGCAACCTATTCCAATGTCAGACAATATGTCAAGGATTTTTCTCTTTTCCCAGTGTCCAGTCTAAACCTCCTTTGTTGCAGCCTGAGACCATTCCCTTTTGTTCTATTACTAAAGGTGGTGGAGTTGCCATCCCTGGAGGTGTTCAAGAAAAGCCTGGTTGGGGCACTTAGTGCCATGGTCTAGTTGATTGGCTAGGGCTGGGTGCTAGGTTGGACTGGATGAGCTTGGAGGTCTTTTCCAACCTGGTTGATTCTATTCTATTCTAGTTATTTGGTTCCCCAGTTGTGAGGATCATCCATATATGTGAATGTGGATGAGTGATATTTGTATATATGGGATGAGAGAAAGCACCAGTGGGGTGATATGAACATCATCTGCACCTCTGCTGCCAGCTAGGATCTGGGAGACACATATACTTATTTCAAAGATCCAAAGCATGCTAAAATCACAGGTGGAGATTAACAGTCTTTAGTGTTTGCCCATGACAAAGCAAAGCCTTTAACTTCATGCACCTACCAAAACAAGCAGCACTACAGGCTGGGGACAGAGTGGCTGGAGAGCAGCCAGGAGGGAAGGGACCTGAGGGTACTGGTAGATAGTAGCTGAAGATGAGCCAGCAGTGTGCCCAGGTGGGCAAGAGAGCCAATAGCATCCTGGCCTGCATCAGGAACAGTGTGGCCAGCAGGACAAGAGAGGTTATTCTGCCCCTGTACTCAGCACTGGTCAGGACACACCTTGAGTGCTGTGTCCAGTTCTGGGCTCCTCAACTCAAGAGAGATGTTGAGGTGCTGGAAGGTGTCCAGAGAAGGGCAATGAAGCTGGTGAGGGGCCTGGAGCACAGCCCTGTGAGGAGAGGCTGAGGGAGCTGGGGGTGTGCAGCCCGCAGAAGAGGAGGCTCAGGGCTGACCTCATTGCTGTCTACAACTACCTGAAGGGAGGCTGTAGCCAGGTGGGGTTGGTCTCTTCTGCCAGGCAACCAGCAACAGAACAAGGGGACACAGTCTCAAGTTGTGCCAGGGCAGGTCTAGGCTGGATGTTAGGAGGAAGTTGTTGCCAGAGAGAGTGATTGGCATTGGAATGGGCTGCCCAGGGAGGTGGTGGAGTCACCATCCCTGGGGGTGTTCAGGAAAAGCCTGGCTGAGGCACTTAGTGCCATGGTCTGGTTGACTGGATAGGGCTGGGTGCTAGGTTGGACTGGATGATCTCGAGGTCTCTTCCAACCTGGTTGATTCTATGATTTTATGACTCTGGAGCTCATGCCCAGGCACAACAGCACAATGCACTGAGATACAGGATATATTTTCAGGCTTCATCAAACCCCTTTTGAGCTTCTCATCATGCAGTCAATTTTCCTGTTGTTGACAAACCATTTTTGGTATCATCAGCATGGTAGACAGGAAACCAGCACCACCCAGGTAATGTATCTTACTGCTCTGCCAGTCTTGCCAAGGAGAAGATCAAAACTTCTTGGAATATTTTTCAGAGCTTTAAAATTGGAAAGGTTACAGGTAGAAGATATTTGGAACCTGATTCACTTTTTTCTTCTGGTTTTGGTGGGGGTTTTTTATTTGCTTGAGGGGTTTGTTGTTTGGGGTTTTTTTTGCTGTTTTGCTGAGTTTTGGTGCGTTGGGTTTGGGTATTTTTAGTGGAAGTAGAATGTTGTGATGGTTTGGGTGTTATCCACCCCCCTACTCTTATGAAATCACCCAGACTAGACTCAGCCAGCTGGAAATTGAGAAATGAAGCTTTCTATTTACACCTTAGCACAATACACAAGCAGATATTGGCAATATGCATACAGCTATAGACAGCAATATACAAGGTAAAGTAATACAGAAACACAACAACCCTCCCAGAAACCTGAGTCCCCAGGAGGGGCTCCCAACCACCCTTCCACCTTCTTTCCACCCCTCTACCTTATCCCAGACTTTGCCTTACATGCAAGGTGAGTTTGGAGGGTTGGCCAGGGCAGGGATTAGAAAGCAAAATGATTAGTTACACAAAAGGCAGGCCAGGGAGAAAGTCCAGACATCAGCTGCAACAGAGAGCCACTGCAGCTGTGTTATCTATGCTTTGTGTTCTTGTTTTTATACATCTCAGCAAGCCTATGAGTGAAGTTGCCACCACCATTGTTTCCTTTTCACAGCCTATCATCTAATTTCTCTCACTAGAATATTTCAGCTAGCCTCAAACTAGCACAAATCTTCTGTGGTAGTGATGTACTGATTGAAAAGTCATGGTAGCATCAATGTTATGAGATCCATAAGCTCATGATTTATCTCCTTTGGGTTCCCCCCCCCTCCCTGCATTTGTTAGCCATCACAGCATCATGTTTGTTATTCTCATGCTTGGTAGAGCTCCCGATGTTGTCAGAGTTCTCAGCCAAGGCTGGAGCAGTCTTGCATATATTCTGCCACCCAGAACAACATAGGCTGCTCCAGTAGAACCTCACTTCCAGAAAAAGCAGCTGGACCTCTGCTTTGCTCCAAGGTAGCAAGCTGTGACTTCAAGGTTACCAGCTGCAGTAAGGGGCTGGGAAACGTTGTTTTGCCAGTAGCTGTTTATAAGTAGAGGGGATCAAAGACTTGACCATCAGCAGTGTGAATCCTGCTCTAGATCATGCATCCTGCAATGAGAGCATTCAGTTACTCCTTGTATAAAACTCCTATTAGTGTTTCTTAGGGCTTCGCCATAGTTACTAACCAACAGCAACACTAATAAACATCTCCTCTGTCTGACTGAGGAGGACACTGTCTTTGCTTTCCTTTTTTGAACCCACAAAGCAGGTCACTGAAGTGTTTATTTTTTGTCTGCAGCAGGGCAGCTTTTATACATAATTATACCCTCCAATTTGTATCAAGTGGTGTTCCCAGGTATAAATCTCCCTTCATTTGCTCCTGCTGAGTGAAAAAGAAGCCTCGGTAGGGTCAGTGTGGTGTCAAACTGTAAAATGCTTTAGTTTCCTGCAGGAGCCACTTGTCAAGCCTGATGTCATTCTATTCCTCTCTATGTCTGTTATTTGAGGCAGATGACTCCTCTGGCAGGAATTTATTCATAAACAAATGTAGGAACTTCATAAGGAAATGTAGAGAGCTTGTGCAGGGCACTACTGAGTGGAAAGGCTTTTAACCAGATTCCCAAGATACAAAGGTTATGTGGTCAGCTTGGATAGAAGGACAGAGTTCACCTCAGCTAATTGATCAGTCAGGGTTGGAAAGGACCACAAGGATCATCTAGTTCCAACACCCATACCATGAGCAGGGACACCCTACCCTTCTCATCCACCAGCAACCCCAGGTCCCTCTCCTCAGGGCTGCTCTCCAGACACTCACTGCCCAGCCTGGATTTGTGCTTAGCATTGCCTTGACCCAGCTGCAGGACTTTGCACTTGGTCTTGTGGAACCTCCTGAGCTTGGCTTGTGCCCACCTCTCCAGGTCTCTCTGGATGGATCCCTGCCCTCCAGTGTGTCTGCTGCAACACACAGCTCAGTGTCATCAGCAAACCTGCTGAGGGTGCACTCAGTGCCTCTGTCCATGGCACCCACAAAGATGTTGAACAAGACTGGTCCCAGGACTGATCCCTGAGGGTCTCCACTTGTCACTGACCTCCACTTGGACATGGAGCCATTGACAGCCACTCTTTGGGTGCAGCCATCAAGCCAGTTCTTTATCCATGTCGTGCTCCACCCATCAAACCCATGTGTCACCAGCGTGGAGAGCAGCATGTGGTGTGGGACAGTGTCAAAGGCCTTGCTCAGGTCCAGGTAAATGCCATCAGTTGCTCGCCCCTCACCTATTAATGTTGTGACCTGTTCACAGAAGGCCACCAGGTTTGTCAGGCAGGATGTGCCCTTGGTGCAGCCATGCTGATTGTAGCCAATCAGCTCTTCACTATTCTTCTGCCTCAGTAGTGCCTCCAGGAGGATCTGCTCCATGATCTTACTGGGCACAGAGGTGAGACTGACTGGACAGGAGTTCCCTGGCTCATCCTTCCTACCCTTTCTGAAAATGGGAGTTATGCAGGTAACTGCAGGTATCTGCATGTGGATATCTTGGAAGTGGCATGGAATGAGAGGAAAGGGTCTGAATCCATGCCAGGAGGGGTTTAGATTGGATATTAGAAAAAAATTCTTCACTGAAAGGGTTATTAAACACTAGGACTGGCTTGCCAGGGTGGTGTTTGAATTCCTCTCCCTGGAGGTATTAAAAAGATGCAGATGTGGTGCTGAGGGGCATGGTTTTACACCACTGTGCTACTTTGAGCCTAGCTAGAATGTTTTGGTGAGAAGAATTAGATTACAGACTGTGAAAAGGAAACAATGGGGATGTCTGCTTCACTCATAGGCTTGCTGAGATGTATAACAACAAGAACATAAACATAGATAACAGAGTCGCTGTCTGGGCTTAGGGCTGCACTTCTCTCTCTCACCTAACCTGCTGTCTGTGTGACTAATCCACCTGCTGCCTAACCCCCCTGGCCAACCCTCCATACTACCTTAAACATAAGGCAAGACCTTGGGTAAGGTACAGGAGTGGGAGGAAGGTGGAAGGGTGGTTGGGAGCCACTCATGGGGACTCAGGTTTCTGGGAGGGCTGTTGTGTTTCTGTATTACCTTTTTAACCTCTATATTTCTGTCTGTAGCTGTATAGATTGTAAATACCTGCTTGTATATTGTGCTAAGCTGTAAATAGAAAGCTTCATTCAATTTCCAGAGCTGCTGAGTCTAGCATGGGTGATTTTCCAAAGTGTGTGGGGAGGCAGGGAACATCCAAACCATCACACATCAGATTTTGTAGAGTTAAGAAATTATTAGATGCAAGGCTCTTAAAGGTCTTTTCCAGCCAAAATGACTCTACCTGAAGGGAGGCTGTAGCCAGGTGGGGTTGGTCTCTTCTGCCAGGCAAGCAGCAACAGGACAAGGGGACATAGCCTCAAGTTGTGCCGGGGGAGGTCTAGGCTGGATGTTAGGAGGAAGCTGTTGGCAGAGAGAGTGACTGGCATTGGAATGGGCTGCCCAGGGAGGTGGTGCAGTCACCTGTCCTGGGGGTGTTCAGGAAAAGACTGGATGAGGCACTTAGTGCCATGGTCTAGTTGACTGGATAGGGCTGGGTGCTAGGTTGGACTGGATGATCTTGGAGGTCTCTTCCAACCTGATTGATTCTATTCTATTCTATTCTATTCTATGCTTATATTCTACAACAATCATCTGAACAAGGCGAAAAGCTACTTCAAGGGACATATTCATCTGACTTATTCTAGATGATCTGCTTTAGAAGACAAGGTCATAGAATCAACCAGGTTGGAAGAGATCATCCAGTCTAACCTAGCACCCAGCCCTGTTCAATCAACTAGACCACAGTTGGAAAAAACCCTCAAGATCAAGTCAAACCTATCACTTCTAGACTGCAACTAAGCCATGTCCCTAAGCACCACATCTATGTGGTCTTTAAACACATCTGGGGATGGTGACTCAACCATCTCCCTGGGCAGCCTGTTCTGGTGCCTGACAACTATTTCACTCTCTCTGCCAACAACTTCCTCCTAACATCCAGCCTAGACCTCCCTGGCACAACTTGAGACTGTGTCCACTTGTTCTGTTGCTGCTTGCATGGCAGAAGAGACCAACCCCCACCTGGCTACAGCCTCCCTTCAGGTAGTTGTAGACAGCAATGAGGTCTGCCCTAAGCCTCCTCTTCTGCAGGCTGCACACCCCCAGCTCCCTCAGCCTCTCCTCATAGGGCTGTGTTCCACGCCCCTCACCAGCTTTGTCACCCTTCCAGAGGCTATAAGCTGTCTCCAGTTCTGGGCTCCTCAATTCAAGAGAGAGATTGAGATACTGGAACGTGTCCACTAAATCATGAGGCAAAGTCTTCCTTCAACTGCAGCAGGAGAACTGAGTAGCTACTCCAAGAGTAAAAATATGTAACTATCCTGCTTATTAATAACTACCTCACTGCTTCACAGTTCCATCCAAAGTGACCTTGATCAATACTGCTGCAAATCACAGCATTTGATTAGATGTTGGCTGCTGTCACACGAGATGAACTTCATCTCCAACCTGGCATGGTTTTGCAGTTGGAGAGAAATGTGAAAATATTTATAGGAGATTCTGGTTTTTTAATTAAAAAAAAAAAAAAAGAGAGAGAGAGAGAGAAAAAGTGTTCAAGAATGACTGATGAATAGATGGTTCTTCTAAGAGTTCATCTGGATAGACAGAGAGATGTAGATATTTATTGGCATATGTCAACATATGACACAATGAACAGCTGAAATTGTTGCCCATGGAGATGCTCCTGTGAAAGCCATATCTCTTATGCAGGCTGAAAGACAAATAATAAGCAGTAAGCCTAACTAGAATCTTCCTTAGGATAAGGACAGAGGAGGCTGTAGAAACTTATTTATGAAGTGGTTCACATAATTAAACCAAAAGCAGAAGAAAACACAATTCTGTGGGTCACTGCTAGTTAGAGGACTTTTCCTTTAATGACTTTGCTCCATTCCATTTTTAGTTGTGATCCTCTAGATGAGATGAGCTAGATTTAGAATCATAGAATCAGTCAAGGTTGGAAGGGACCATAAGGATCATCTAGTTCTAACCCCTCTGCAATGGGCAGATTGCTAGATCAAGCTGCCCACAGCCTCATCCAGCCTGGCCTTAAACACCTCCAGCAATGGGGTCTCAACCACCTCCCTGGGAAACCCACTCCAGCCTCTCACCACTCTCATGCTCAACAACTTCCTCCCCACCTCCAGCTTTGCTCCATTCCCCCCCCGGTCCTGTCACTCCCTGAGAGCCTATAAACTCCCTCCCCAGCTTTTTGTAGGCCCATTTCAGATCCTGGAAGGCCACAAGAAGGTCACCTGGGAGCCTCCTCTTCTCCAGACTGAACAGCCCCAACTCTTTCTGTCTGTGCTCACAGCAGAGCTGCTGCAGCCCTCTGAGCATCCTCGTGGCCCTGCTCTGGACACACTCCACCATCACCACATCCCTCCTGTAATAGTGGCTGCAGAACTGGATACAGTACTGCAGCTGGGGCCTCACCAGAGCGCAGGAGAGTGGCAGAATCACCTCCCTTGACCTGCTGCCCACTCTTCTTCTTATGCAGCCCCCTACATCATTTTAAGCTAAAAAGCACTAGATTGTCTCTGCTTAATGGTGGAAATTGAGAGTGAGAAGAATGTGTGTACAAACCTGCATTCCCACACATTTTTTGTTCTCCCTTCCCTGCACAGACCATTAGAGCAAAGTGCTCAGAGTCTGAAACAGTGGAGCATTAAAAAGCCATTAATCACTGCTTTGTATTCCTTGCTGCTAGGTGTTAATTTCAATTTACCACCACCTATTCAGTTCCCCTTCGGTGGAGTGGCTGGCTGGCTTCCTAAAGGCCAGGACAATGAGGGAAGGGCAAGAAAGCCACCTCAGGCAGAGATGGAGGATGGAAGGGCTCCCCTGGGACACCATTCTTCTCTTCCCCCTTTTCTCTGTATTTACATCAGCTATTAGATTGTCCAGATGGAAGAGCTTTCAAACTCTACTGAAGGAGACAATGACATTTCCCATCTGTTCTTAAAAAAACAGCAACAAAAAAAGAGAAGAAAAGGAAGAAGAAAATTGCTGATCAATCATATATGGGTCACAGCATAACAATTATCATCATGTTAATTGGGGAAGATTCAATAATGAGGATAGAAGGAAAAGATAGTCTGGTCTTCTGCTAGCCAGTTTCCACTGTGAGAATGACTCCAGCGAGTTGTGGGGACAGAGATGTGTGCTACCCTCCTAGATTTGCATGTAAGGGAACAGAGATCTTCATATGCAGTGTTCACTTGCAGCTCAGAGGGCCAACCAGAGCCTGGGCTGCATCAGAACTGTGGCAATGAGGTCGAGGGAGGTGATTCTGCCACTCTACTGTGCTCTAGTGAGACCTCAGCTGGAGTACTGCATCCAGTTCTGCAGCCCCTATGACAAGAGGGATGTGGAGATGCTGGAGTGTGTCCAGAGAACGACCATGAGGATGCTCAGAGGGCTGCAGCAGCTCTGCTATGAGGACAGAATGAAAGAGTTGGGGCTGTGCAGTCTGGAGAAGAGGAGGCTGTGAGGTGACCTTATTTGTGTAAAGCTGGGGAGGGACTTTTTAGGCTGTCAGGGAGTGACAGGATTAGGGGATATGGAGCAAAGCTGGAAGAGGGGAGATTCAGAGTGGAATGGAGAAGGAAGTTGTTCAGCATGAGAGTACTGAGAGCCTGACATGGGTTGCCCAAAGAGGTTGTTGAGGCTCTATTGCTGGAGGTGTTTAAGGCCAGGCAGGATGAAGCTGTGGGCAGGCTGCTCTAGGGTAGGGTGTCCGTGGCCATGGCAGGAGTGTTGGAACTAGATGATCCTTATGGTCTCTTCCAACCCTGACTGATTCTATGATTCTATGTTATGCTTTATGAAATCATGGATGATAGTATTGTTTCTGTTAAAAAAGGTTATCAGATCATCAAGTCCAACCTCTGACTCGACACCATTTCAGAACATTAAGCCATATTCTGAAGTGCCATCTCCACACATACTTTGAACAGCTCCAGGAATGGTGACTCCACCAGTTCCCAGGGCAGCCTGTTTCAATGTGTCGTGGGTTTACTAAAGTTAGGCGACAGAAATTAAACTCTCAGGTCAAACTGGAGAGAAAACTACAGAATTGTATTTAGAGAAAGAGAAATACAGCGATAGATCCTACAAAGCATTTTCCCCATTCATGGCAAACCCCCTTGAAGTATTCCCCATTCCCTCCAAAAAAAATACATCTACCTTCCCCAGTGCTCCAATCCTCTCC
>WAAF01013611.1:1656-13867 GCA_013400475.1 Tricholaema leucomelas
GGCTGCTGGCTGAACTCCATCTTGCTTTCTAACCTCACCCTCCATTTGCTTTGGCTGATTTCACCTTTATTTCTTAACCCCCCTGGCCAAACCTCCATTCTTCCTTGGGACTGGGGTAAGGTTGAGAGGGGTAGGGGGAAGGTGAGGGGATGGTTGAGAGCCCCTCCTGGGGACTCAGGTTTCTGGGAGGGGAGTTGTGTTTCTGTATTACCTTTTACCTTGTGTATTTCTGTCTATAACTGTATATACTGTAAATAGCTGCTTGGATCTTGTGCCAGCTGTAAGTAGAAGCTTCATTCAAATTTCCAGAGCTGACTGAGTCTAGTCTGGGTGATTTCTAAAAGTGGGGGAGGGGGGCGGGGGACACGCACACCACAACAGTTTGCTTTACAGGTTTCACCACCCTGTGAAGCACCTGAAGCCCCTTGCCCACGACACAGACAGCCAAAGGCAGACTGACTGCTGATGGTTATGCAGCCAAAACTGGAAGTCAACCGACTTGAGGCCGCTTGCAATGTCTGCCTTGTACCCAGACATGCAACCCTCCTAACTGATTAGCAGACACTGGCTGCTGAAGTAAAGTCACCCTTGTGTGAAAACACTCAGGGTGTGCAGTGGACCTGGGTGTCCTGGTGGATTGGACATTGACCATGAGCCAGCAGTGTGCTCTGGTGGCCAAGAGGGCCAAGAACATCCTGGGGTGTATTAGAAGGGCTGTGGTTAGTAGGTCGAGAGAGGTTCTCCTGCCCCTGGTGAGTCTGTGGAAGAGATCAGATCTCTGCATGAAATGAAAAAAGCTGAAAAGGGACAAATGTCACCTTAAAGCCCAGGCCTTGAGCCTGTTTTGTTACCCTAAGCTCCCATTTCCAAGCCAGGCCTGAGGCCTGTCTGCATTCAATAGAGCAATACTGAGCAAGATATTATTTGGGGACCTGTCCCAGAACAAGCTGGATCCAAAGGCATCACCAAGTACAGACAAAAGATCATCCCAGTACAGGCTGCACCTCCTTATCTCCTCCCACTACTGACACGGTTTTGTCCTGGAGCAAAGTAGAAGCTTTGGCCTCATCCCAGTTCCAAATGCACTCTCCCAGTGCAGACCACATAACAGACTCCTTCCCAGTACAGGTTGTGCTTACTCCCATTAAAGGTTATACCACCTGAAGCCCTTCAACCACCAGGCTGAGACTCCTCCCATCACAACCTGTATCCCCTTACTCATTCTCAGACAGACTGGGTCTCATCCCAGTACAAACTGGTTCCCTGTTGGTTTGGATGTGGAGGTTCTGGTGTGTCCCTTCCTGTTGTGGTAGGCCTCATACGCCCAAAATAGACTTATACATGTCCTGCCTTGCCTAGGCATGTTTTCTGCCCCACCAGAGAGGTAAGCGCAGGAAATGGACACAAAAGAACCTGTAGCCACTGAGTCTGGCCTGCCCAGGGTCCTATGGTGTAAGGTACACACACTTAGCTTGTGCCTGCCTAGTGCAAGGCCTGTGCTTTTCCCAAATTAGGGAAAAGTGAGCCTGTGGGTTTGCCTAATATAATAAAGTTGGCTAACTGCTGTCCTGATTGGCTATTCTGTGTCCAAAGGGCAATTAATCTCGGCCCACATTGATGAAAGGAGATACACAGGTGAAAAACCTGCTTTGCTTCCCTGCTTTGCTTCCCTGCTCTTTGCCGTGCCCTCTCTGCTGTGCCCAGCCCTGCTGCTATTGCACACTGCCTTATTGCTTGCCTGGTAAACTCCACTGCCATGAGCTACCAGGAGCAGACCCTGGATGCCTGCATGCGATCGGCCTGTGTGGCCAGCGTGACATCGTGCTGAGACTGCACCACATCTGCCTCTGCACCTGAAGGTCCTGCTTAGAATTCCTGGACATATACACAGATTGTCCAGAAGGAGCCAGGAGACAAGGTCAGAGATTGTCTGCGTCCCTTCCCCAGAAGCCAAGAAGATTCAAGTCTCAACGTCCAGCAAGACAGAGGCCCCTGAAAGCGTTTGGGCACTGTCTGGACTGTGGCTAGCCCCCGCGAGGATAATAATAATAATCTGTGAGTAAATGCTTAAATGCCTCTCTGTAACTCTCTACTGCCTTCTGCCATAGAGCAGAAAGAGCTCCTTGGGCCCATCTACTGGGCAAACAGCACATTGACCACAAGTGGCAGCTGACGGCAGGAACCTTCTCTTCCAGTTCAATGAATGTTTATATGTTTTGTGGTTCTTACATTATTAAAATTAGTGGTGGAGGTGGCAGAGTTCTGAATATCAAAATTAATAAACAATATTAATTTTGGAAAATGTCATCTTGCATCAATTAATTTTCCCTCCCCAACATTTTTGGCACAGTGAGCATAAGGTGTGCACGATGATGGAACCATTGCATAACTTGGGATATAATATCACAGGATTAGGTCTAGAGTGGGCAGATAAAAATTGCCACCAGCCCAAATTCTTCTTTGAAAAACTGGCAAACACTCAGGAAAATCAGGCTTTAATCCTGGCTACCTGCCTAGTGCAAACACTGACGGAGCTGAAAAATTCTGAGCCTGGAAAGAGAACTTAAAAACTGAAAGTTTCAAAGCCAGAGGCTTTTTGATTTGGTTTCACTGCGCATTTTACAAGATGCAAAAGCAGACCATATTTCTCCACCATTCTCACTAGCGGAGAGTGGGGGGATGGAGGTATTTACTCGCACATTATCTAATACAAAAGACATGGCTCTGCCCACAGGAGAAAAGCTATCAGTGTCCTACTCAGCCAAGGGTAGCCTCAATTCAGCTAACAGCCATGGCAGGGGCAACCCCCAAAGTCCTACTGCCACTGCCAGAGACACTGCCTCCTCTGAGCCACGTGCTTTCAAAGCAAAGCCAAGCCACAAAGTTAAAAGCAGCACAGAGAGAAGAGACTTCAGCTCTCCGAAGCAAAGAGTCATCCTCACTGCCAGCCTTCGCAAGTGCAACGCAGTCGCTTGCACCAACATGACCAATTCAACCCATCTGCTGAGCCCTGCCGAGCTGTGCGAAAGCAGCGAACCAGCAAACCACAGCCTCACCGCGATTCAGCACATGAGTCCAGCCCATCTGCAAGGCAAAGATTTTTGGGACAGCTATGCTGTGACTCTGTCCAGCAACAAAGCTTCACCGTGCCGCAAACCTCAGCTGCGGGCAGGTAAAAATCGCAAAGCATCCTGATGTAATCCAAAAGGGAAATCCCTGGAAAAAGCCATGAATTGAAACAGCAGAAAGATGATAAATCTTCAGCCTTATCTGAGAGCACAAATAACAAGCAGCACAAAGAAAGCCACGGGGCAGTACCACATGGGAAACAGAAGGGGCGCTTCAGAGATATGTCCCCATCTGCTTCTGAATCTGGAAGACAGTGCCCCCAGAGGGAAAAGAAAGGGCATCGCACCAGAAGGGCTCGTACTCAAGATCCCAAATGCTCCAGTGTCAGCGATGAGGAGTTCCTGAGTTACTTTGAATGGTTTGACCTGCCAGAAGAATATTGTGTTCAGCAACTACTTCATTATGGGTTGTCAGAAGAGGTGATAGAGCAAACACCTTTGTGGTTATTTAAGATGCTCAACATCCAACAAGACAGAGTCCCCTGAAAGCATTTGGGAATTGTCTGGACTGTGGTTAGCCCTCGCAAGTAGGTAATAATAATTTGTGAGTAAATGCTTCAATGCCTCTTTGTAATTCTCCATTGCCTTCTGCCATAGAGCAGAAATTGCTCCTTGAGCCCATCTGCTGGGCAAGTGGCATATTGACCAAAGCGGCATCTGACCATGGGAATCTTCTCTACCAGCTGAATTAATGGTTATATATTTTGCTGGTTATTCCTAGATCTAGATGTTATCCATAGAATGTTTCCATGACTGTGTAAGAACCAAAATATTATTAAAATTAGTGGCAAGAGGAGGAGAGAGTTCTGAGTAGCAAAATTAATAAGCAATATTAATTTTGGAAAATATCATCTCACAGCAATTAATTTCCCCTCTGCAACACTTCCCCAGTCAGAAAGGCACCACAGAGTCTTGGAGGGACCATTCCCAATGCCCTGGGATGGAGCAAACCCTGCAGACAGCAAAGAAGGCCAAGTGCAGCTGGGCTGTGGCAGGATGAGTGTGGCCACCCAGAGACAGGGGTTGTCCTCCCCTGGACTCAGCACTGCTGTGGCCACATCTGCATTCTTGGTGTCTGGGTGTGCAGTTCTCCAGTCTGGAGGAGTATGGAAGACTGGAGAAATGCATAGGAGATCTGCCAGGATGGGGGTTGACATCTCTGTGGAGAGGCTGAGGGACCTGAGCTGCTTCAGCCTGGGGAGTGGGGGCTCAGGGCACTGCAGCAGTAGTGTGAACATGGCTGAAGGGTGGGGCCAGAGGTGATGAAGCTCTTCTGGGTAGTGGGAAGAGACCAAAACCTCCACAAAATGCAGCTTGGAAGGGTCAGACTGGAGCTGAGGACAATGAAATGTCACTCAGAGGGCAGAGCAGATACAGATGAGGTCACTCAGAGGTCTCAAGGAATGGCCACTGAGAGCAGGGACACCTCAGTGAAGGTGTGGGAATGTCAGGTGAGAGCTGGGTGAGGAAGCAAGATGGGAGTCAACAGCCTGAAGACAAAGAGCTGCAGACATGGGACAGCGTAGCACAGGCTGCAGGAGATATGGCCAAGGGCTCTGGCCAGGCTGAAAGCCCAACAGGACCAAGGGCTCTGTCCCCTTGGCTCTGGCAGTTGCCTCTGCCAACAAGGCCTGGGAGGAGAAACTTTTCTGTGAGGCTTTCAGGCTCTGCTGTTCCAAGGGTTGTGGTCAGGGCTTGGCCTTTCTGCTCCATAAACCAAGCCCAAGGTTTTCTGCCCTGCTCTCTGCCTTTGTCTCCTGCCCTCATGGCCTCAATGAGCTGCTCTAAGGAGTCCCTGGGAGGCTTTGTCAGTAACGACCCTCAGTGGGGCCAATCAATGCTGCAAGGCACTTTGGGCTTTGCTTCTGATTTGCACTTCTGGAGAGGCTTGTTCAGGCTGCTGGCAGCACCTGAGGAGCATGGACTCAGCCCCAAACACTCCATGGGGCTCATTAAAACACTGCTGAGCCACAGCTTACCCTCTGGTGCTCGCCAAGAGTTCTGCAGCTCATTGCAGAGGTTTTTGTTCTGAGAAGCATCTGCTCCAAATGCTTTGCAAGGGAACATTTCATTACTTTCCAGCAGGAGTTGTCTCTGGGCAAGCAAAGCACAGCAGAGCCTGACCCAGGCTGCTCACAAGGAACAGACTCTGCAGCCATCTGCTCAGCACAGGCTGTGTCTGACACAGAAATGCTGCCAGGAGAAGCTTCTGCTGTGGTTCTGCAGTTGGGTTCCTCCTTGCTCCTTCTTGGGGAGGCCACAAAGTGTCACAGAATGCCCTACCCTGCTCACTGCTCACCCTCACTCCCCACTGCCTCCAGAAGAGGCCAGAGGCACACATGAGGTGCAGGATCTCCTCTGCCAGGGGCTGGGGGTCAGGGCTTGGCCCTTTGAATTCATGAACCCCCTCCAGGTTTGCTCAGCATCAGAGCCACCTTTAGCTGCTGTCCTGACCTGTCAGCACTGCCTCCAGCTCTCTGCTCTGTCCAGCCCCTGCAGGTGCTTCAGTGCCTCCAGTGATGCTTCCCTTGCATCCACTGTCTCCTTCTGCTCTAAGCAGGCACTGGGGACACTTTTCCAGTGTCCCTCCATGGGACCCATTAACACTCCAAGAAACTTCAAAGTTTAACTCTGACTTTGAATTCTAGAGAGGTTTCTTCAACTTCTCAGTCTCTGAGGTTCATGAACTCAGCACCAAAGCCACCAGAGGGGTCCTTAAAACACCTTGGGTTGGTCCTCTGCTGCTGAGCTAGGTGAGAGGCTTCCCATTCAGGTTGCTGCTTGTGTGTTCCGGGGTTTGGGTGCTGGCTCACTTTTCCTTGTGGATGGCAGCATGAGGGGAAGGGCTGCAGGGGCTTAGCTGCTGGCTGCTGCTTCCTGCTGTGCAGGTAGGCTCAGGTAATTCTGCATTATTGTCTCTCATCTGCATCTAATTCTACATCTCAGTTCTTTGTCTCAACCTAGAGTTTGTGTGTGTCACTTCTTTGCTGGGAGGAAACAAGCAGACAAACCTGTTACAGTGCATTAACTTGTTCCAGGCAACAGAGAGCCAGGCCACCCCTCTGCAGCACTCTGCTCTGCTGCACTGGCAAAGAGAGGACAGGTTGGAGAAACAGACTTTGAACCTGGACTCCTCTGGGCTCACAAAAGTCCAGGTTCATCTTCAAGGACATTGTTAGTGAGATCATCCTTCAGCACAGGGAGGTGTAACAGGTGCAGGGCAGCTGTGTGGTGACCAGCAGGTCACTCGTGGGCAGCCCAGCTCTGCTAACTGCGTTAGGACACAGAGAGACATTTGATCTCTTAAGGTTCTCAAGCAGGCTGAGAACAGTGGCAAAGATGAGGACCTGTTCCCCCTTCAGCAAATGTGGCCTCACTCAGCACACAAACCTGAGCTCACAAAAAGAAGCTGAGTGAAGACCCCCCCCAAAGAGAGAGAGAGAAGTGATTTTGAAAAGCACTCATTGGGAGCCAGCAGAGGACAGGAACAAAGCAGCCTGCCCTAATGTGTGGATGTCTTCTCCTTTTCCAGCAGTGCTCCATGGCCAGAGGCAGGCAATGTCCAACAGCAGCTCCATCAGCCACTTCCTCCTCCTGCCATTTGCAGACACACAGCAGCTGCAGCTGCTGCACTTCTGCCTTTTCCTGGCCATCTACCTGGCTGCCCTCCTGGGCAACAGCCTCATCATCACCACCATAGCCTGGGACCACCACCTGCACACCCCCATGTACTTCTTCCTCATGAACCTTGCCCTCCTTGACCTGGGCTGCATCTCCACCACTGTGCCCAAATCCATGGCCAATTCCATGTGGGACACCAGGGCCATCTCTTACACAGGATGTGTTCTCCAGCTCTTCTTCTTAATATTCCTAATTGATGCTGAGTTTTGTCTTCTCATAGTCATGTCCTACGACCGCTATGTTGCCATCTGCAGACCCCTGCACTATGGCACCCTGCTGGGCAGCAGAGCTTGTGCCCACATGGCAGCAGCTGCCTGGGCCAGTGGCTTTCTCAATGCTCTGCTGCACACAGCCAATACATTTTCCCTGCCTCTCTGCCAGGGCAATGCTGTGCACCAGTTCTTCTGTGAAATCCCCCAGATCCTCAAGCTCTCCTGCTCCACAGCCTACCTCAGAGAAGTCGGACTTATTGTGTTCAGTGTCTGTTTATTCTTTGGCTGCTTTGTGTTTGTTGTGGTTTCCTATGTGCAGATCTTCAGAGCAGTGCTGAGGATGCCCTCTCAGCAGGGACGCCACAAAGCCTTTGCCACCTGCCTCCCTCACCTGGCTGTGCTCTCCCTGTTTGTCAGCACTTGCATGTTCGCCTACCTGAAGCCCCCCTCCATCTCCTCCCCATCCTTGGATCTGGTGGTGTCAGTTCTGTACTCAGTGGTGCCCCCAGCAGTGAACCCTCTCATCTACAGCCTGAGGAACCAGGAGCTCAAGGATGCCCTGAGAAAATTGTTTGGACATTTTTAAGCAGTGAGAGACTTCCAACATTTCTCTGCAAATGTCTGCCCATGGATGCCATGAGAGGTTGTTGCTGTCTTTCCTTCTTTGCCTTTTGTTAACCTTTTTCAATCTGGGATGCCCCTTCTCTCCTACTTCAGTGCCCTCCCCATCTTATGTGACCCAAAGACTTTGTGTTCATCACCAGACAGGTTCTCTGTGTGTCTAAACACAATCAGTGAACCTGCAGCTTCTTGTCTGAGATCCACCCTCAGCGGGGCAGGAAGGAGTGGGGAATGAAAACATCTTTGTGACTGCTCCAGCTTTGGCCTGGCTGTTCTGTTGGTGTGGCAGCAGAAGCTGCCTGAAGACCTCCAGGGCTGATGCTCTTGTGCTGCCCTAGGTACATGGGCATAAAGGGTGTGAATACCTCTCAGGATCTCCTGGAAGGCAAAGTAGGTGACACAGGATGATTTTCCCTTGTGCCATGGATGCCTCTCACCTTTGCAGCTTATCTCTGTCTGATCCCCAGCACCTGCTGTGCACTTTGGAAGGACTGTGGCTGTGGTGGGAGCCCAGAGAACTCTGCAGTGGTAGGCACTGCTGTGGGGGCAGCCCAGACTGGGCTGTGGTGGGGAGAGGACATTAGCAGTGGATAGAGGGCAGAGGTGGTGGGAGAGCTCAGAGGGAGCTGAGCTGGGCTGGAAAGTGATGGAAGCGAAAAAGCTCCATGACTACCTCATAAAGTGGCATGGCCATGTGGGGTGAGGACTTGCAGTGAGGTCTGTGGGGCAGAGCCAGGGCTCGTGGAAGTGATCAAAGACAGGGAGGTGCAGGAGGGAGGAGACTGGTCTGTGCCCTTGGTGGCATGGACAGAATGGGATGGTGGCTCAGGGCATTTGTGACCCTTCCAAGTACTGGCTGCTCACTCCAGGTTTATGGCTGACTTCACTGTAATCACAGAATCACAGAATAGAATCATAGAATCAGCCAGGTTGGAAGAGACCTCCAAGCTCATCCAGTCCAACCTAGCACCCAGCCCTGGCCAATCAACCAGACCATGGCACTAAGTCCTTATCCGGGCTTTGCTTGAACACCTCCAGGGACAGCAACACCATCACCTCCCCGGGGCAGCCCATTCCAATGCCAATCACTCTCCCTGTCAAGAACTTCCTTCTAAACATCCAGCCTGGACCTCCCCCCGCACAACTTCAGGCTGTGTCCCCTTGTTCTGTTGCTGGTTGCCTGGCAGAAGAGACCAATTCCACCTGGCTACAGCCTCCCTTCAGGTAGTTGTAGACAGCAATGAGGTCTGCCTTGAGCCTCCTCTTCTCCAGGCTAAACAATCCCAGCTCCCTCAGCCTCCCCTCGTAGGGCTGTGCTCCAGGCCCCTCACCAGCCTTGCTGCCCTTCTCTGGACACCTTCCAGTACCTTAACATCTCTCTTGAATTGAGTGGCCCAGAAATGGACACAGCACTCAAGGCCTGACCAGTGCTGAGTACAGGATCAGAATAACCTCCCTTGTCCTGCTGGCCACACTGTTCCTGATCCAGGACAGGATGCCATTGGCTCTGCTGCCCACCTGAGCACACTGCTGGCTCATGTTCAGCTACTCTCTACCAGCACCCTCTCTGCCTGGCTGCTCTCTCCGTCCCCAGCCTGTAGCACTGCTTGGGGTTGTTATGGCCGAAGTGTAGAACCCCTGGTCTTGTTCAATCTCATCCCATTGGCCTCTGCCCACCCATCCAGCCTGTCAAGGTCCCTCTGCAGGGCTCTCCCACCCTCCAACAGCTCCACAGCTGCTCCTTGCTTGGTGTCATCTGCAAACTTACTGATGCTGGACTCAATCCCCTCATCCAGATCATCAATAAAGATATTGAACAGGACTGGGCCCAGCACTGATCCCTGGGGAACACCACTAGTGCCAGCTGCCAACTGGATGTGGCACCATTCACCACCACTCTCTGGGCTCGGCCTTCCAGCCAGTTCCTGACCCAGCACAGAGTGAATTTGTCCAAGCCACGAGCTGCCAGTTTAGCCAGGAGCTTGTTGTGGCAGACAGTGTCAAAGGCTTTGCTGAAGTCCAGGTAGACTACATCCACAGCCTGCCCCACATTCACCTGGCAGGTAACCTGATCATAAAAGGAGATCAGGTTGGTCAGGCAGGACCTGCCCTTCCTAAACCCATGCTGGCTGGGCCTGATCCCTTGGCCATCCTGTAGGTGCTTTGTGATGGCACTCAAGATGACCTTTTCCATGACCTTGCCTGGCACTGAGGTCAGGCTGACAGCTCTGTAGTTTTCTGGTTCCTCCTTCTGGCCCTTCTTGTGGATGGCATCACATTGGCAGCTTCCAGTCTTTGGGGACCTCTCCAGTGAGCCAGGACTGTTGATAAATGATGGAGAGTGGCTTGGCCAGCTCAGCTGCCAGCTGTCTCAGCACCCTAGGATGGATCCCATCTGGTCCCATAGACTTGTAAGGATCCTAGTGGCTCAGCAGGTCCATTACTTCTTCCTTGTGGATTACAGGGGAACTATACTAGTCCCTGACTCCATCTGCCACTTCAGGAGACCAGTTGGCCTGGAGACAACCTGTCCCACTAGTGAAGATTGAGGCAAAGAAGGTGTTAAGCACCTCTGCCTTTTCCTCATCCTTTGCTACTCTATTCCCCTCTCTATCTAATAAGGACTGGAGGTTGTCCTTGCCCCTTCTCTTGCCATTAATATACTTAAAGAAACATTTTTAATCTCCTTACCAGCAGTGGCAGCCTAAGCTCTAAATGGGCTTTTGCCTCTCTCATTTTCTTCCTACAAGACCTAGCAACATCCCTGAACTTTTCCTGGGACACCTCCCCTTGTTTCCAAAGGCCATACACCCTCTTTTTTTTCTTTTAATTCCTTTAGCAGCTCCTTGCCCATCCAGTCTGGCTGCCTCCCTCCTCGGCTCCTCTTTTGATACATTGGCACAGCTGCTCTTGTGCCTTCAGGAGTTCTCTCTTGAAGCAGGTCTAACCTTTCTGGACCTCTTTGTTTCTAAGGGCTGTTTCCCTGGGAACTTTCCGAGTTAGTTCCTTAAATAAGCTGAAGTCTGCCCTTGGGTAGTCCAGTGTGGAGATTTTGTTAATGCCTCTCCTGGTTTCACTCTAACCTTTCATGGTCACTGGGCCCCAGGCAGCCTCCAATCACCACATGTCCCACCAGCTCCCCTCTATTTGTGCACAGCAAGTCAAGCAGGGCTGCACCCCTGGTAGCTCCTGAGATAAAATGTTGTCCTCCATACACTCTAAGAACCTTCTAACTGCTTCTTCTCTGCAGTATTTACTCCTAGCAGATGACTGGCAGGTTAAAGTTGCCCACAAGAACAAGGGCAGGTGATCCTGAGGCAGCCTCCAGCTGTGCGGTCGTGGGAAGCCAGCGGAGGCAGGATCGGGGTACTGATGAGTCGACTCAGCTAGCTGCAAGCAGTAGAGTATGCTTTATTCAGCAATACAGCAGCTTATATATGCTACTTGGGAGAGGCATGCACAACTAGTTTAATGTTGGTACAAGTGGAGAGTACAGATTGGCTCAGAGTTATGTGCAAGGTACAGATAGGTCACTCTGTACCAAAACAAGCTGTGGTGCCTATCCCTGCATCTGGTGGGCTCGGGCCCCTGCAGCTGCGCATGGGGGTGCCAACCAGTGCCTGGTATTTTGAATCCAGGATGGACTCAAGGACACTTTGCAGCACGAGTTCTCATGTTTACCAGCTCATGTCCTCTTAGCAAGAAAATTCTCCCACACAGCTGCTTAAAGAATAATAAATCAACCTCTACTTCCTGGCTGGGTGGTCCTTAACAGACTCCAGCCAGGATGTTGGCCTTGTTGGCCTTCCCCCTAAAACTTCCCCATAGTAACTCAAACTGATTGTCCTTAATCTCTACCTCTATGATGTCCAGAACACCCCTAATATACAGAGCCACTCCTCCACCCCTTCTCCCTCACCTGTCTCTCCTGAAGAGTCTGTAGCCATTGATTAGAGCACTCCAGTTGTGTGAGTCGTCCACCACGTTTCTGTGATGGCGACAACATCGTAGTTTTCCCTTGTACCAAGGCTTCCAGCTCCTCTTGTTTGTTACCCATGCTGCGTGCACTGGTATACACACACTTCAGCTGGGCTGCTGGTTTTACCCCTGTCTCTGGCCTACCACCCTCAGCCTCCTTTGGTTTGTCTCTAGTACTGTTGTGTTTAACCCCCTCCCCACTCCAGCCTAGTTTAAAGCCCTTTCAACAAGCCCAGCCAGCTCATGTGCCAGGGTCCTTGTCCCCCTCTGAGACAGTTGTACCCCATCTGTTGCTTGCAGACCTGTGGCCATACAAAGTTCCCCAAGATCAAAGAACCCAAAATTGTGTTGGTGGCACTAGCCTCTGAGCCACTTGTTAATCAGGGATGATTTCCTATTCCTCTCAGCATTCCAGCCTGCCACTAAGGCCCCTGCTCTCTCAACTGCTTTTCCCAGTGCCTTGAAGTCTCTTTTGATTGCTTTTAGACCTCTGGTATCGACATCATAATTTCCTGCCTGTATAACAAACAAGGGGTAGTAATCAGACATCAGGGAATGCTGTGATGAAGGGATGGGGCAACGACTTGATAC
>WAAF01013613.1:0-10970 GCA_013400475.1 Tricholaema leucomelas
CCCATCAGGATCTAGCAGGTCTGGCACAGTAGAAGTTTCCCCATGGTCAAAGAACCCCATGGTCAAAAGTTTCCCCATGGTCAAAGAAATACACAAATGAAGGGAGAAAAATGACTTTTTTTTTCCAATCAAGCTGGTTTTAAAAGAAAAAAAGGTTTGTAATGTGCATTTAGGAAGAAATTAGCAGTAAAGCTTCGTGAGATGCATAGGGACTGGAGCTCAGTCAAATGCAGCTACCACATCCTGCATCAGTTATGATGTGAGATATGCACTTCACAGCTTAATCATCTTTGGCTCTTACAAAATAAGCCTGGGACAGCATGAACAGAAAAAAAATGCTTCTTGGTGCTCTGAACAATGTAAGTCCATAAAAATGCATTTAAAGGGAGCAAGCAGCAAACGGGAGGGGAGCCTTAACAATATTAACAGGTTTATACAAACAGCCACATCCACCCAACAGCATAACCAAACAGAGTGAGAGTTGTGTTATTATCATCAACACAGAAAGTCTCTCTTTATGCTAAGCCTTTGTCTTTATCATGCAAACCTCTGCAGCCAGATGTAAAACCTGGCTCTGACTCCTGCTCTGTATCTGGCTGACAGTGGCGATGATTTGTTTTCTGCCCACGTGCAGCGTAGCAGCCTAGGAAAGGGAACTCTAGAATCTAATCTGTGCATCATTAGCTGCATTCACACCTTGTATTCCCTCCTGCAGTGCTGGCTTACTGACTAACTTGCATTTCTCATCCAAAATGCTTGCATTCAATGCACTCAAAGCCAGACCTGCAGCTGGTAGTGGGCAAGGGAAGATGAACCGTCACTGTGACGTTCGTCTTTATGACAGCATCTTGCCAACTGAAACCTGAACAATGCCACCCCAACATCTTTCTTGTTACTGTTCAGAAGCAAAGTAAAAGCTCCACGGTCCACCTCACACCACTTAACTGGCAGCAGCAGGAATTACTGTAGCAGGTGGGCCAGTGTGGTTTTAAAAGCAATGTAATACAATCAGCTGCACAAGATCAGATTTCAGGGAATGCAAAAGACATCCAGAGCAGAGTCTGATCCTTAAGCAACCCTAATATTGGCATTAAAGTGTTCAAGATCCCACAGGGACCATTTTATCTTTTGACCCCAGGTTTTAATTGAAACTTTAAACAAAATATATTACCTATTTAATGCAGCTGAGCTGGACTCTGGCCTCTGTAGCGTGTGTTGCCATGCCAAGTAAATTAATCTGTGTAACCTTAGCATCTACTTTTTAATTGACATCAAAGAAACAGGACATAGAGAAAATAAATACCAAGCCAACCCTATGCAGCTTGTTGAATAATTATTTTGATTCTAGTTTTAAGGTTTTTGCTGGTTTGGGTTCTTTTAAGGAAAAAGAAAGAAAGCCAACAAAACCCCAAACCTGAAAAGGTTTTACTTCTTGGTACAAAGCCAGAGAAACATATGGTTTCTTTAGCTGAGCTGTTGCACACCTGGCAAAATAAATCACAGCAACAGGAGACCAAAATCTACCCTGCAACTTTTCCCCGTGCACAAACACATCTGATGCTGGTCTTCTGGCCCTGCCTTTTGCACCGTGAGTAAAATGCAGTGTCAGCTGGGGGGGCTTGCTTTGCAAGGCTCAACTCCTCTACCTTCAAGAAGCAGGCTGCTTAGTTCTGGAGAATGAGGCTCAGTGAGGCAGTGGCACACTGGGGCGGTGACTCACTGAGCCTGTCAGAGCAAACGGCCAATAGAAGCAACTGCAGGAAAGGAAGTGCAGCACAAACGGGGAGAGCAGGTGGTGCAAAGGCTTAACGCCGCTGCAGTGTTAATGCTACCTACCTGACTCCCAGCGCTGGAGTCTCAGTTTAAATAGTTTGTTTCCTGTGTATTTGCTTCTGGAGGAGGGGAGATTTAGACTGGATGTTAGGAGGAAGTTCTTTACAGTGAGGGTGGTGAGACACTGGAACAGGTTGCCCAGGGAGGTTGTGGATGCTTCCTCCCTGGAGGCGTTTAAGGCCAGGCTGGATGAGGCCTTGAGCAAGCTGCTCTAGTGGGAGGTGTCCCTGCCTATGGCAGGGGGTTGGAGCTGGATGATCCTTGAGGTCCCTTCCAACCTAAACCATTCTATGATTCTATGTGCACCACACAGAGAACAAAGCCTTGAGGAAACCTCCAATGCCATGACTGAATAACTGTTAACACCGGGAGGAAGCACTGCTTTCCTACATCACAGCCAGTCCGTGTGCCACCAGACCAAGCACAGCAACTGCCACAAACTCGGAGCACAGCCATCACAATGACAACTTCAGCAGATAATCATAGAATGGTTTAGGTTGGAAGGGACCTCAAGGATCATCCAGCTCCAACCCCCCGCGCATAGACAGGGACACCTCCCACTAGAACAGGTCGCTCAAGGCCTCATCCAACCTGGCCTTGAACACCTCCACAAACTGCAACTATTCTTGGGATTCATAACAAACCATGAAGACTACTCCCACGTGTACAGAAACAGGGAAGGAAGGACCCTTCCCTCCTGAGCAGAAAGGAAGCGCCCCTGTTCCTTCCCCTTCCTGCCCAGTAATGAGCACATGGTGAGTAGGCACAGCTCAGAGCCAAATTCATGTGGGTCCAGGTGTAAGAGACAGGACTGGCTTATTTCAGGTCCTCTAGTGCCCCTTTTAAAGGTGAAAACCAGGCAGATGAGTTATGGAATGCTGTTTGTCAAAGGAAGTCTTACAGCAAATGTGTTCACAACTCTATCTTGGACACACACCAAATGAGAAATAAACCATCCAGCCATCTCTCTGACGCTCAACAACACACTCTGAGCTGTGTGGTGGATGAACTCCTGATAATGGATGCAGTTGCCTTGCTCTCCTGTCACATCTGCTGCAAAAAGATGACTGAACAGATGTTTAGGACTCATCTCACCCACAGGATCCCAGGCTCACAGGATGTCAGGGGTTGGAAGGGACTGANCTTCAACTGGGGAGCCCAAAACTGAACACAGTATTCAAGATGAGGTCTCAGCAGGGCAGAGTAGAGGGAGAGGAGAACCTCCCTTGATCTGCTGGACACACTCCTCCCAATACACCCCAAGATCCCATTGGCCTTCTTGGCCACAAGGGCACATTGCTGTGCCATGGGTAACTTGTTAGCCACCAGGACCCCCAGGTCCCACTCCACAGGGCTGCTTTTCCCAGCTCAAGTTGGCAAGTTTGAGCTAGTTATCTGAGCTCCTTCTACAGGAGAGTCATAGAATCACAGAATCAACCAGGTTGGAAGAGACCTCCAAGATCATCCAGTCCAACCTAGCAGTCAGCCCTAGCCAGTCAACTAGAAGTATGCTTGCAGGACACAATCTGTACAATCAAAAAACCAGATGGCCTTAATTACTCCCCAAAGGTATCTTTTTCTTTCTATACTATGAAGAGAGCCTCACCCAGTCTTGTCAGCTAACCTTTACACTGCTACAGGTAGGAGAGACTAACCTAGCTGCAGTCATGTACCCCCACGTAGATGCAGCCAGGACTGCTTTAACAAATCAGTCTGAGCCTTGCTGTTAATATTGCTGTACTGCATTCAAGTCACTACCCAACTCTTTATGAAGCCTCTTGGACTGCCTTTGCAGAACAGTTCTGAAAGAGTTGGGGCTGTTCAGTCTGCAGAAGAAGAGGCTCCCAGGTGACCTTCTTGTGGCCTTCCAGGATCTGAAGGGGGCTACAAAAAAGCTGGGGAGGGACTTTTTAGGCTGTCAGGGAGTGACAGGACTGGGGGGAATGGAGCAAAGCTGGAGGTGGAGAGGTTCAGAGTGGAGGTGAGGAGGAAGTTGTTGAGCATGAGAGTGGTGAGAGCCTGGAACGGGTTGCCCAGGGAGGTGGTTGAGACCCCGTCCCTGGAGGTGTTTAAGGCCAGGCTGGCTGAGGCTGTGGGCAGCCTGCTGTAGGGTAGGGTGTCCCTGGGCATGGCAGGGGGGTTTGGAACTGGCTGATCCTTGTGGTCCCTTCCAACCCCGACTGATTCTATGAACAGCTAACAAGCCACACCTCAGCAACTAGTGTGGAGGAAGCTCTGGGTTCCCTGCAACGGTTGTCATCACAACAGCCACCGAAATCAATGATGCACTAATGGTAACTTGCACTTTCCAGGGCTCCATAGCAGTCTATTCTCTTTGCAATAGGCTGAAAGGGGCTAAGGTAATCTTAGCTGACCCTGACTTGTTAAGCCATTAGGGCATCCATGAAATGTCAGCAGAGGCCTACAGGAAATAGAAGCCAAGACCAGGCAAAGGACTGAGCTGGTCTCTGTGTTCACTGTCTCTTTGTGAGTTAATAAATGCAAATCCCAGGAGCAGAGTGAACTTGGACACGGTGTGCTATGTTTATAAAGGAAGCTGAGAAAGGCCTCCTGAACCTGAAAAAGTAAACAATGGGCAAAAAAACAAGTTAAAAGCTAAAGTATCTTACAGGCCATGTTGGTTCTCAAGAAAGCATCTACTGACGGGCAAAGAAAAAGGGTGGCACAAGCCTGCTTCGTGATGAAACAATCAGCATGCCAGAAGCAACACTGGTTTACTTTTTCCACCTTCTGTACTCCTGAGGAGCGATTTGATCAGAATGCAGGGATTGGTATCCACCCTAAAGAGGGCAGGGAAACTTTGGAGGGCTTGCTGGAGCACTGCAGTACTCCAACAGCCACTTCAGGACACAGACAGTGAACAGAGGCTTAATTCGCAGAGTGGTGACTGTTGATAACCCCATCAAATTCATCAGCAAGTGCTGCTAAGTGAGGCTGATAAAAGCCTAGCTCAGCTAAGACTCCTTATGAACAGAAGTACAGGCAATAATCAGCTTCTGCATTTCAGGGATCTTACTAATTTGCATTACTCTGCTAAAGGTCGGCATCCAGGGGGAAGTAACTGTCTACTGAGCTGTTAAGGAAGTGTTTATTCTGCTATTTACATCAGACATTTGTCACTGGGACATCAGAAATACTCAATACAGCATCTGCAAACGTGCAGCATCCGTTACAACTACGATCTTAGAACGTGCTTTCTCCTCTGCCCAAGCACTTTTAAGGAGCTAAGATGCCTTTCCTAAGTAGTGAGTTGTACCTCCTTTCAACACCTGTGTCAAAACAATTTCTATCAACCAGTACATTCCTCAGTATTTTAGACACTGGTGGTGTAGTTTAAAGCGGGACAGGTTGCCCTTTTACCGCTTCCAAAAGAGCTCACGCACGGGACTGGAGAGCTGGCAAGTGTAAATGGAAAGGCAATTCATATAGCACAGTGCTACAGTGCAAAGCACAGCAAAGCATATGAGACACCAACAAACCCACACTCTGGGCTTAACACCGACGCTCACTAAGCCAAAGCTTCACACAAAACTCCCTTTACACCAGGCCAAGCAAAAATCCCAGCCTGAAATACTCCCTCCGCTGCCATGCCTCTCTACCCCCATACCGACACTGTGGTGACACAGCACAGAATTCAGCTTGGCAACTCCAGGCCCCAATTAAGCTGCTCTAGGGCTAATTGGCAGCATCACCAAGGCCTCCTCCTCCACAGGAGATAAGAGCTGGGCATCATCCCAGGAGGGGAGAGAAAGAGAAAAAGGGGCAGAAACTGACTATTCAGCCAAATGTGTAGGGATGCAGGACTTTACAGTATTACCAAGGTTGGAAGAGACCTCATAGATCATCAAGTCCAACCTGTTACCACAGAGCTCAAGGCTAGACCATGGCACCAAGTGCCACGTCCAATCCTGCCTTGAACAGCTCCAGGGACGGCGACTCCACCACCTCCCTGGGCAGCCCATTCCAGTAGCCAATGACTCTCTCAGTGAAGAACTTTCTCCTCACCTCAAGCCTAAATTTCCCCTGGCACAGCCTGAGGCTGTGTCCTCTTGTTCTGGTGCTGGCTGCCTGAGAGAAGAGAGCAACCTCCCCCTGGCTACAACCACCCCTCAGGTAGTTGTAGACAGCAATAAGGTCTGCCCTGAGCCTCCTCTTCTCCAGGCTAAACAACCCCAGCTCCCTCAGCCTCTCCTCGTAGGGCTGTGCTCGAGGCCTCTCCCCAGCCTCGTTGCCCTTCTCTGGACACGTTCAAGCATCTCAATGTCCCTTCTAAACTGGGGGGCCCAGAACTGAACACAGTACTCAAGGTGTGGTCTAACCAGTGCAGAGTACAGGGGCAGAATGACCTCCCTGCTCCTGCTGGCCACACCATTCCTGATGCAGGCCAGGATGCCATTGGTTCTCTTGGCCACCTGGGCACACTGCTGGCTCATGTTCAGGTGGGTATCAATCAGCACCCCCAGATCCCTTTCTGTTTGGCTGCTCTCAGCCACTCTGACCCCAGCCTGTAGCTCTGCATGGGGTTGTTGTGGCCAAAGTGCAGCACTCGGCCCTTGGACTTATTGAATGCCATCTCCTTGGACTCTGACTTAGAGGTATGGAATACAAAGATTTGACTTTCCATTAGACATCCTGGACCCTTCTAGCTTCTGAAGGTTTGTAACTCTGTGGTGTTCCTATTTCTTTCATCTCCTTAATGTACCCTCTATAAAGATGCCTGATGAAAAGCATGTGGAGGTGAACTCTAAAACCAGAAACACTACCTCAGGCAAATCAATGTCTCTTGCAGCACTTCAGGAATTTGGCTAAAATGTGGAAAGACAGCTAGGCTGGTCCTGTAGGAAGAGGTCTCCCACTGTCAGTGTTTAACCAACAGTGCATCAGCTGGGAAGCACATTTTGGAACAACTTGCAAGAACACGTAGCTACCTCTGTGGAGCTGTTTGGGTATCTGTTGGCTCACATGGAAACTCAAGATCCAACACCCACACTACATTTCATGTCACGGTCAATCTCGCTCCATTTTCTATGAATTTTAGTTTCAAAGATGACTAAATTTGAGATTTAAAAACCCTGTTATGACTGCACATGAGGTCTCCAAGACAGCGGGTGAGAAACTCTGCAGGCAGAGAAAAACTGCAAGCACACAGGTGCCGCACGGACGTTACGGCAGGCATTTGGTGCCTCAAAGCCTCTCCACTTCTGATGCCTCATCCAGTATTGCTCTTATTAGCATTTAAGCTCTGGAACTGGTTGAGCTCTTCTCACCTGGTGACAAATATTTTTGGTTTTATTAGCCAATTCATCTGCCTGGCTAAGCTCTTTTGTTTCACCCTGATTCCTCCGACATCTTCCTAGTAACAACACACTTACCCATCATGTTGTATAAGCTCTGTGGTGCAAACTGCCTTGGCATTTTCTGTATTGCTTCTTTGTAAACGGTAAGGGCATCCTGAAAAGCAAAACACAAGTCAGGCACCCATTTCAAAAGCAGTCTTTCACATACAAAGTAAACTCAATCTTCCTTCCCCAGCCTTTCATATATGAAGTAAATAATCTTCTCCAAATGAAAGGTAGAGAGAGAAATAAAACAGATTGGTGTCAGAAATACCACAGAAAGTTCACGTTTCTCATTTTCAAAAGGTTTACCAAATTCAGTGCAGGCGAATCACTACCTGATGGCTGAGACAGAGTAAGTGACCTAAAACTAAAGAAATCATTGCCTACTGCCAAGCAATAGCAAAACATAACCCTCACGGCTGAAGTGTGCTCCACAGAAAGAGATGGGCCACAATGTCAACGACTGTCGGGCTTGAGCAGGGCTGAGTAGCTGAACAGCCTGAGAACTGCTAAGAGGTGCAGCTGCAGGGAAGCAGCCTTGGGTAGAGGCTGGGAAAGTTTCAGCTGCTGTCTGTAGCTGAGCTGTGCGAGGGGGGCAAGCTGGTCAGCCCTGGGGAAGGCAAAACGTTCTGGCTGTCTGCGCAAAGGGGGATCAAGGAGGGCAGTTGGTCAGGTCTGCCTCTGTGCCTGTGGGCAGCCCACGCTCTGCTAGGTAAGCCTATCAGAAGTACATGCCCTGTACTGAGTCCACGGTACCAGCACCACACTCAGCTCCAAGGAACGGACTGACCACCCACGTACCACACTGGTATGAGCCTGTGTCCTTCCCGCGCAGCCTAATGAGGCCAACTCGGCAAACGATGTCCAACATCGGACTCCCTTCACAAATGTGCTGTGCCTTGAATCCCTTCATCGTGCATTTATGACTCATTCAGCACTGAAGATGATCCCTGGTCACTCTGTTACCTCTGCAGCATTTTCGTGTGGGTTTGGGAGCTCCCCACCCCAGCTAGAAATTCACCAGCCTAACTCAGCTGGCTGGAAGTCAAGGAATGGAGCTGGATCTATAGCATGGCACGATCTACAAGCATACATATACATATGTACACACACAGTATATACAGGTAATTACAACTATATACAGTAACATACAAGTTAAAAGTAACAGAGAGATACAAAACCCCACCTGAGCTGCCAGACTACTACTACCAAGAGGGCTTTCAAACCAGCTTCCCTCGTTCCTCCTTTCCAACTCCCCTCTCTTACCTCACAATCTCCCTTATCATAGAATCATAGAACCATAGAATCACAGAATCCACCAGGTTGGAAGAGACCTCCAAAATCATCCAGTCCAACCTAGCATCCAGCCCTAGCCAATCAACCAGACCATGGCACTAAGTGCCTCATCCAGGCTTTGCTTCAACACCTCCAGGCACGGCAACTCCACCACCTCCCTGGGCAGCCCATTCCAATGCCAATCACTCTCTCTGACAACAACTTGCTCCTGACATCCAGCCTAGACCTCCCCTGGCACAGCTTGAGACTCTGTTCCCTTCTTCTGTTGCTGGTTGCCTGGCAGAAGAGACCAACCCCACATGGCTACAACCTCCTTTCAGGTAGTTGCAGACAGCAATGAGGTCTGCCCTGAGCCTCCTCTTCTGCAGGCTGCACACCCCCAGCTTGCTCAGCCTCTCCTCATAGGGCTGTGCTCCAGGCCCCTCTCCAGCTTTGTTGCCCTTCCCTGGACACGTTCCATTACCACAGAACCACAGAATTAACTCGGTTGGAAAAGACCTTCAAGATCATTGAGCCCAATCTATCACCTAACACCTTCTACTTAACTAAACCATGGCACGAAGTGCTTCATCCAGCCTCCTCTTAAACACCTCCAGGCATAATGACTCCACCACCTTCCCAGGCAGCCCATTCCAATGGGCAATCACTCTTTCCAGGAAGAACTTCTTCCTAACATCCAGCCTAAACCTGCCCTGGTGCAGTTTGAGACTTTGTCCTCTTGTTCTATCACTGTTTGCCTGGGAGAAGAGACCAGCCCCACCTGGTTACAACCTCCTTTCAGGTAGAGAGCAATGAGGTCTCCCTTGAGCTTTTTCTTCGCCAGGCTGAACAATCCCAGCTCCCTCAGCTGCTCCTTGTAAGGCTGTGCTCCAGCCCCCTCACCAGCCTTGTTGCCCTTCTCTGGACCTTAACATCGCTCTTGAATTGAGTGGCCCAGAAGTGAACACAGTACTCAAGGTGCAGCCTGAGCATCGCTGATTACAGGGGTAGAATAACCTCCCTTGTCCTTCTGGCCAGGATGCCATTGGCTCTCTTACATGCAGAGTGAGGTGAGAAAGGTCAGCCAGGGGTATCAGAAAAATGATTAGTTTGAATCACGTAGGTTTAGGCAGAGATATTAAAGCAGATGGCAGCCAGACAGACAGTGACTATCTTAGCTCTTGTTTCATGGTTTTATATGCCCAAGTAAAACCAATGGGTAATGTAGACATCACTCTTATTTTCTTTTCACAGCTAACAATCTAATTTCTCTCATTAAAATATTCCAATTAGCCTCAAAGCAGCACAATTTTCTACACCACCCCACTGTACAGCTGCAGCTTGAAAAGGCTGAAATATGCTTGGGAAAAAAAATCAGGACTATGATCAAATCAAGGCTGGGTCAGACTGCAACGAGCACCAGGCAGAAATCTAATGAATTATATTTTTAAGATCCCTTGCACCCCCCAGGTACTGCACTCCGACTCTACACTATCAGTCTCAGAGATAAGATGCTGCTGTTCTCCTATCTCTCTGGATGTATTAGCTGCCTGTGACTGTTTGAACCAATTAGTAACTGCCACCTGGCAGAGCTGGATCCAGCAGATGGATGACAGAGAATCCATAGAGCTTGTGCATGCCTAAACTTAAACACTGGAGGTAGCTGTCACAGACATGGAGAGGTGTATGATGGAAATCCATGTGTAACTCCTGTCCTGAAGTGTGCCTGGCAACGCAAAGAGACAATGACTTTCAAAGTCTGCTAAAGGTCAAAATTCAAGTGAATGCCCAGGTTTAGTTATCTCATCAGGGAAAAAAGGAGAGCACTCACAACAGTCACATCTGCACACATAAATAAGATTGGGAGGGCTTGGGTGCAGCCTACAGTTGCATCATATCCAGATCCTCCTCAGAGTCACCTTAGCTGAAAACAGCACAGAATGGGATGTTCTTAATCACTGAAGTTCTGAATTGCTCCAATTGGATCTTGGCTTTGGAGATCTAAAACCAAATTTAAATGCATTTTTTTTTCAACTAAGGCTGGACTTACTCTGTTCCAAATTAAAAAGCCAATAGACTGCAAGCCAGCTGGTCTGTAAGTAGGCTACATCCTTTGTATACCACTCATGGAGAGAAAGCCAGACCCAATGAATTAACACATAACAGAGCTGACCACTGCTGAAGTTGACTCTGACATAAGAATGTCACACTGCTAATTAACATTGTCACACTCTGGCTGTAGACTGTAAATACTCTCTGTAGAGAATGCTAACCTTGCTTTGGTGAAATTCAGTCAATCTGGCATTTGATGCATTTTTGAAGTTTGCATAGAGACAGGGTTCTGTGCTTTGGCCACAACAACCCCAAGCAGCGCTGCAGGCTGGGGACAGAGTGCCTGAGAGCAGCCAGGAAGAAAGGGACCTGGGGGTGCTGGTAGACAGTAGCTGAAGATGAGGCAGCAGTGTGCCCAGGTGGGCAGGAGAGCCAATGGCATCCTGGCCT
>WAAF01013613.1:11560-32233 GCA_013400475.1 Tricholaema leucomelas
TTCTATCTTGGAGGTCTCCTCCAACCTGGCTGATTCTAGGCCTCCATGCATTTATGATTCATTGATATACACCAGCAGTGTATCTTGCAGTTCTGGGTTTTGGCACTGTGCCATCCAATGAGATCTGGACGGGCTGTAGTGCTGGACAAAGGGTAACCACACGAAGCTCAATAAGAGCAAGTGCAGGGTGCTGCATCTGGGAAGGAATAACAACAGGCACCAGTACACAGCTTGGGGTACCCTGCTAGAAAGCAGCTTTGTGAAGAAAGACCTTGGAGACAAAATGTCTCATTTATGCATGAAGCTTTTCTCATGACACCGTAGATAGACAAACCTGGAGCCTTACCTCGTAGCGCCCTTGTTCATGAAAAAGTTTCCCTAAATTATAAAGGCAGCTAGTAACAGAGCTTTTGTGAGCATGAGGATCCTTTAAGTTTTCATCAGGGATCTCTGAACACTTCAGGAAAGTCCTCCTGGCTTCCTCTGTCTTCCCTTGGTTCATCAGGATGATACCAGTATTTAAATAGGCAGCTGTGGAGAGGGGAAAAAATATTAGCTTTTAATGGGCTTCCATTATGCTCCACCTAATCTTTGCTTTACTTCAGAGCAATCTGTTATCTAATTTTGGATAACACAGATCAATCACTAGTGAGCAACACATGAGGTAGGCACTCAGAGGCAAGGAAAGGAGAAAGTGACTATAAAGACTGAGGAAGGAGGGAAGAGAACACTGTTTAGGAAGGCTGCTCCATTTTTTCCCTCTTAGAGGACTGTATCAAACAAACAGCACTGCTGCTTGAGATAGAAGAAAAAACACACATACACAGAAACGTACAGATATATACAGGTATGTGTATGTGTAGGTGTAGAGAACACTGAACACCAAAGCTACAGAAAAAGCCCACAGGCTTAAAAAGTGCCCACTAAATTGTGGAACCAACCACTGGCTGGAAAGAATCCTTTGAATTATTCCTCATTTCCCCAAGGCAAGAAGAGAAAGATGAAAGGACTTCAAAAATGCTTGTATTAGTCACTCACACCACAGACCAGAAATCAACAGGCACTGGATGTAACAGAAAGTCCCTGCTTCTGTCACTGCTAGACACAGAAAACAGGAGCCTAAAAAATATGGGCATCAGGTAATGGCACACGACAGACTGAGAGCTGGGCACAGAGGAACCAAATGAGGTTCAACAAGTGCAGAGTCCTACAACTGGGGAGGAAGAATAAACTGCAGCACTCCAGGCTGGGAGGTGATCTGCTGGAGAAGCAGCCCTGTGGAGAGGGACCTGGGGGTCCTGGTGGATAACATCCATGGCACAGCAATGTGCCCTTGTGGCCAAGAAGGCCAATGGGATCCTGGGCTGTATTAGGAGGAGTGTGTCCAGCAGATCAAGGGAGGTTCTCCTCCCCCTCTAGTCTGTCCTGCTGAGACCTCATCTTGAATACTGTGTTCAGTTTTGGACTCCCCAGTTGAAGAGGGACAGGGATCTGCTGGAGAGGGTCCAGCAGAGGGCTATGAGGATGATGAGGGGACTGGAGGGCATGGCTGATGAGGAGAGGCTGAGGGACCTGGGGCTGTTTAGTCTGGAGAAAAGAAGACTTTGAGGGGATTTGATAAATCTGAGGGCTGGTCAGGAGCCAGGGGACAGGCTCTGCTCACGGCTCCCTGGGATAGGACAAGGAGCAATAGGTGTAAATTGCAGCAAAAGAGGTTCTGCCTCTACACAAGGGGGAACTTCTTTACTGTAAGGGTCCCAGAGCACTGGCACAGGCTGCCCAGAGAGGTTGTGGCGTCCCCTTCTCTGGAGACTTCCAAGGCCTATCTGGCTGTGCCCCTCTGTGATCTGTGTTAGATAGGATTGTCCTGCTCTGGCAGGGGGGTTGGACTCGCTGATCTCCCTGGGTCCCTTCCAACCCCTGACATGTTGTGATCCTGTGTGACCCCAGATCAGAAGCAGTTCTGCCCAGTGTTAACTCCTCTGTTTCTTCCCTACACCACACTAAATATAGCTGTTGACTGACAAACACTTGTTTTCAACTGAAAACTGCAGAATTTCACCTTTTACTTTCAGAATGAAAAATTTCTGAAGAAAATCAATCAATCAATCAATCAATCAATGAAGTGCTACAAAAGAGCAGGAACAGTTCATTACAAACACTATAATCAATATTATGCAAGCTTGTACAGTCAAAATACTTACAAGCAAGTGTGGGTCTGCTACCAATTGCCAGTTTATAGTAATGCAATGCCTCTGAAAACCTGCTGTTTTCCTGAAGTAGTAATCCTCTGCAGAAGCAAAGAAAAAAGGAGAGGGAGGTTACTGAAAAGATTAACTTCAAAATAAATAGTGAAAACTACATGCTAACTGCTGCTTCAGAGATGTAACAACTCCACATGCTACTGGCAAGGGAGCTGCTTGAAAGAGTCCAGCACAGAGCCACAAAGAGGCTGAAGGAAGTGGAACACCTTCCTCGTGAGAGAGCTGAGTCTCTTTAGCTTGGAGAAGAGGAGCCTGAGGGGTGACCTGATTCATGTTTATAAAGATGTGAAGGGTGAGTGTAAGGAGGACAGAGCCAGGCTCTGGTCATTGATGTCCAATGATAGGACAAGAGGAATGGATGGAAGCTGAAGCAAAGGAGGTTCCCTGGGAACATAAGGAAAATCTTTTTCACTGTGAGGGTGATGGAGCCCTGGAACAGACTGCCCAGAGAGGCTGCGGAGTCTCCTTCTCTGGAAACATTCAGAGCCTGCCTGGATGCCTTCCTGTGTGACCTATTCTAGGTGATCCTGCTCTAGCAGGGGGGTGAGCCCTTGAGTTTTCACGGTCCCTTCCAACTGTGATTCTGCAGTGGCAAATTATTCTGTGTGCAAACAGGACTCTCTCATAGACATCAGGTGCATCCACATGGCTTTCACAAAGCAGATACTAAATGCAGTGGTTTTGGCAGTCCTGGAAACCAGAGATTATTACTGAGAGAATGGCAGACGGTGACACTCAGCAAAGCTGATGCAGCATGGCAGAGCTCTGTGTAAATATTCCTGTTCAGTCTGCCACCTTTTCTTCAGTTAAGCACATCTTTTTCCAATGCACAGTAAAGTTAGCCACCTAACACAGTCTCCTTGTGGAGACATGTCATTTACAGGCTGGGGACAGAGTGGCTGGAGAGCAGCCAGGCACAGAGACCTGAGGGTACTGGTAGACAGTAGCTGAAGATGAGCCAGCAGTGTGCCCAGGTGGCCAAGAGAGCCAATGGCATCCTGGAGACCAACTCCCGCCTGGCTACAGCCTTCCTTCAGGTAGTTATAGACAGCAATGAGGTCACCCCTGAGCCTTCTCTTCTAAACACCCCCGGCTCCCTCAGCCTCTCCTCACAAGGCTGTGCTCCAGGCCCCTCACCAGCTTTGTCACCCTTCTCTGGACACCTTCCAGTACCTCAACATCTCTCTCGAATTGAGGAGCCAGAACTGTGCACAGCACTCAAGGTGTGGCCTGAGCAGTGCTGAGTACAGGGGCAGAAGAACCTCCCTTGTCCTGCTGGCCACACTGCTCCTGAGCCAGACCAGGATGCCATTGGCTCTGCTGAGTTCAGCTACTCTCTACCAGCACCTCCAGGTCCCTCTCTGCCTGTCTGCTCTCTGTAGTGCTGCTTGGGGTTGTTGTGGTCGAAGTGTAGAACCCTGCACTTGGCCTTGTTCAATCTCATCCCCTTGGCCTCTGCCCACCCCTCCAGTCTATCTAGGTCCCTCTGCAGGGCTCTCCTACCTTCCAACAGATCCACAGCCCCTCCTAGCTTGGTGTCATCTGCAAACTTATTGATGCTGGACTCAACCCCCTCATCCAGATCATCAATAAAGACATTGAGCAGGACTGTGCCCAGCACTGATCCTTGGAGAACACCACTAGCAACAGCTACCAGCTGGATGTGGCACCATTCACCACCACTCTCTGGGCTCAGCCTTCCAGCCAGTTCTTGACCCATATCAGAGTGAATCTGTCCAAGCCATGAGCTGCCAGCTGTGCCAGGAGCTTGTTGTGGCAGACAGTGACAAAGGCTTTTACATTTACTTCCTACTACTTCACTTTTACTTCTGCAGCTCTACTGTTTCATTCCCAACACAGAAGGAATACAAATGAGCAACAATGAAGTATTTCAAGCTGCTGTCTCCAGTTTGCACAAATAAACCACCTTCCTAGGAATGTTTGCCTTTTGAGCAAAACACAGGATGAGCCCCCGGCTGAAGTGGCAAGGTTCTGTTTATTTCAGACTTAGTTGAAGAGAATTTGGAGCTCCTCAGGTCCTGTGCTCTTTTTTCCATTGCCTGCATTCACAGCATTTAAGCCATCTGCAAGGCAAAAATCACTCGAAGCATTACACCTGACAGGCAGACACAGGGCTCTGAATGACAGTGCAGTTCAGCCTACATTGCTAAATGAGTGACTCTGATCAGTGGAGACGGCAGTCAGCGAAGGAAGAGCAGCCCAAGGGAATGGCCCTGGGAGCAGAGCAGGGATCTCGGTCTCAAAGCTCTTGCTGGCCACTTCAGCAGTTGAGGCATCAAGTGCCATAGTTCCTCTGCAAATGACTGGCATTTTAAATGTTTCACTGTTGTCCAGACAAACGTGAAGCAATCTGACAGGCTCAAGTGAGGAATATCTGAAGGGTGCATGTCCTCCACTCTATGACTGCAAAGAGGTCATCAGGACAAATCCTACCAAAAGGCTCCTTTCAGGGTCTGAAGATCTTCCCAAAGAAACTGAGAGGTTGAACACAATTACTTTTGCAGTCAGTTATGTTCAATAACACTTCAGCAAGCTTCAGCTGGAAGTTTGATCATATGTCTTTCACAGAATAATAGAATCAGCCAGGTTGGAAGAGGCCTCCAAGATCATCCAGTCCAACCTATCACCCAGCCCTAGCCAATCAACCAGACCATGGCACTAAGTGCCTCATCCAGTCTCCTCTTGAACACCTCCAGGCACAGCAACTCCACCACCTTCCTGGGCAGCCCTTTCTGCTTCACAGACTTGTGAAGTATGAGCTATTTAGCCACAGGAATAATTCCCTTTTCATTGGTGTTGACCTTGCAGTCTCCATCTTTCCAGAATGGAGGCCAATTCCATGAGAGTCAAACTTGGTTATGCCTCCTACGTCTTACCCATCTTATCATTTACTATTGTCCAGCCAGAGATACTCAAAACTACTTTAAATTCACTGAAACTAAAGACTTGACATCACTGAAAGTAAAACTGAAGTGCCTTTATAAAGATCTATAGAGCACAAAAACTGAAATAAACCTTTTCTACACCAACTCAACTGGAAAACTGCAGTGTCCTTCAAGCAACCACAGTTCAACACAAACAGTTGTCCACAATTGCCACAGTAAGCTAAGTCATCAGGAAATTAACTCACTACAGAACAGAGAAGCATTGACAGAGGCAGCTGAAGTGAGACTCGGGCTGCAACAACCCAAGTACATGACCTCCTGGAAGCTCTTGGCACATATTTGTTTAGCCTCACTTTGATAACTCATAGATTCACACATTTAGGTTGAGGTTGGAAGGGACCTCAAAGATTACCTAGTGACAACCACCTTGCCATACTGCCACTTCTTTTGGAGTAAACAGGGGGAAAGGGGAGGAAGATGGGAGTCTGCTCTGATTAACAGTGCCTGGATGCAGAGGAGGAATCTCAGAATCACAGAATTGTTAGGGTTGGACAGGACATCAAGGCAGGATTGGACGTGGCACTTGGTGCCATGGTCTAGCCTTGAGCTCTGTGGTAACAGGTTGGACTTGATGATCTATGAGGTCTCTTCCAACCTTGGTCATACTGTGTGATACTGTGTGATCATCCAGTTCCAAACCTCTAGCCATGGGCAGGGACACCTCACACTAGAGCAGGTTGCCCAGAGCCACATCCAGCCTGGTCTTAAAAACTTCCAGGGATAAGGCTCCTACACCCTGGGCAACCTATTCCAGTGTCTCACCAACTTGACAGTGAAGAACTTCTCCCTGACATCCAATCTGGATCTACTCACTTCTAGTTTTACTCCATTCCCCCTAGTCCTATCACTACTCAACTTTCTAAAAAGTCCCTCTCCAGCTTTCCTGTAGCCCCCTTCAGATACCAGAAGGCCAAAAATAGTCTCCTCGAGCCTTCTCCTCTGCTCTCAGTCTGCCTCCATAGGAGAGCTGCTCAGTCCTCTGATCATCCTCATGGCCCTTCTCTGGACACACTCCAGCACTTACATATCCTTCTTGTAATAGTGGCTCCAGAACAGGATGCAGTACTGCAGGTGGGGTCTCAGCAGAGCGGAGTAGAGGGGGAGAATCACCTCTCCCGACCTGCTGGCTATGCTTCTCTTGATGCAGTCCGGAAGACAATTGCCTTTCTGGCCAAATGTCCCTCAGGTCGAGCTCACATCTTACAGGCACTACTGAGTCTCTAGCTCAGCCCTCCCAGTGGCCAGGGCAGATGGCTATGTACTGAAGTTCCTCCTTGAGCCAGGAGTGGATATGCCTTTGTGTACACTTCAAAAAGTTAATTGTTCTAGTTTCTAGACTGCTGACAGAGGGCGAGGGAGCAGACAGAAGGAATGCACTGGTTTAGTGCAATCCCAGGCACAGGTACAGGCTGGGTGGGGAATGGCTGAGAGCAGCCCTGAGGAACAGGACCTGGGGGTCTGGGCTGATGAAAAGCTCCACAGGAGCCTGCAGTGTGAGTGCAGCCCAGACAGCAACCCTGTGCTGGGCTGCAGCAAGAGCAGTGTGGGCAGCAGGGCAAGGGAGGGGATTCTGCCCCTTTACTCTGCTCTCCTCAGACCCCACCTGGAGTACTGTGTGCAGTTCTGGAGCCCCCAGCACAAGAAGGACATGGAACTGTTGGAGCCAGTCCAGAGGAGGCCACGGAGATGCTCACAGGGCTGCAGCAGCTCTGCTATGAGGACAGGCTGAGAGAGTTGGGGCTCTGCAGCCTGGAGAAGGCTTCGAGGAGGCCTTGCAGTATCTGAAGGGGGCTACAGGAAAGCTGGGGAGGGACTATTGACAAGGTCTTGTAATGTCAGGATGAGGAGGAATGGGTTTGAACTGGCAGAGGGGAGGTAGAAATTGGATGTTAGGAAGAAGTTGTTTGCAAATGGTGGTGAGACACTGGCACAGGTTGCCCAGGGAGGTTGTGGCTGCTCCCTCCCTGGAGATGTTCAATGCCAGGCTGGATGAGGCCTCGAGTGACCTGTTCTAGTGGGAGGTGTCTCTGCCTATGGCAGGGGGTTTGAGCTGGATCATCTTTGAGGTCCCTTCCAAGCTAAACCATTCTATGACTAAAAGCAGCAATAGAATGGAAAGCATTGAACACGAGGCAGTGTTGGAGCACAGCAATTGCCACACATTGAATTTAAAGGTAACCACAGCTATCTTTTGTGGTTATAGACACAAAGCCTTACTTTTTCCTTAAGAAGGCTGAAGAAAGGAAAGCAGACTCTTGTAATAAGCACAGCTGACACAGAACAGTAAGCTCAAGTGATAAACTTGGATGAAAAGCTTAGTGTCTTCTGCAATTTTTTAATACAGTTCCTTCACAGAATCAGCCAGGGTGGAAGAAACCTTCAAACTCATCCAGCCCAACCTAGCACCCAACCTTATCCAGTCAACCAGACCATGGCACTAAGTGCCTCATCCAGGCTTGGCTTGAACAGCTCCAGGGACAGCAACTCCACCAACTCCCTGGGCAGCCCATTCCAATGCCAATCACTCTCTCTGCCAACAACTTCCTCCTAACATCCAGCCTAGGCCTCCCCTGGATAAACTTGAGACTGTGTCCCCTTGTTCTGTTGCTGGTTGCCTGGCAGAAGAGACCAACCCCACCTGGCTACAGCCTCCCTTCAGGTAGCTGTAGACAGCAATGAGGTCTACCCTGAGCCTCCTCTTCTGCAGGCTGCACACCCCCAGCTCCCTCAGCCTCTACTCATAGGTTTGTGTTCCAGGCCTCTCACCAGCTTTGTCACTGCCTTGTCCTGCTGCCCACACTGCTCCTGATCCAGGCCAGGATGCCACTGGCTCTGCTGCCCACCTGGGCACACTGCTGCCTCATCTTCAGCTACTCTCTACCAGCACCTCTGGTCTCTCTCTGCCTGGCTGCTCTCAGCCACTCTGTCCCCAGCCTGTAGCACTGCTTGGGGTTGTTGTGGCCAAAGTGCAGAACCCTGCACTTGGCCTTGTTCAATCTCATCCCACTGGCCTCTGCCCACCCCTGCAGCCTGTCAAGGTCCCTCTGCAGGGCTCTCTTGCCCTCCAACACCTGCTCCTAGCTACCATTGAGAATACCAAGCTAAGTAAATAAAAAAAGCTCAGACCCCTAATGCCCCCCAAATCCCAAAGCACAGGAGCAGCTGGCTTTGAGCTTGCAGTTCCAAACATATTTGTTTTCTCTCCAGCCCATCTCCTAGTTGTAGGGCAGACAAACAGAACTGTTAGTTGAGACATGCAACTTCCACCTAAGGAAGGCTTAACCCACATAACTGGGGAAATGGGAAGTCTTATCAGGTGGGAGAAGGATGAGAGTGCAGCCTGTGGAAGAACACTTCTCGCTCAAAACACACAGGGGTGAAGTTACTTTGAAAAGAAAAAGCTACTTAAGCCACAGGACATGAAGTAAATGGTTATAAATTGTCCCTGAGGTAATTCAGGATTAATTAGGAGACAGGTTCTAGTTATCACACTAGCAAGATTCTGCAACACCCTCACAAGGTATTTTTTGCCTACGCTGCTTCTAGCTAATTTTACTGTGGAGTTTGAATCACCCACGAAAGGGAGGATATTTGCTGGATCCTTGGAAGAGTAGTAAACATCACCCCTGACTTAAGAAGTGTTTCAGAGTCCTGTTTGTCTAATAAGAAGGGGAAAAAAAATGAGAACCGAGTTCTGCCTATCTAGAAACTATGCTGAGAAATGGCTCATTTAAATGTCTGCAGAAAAACATCTTTCCCTCTAGTTCACACAATCAGTCAGGTTGGAAGGGACCACAAGGATCAGCTAGTTCCAAACCCCCTGCCATCGGCAGGGACACCCTACTCTAGAGCAGGCTGCCCACAGCCTCAGCCAGCCTGGCCTTAAACACCTCCAGGCATGGGGCCTCAACCACCTCCCTGGGCAACCCATTCCAGGCTCTCACCACTCTCATGCTCAACAACTTCTTCCTAACATCCAGTCTGAACCTCTCCACCTCCAGCTTTACTCCATTCCCCCCAGTCCTGGCACTCCCTGACAGCCTAAAAAGTCCCTCCCCAGCTTTTTTGTAGCCCCCTTCAGATCCTGAAAGGCCACAAGAAGGTCACCTGGGAGCCTCCTCTTCTCCAGCCTGCACAGTCCCAACTCTTTCAGTCTATCCTTACAGCAGAGGGTCTTTGTAACCAACCTGAATTCCTTAAGCTGCCAACTTTTACCTATCTTGCTTGGCCAACAACTTGATAAATCTTCCTCCCTTCCTTCTTGGCCTTGGTTTTGAACTGAAGTCACTGAATACTAATGGCACAAGACTATCTGCAGGGACTGGAAAGTAGTCACAAAATACAGGCAGGCAGTAGGCAGTCTGTTATTCCTCCCAAGCCACATACTAAGTTCTCCCTGTCATAGTCCTATTAAAGCCAGTTGGTCTACTTACAAGCAAGCACCTCAGTGTCTAAAGAGAATGAGAAATCTGGCGCTGTTGAGTCTGGAGAAGAGAAGACTGAGAGGAGATCTCACCAATGTGTACAATATCTGAGGGGTAGGTGTAAGTGGATGGGGCCAATCTCTTTCCATTGGTCAGCAGCAATAACACAAGGAGCAACAGCTACAAACTGGAACAGAGAAGGTTTCACTTCAACATGAGGAGAAGCTTCTTTACATTGAGGGTGACAGAGCCCTGGAACAGGCAGCCCAGAGAGGTTGTGGATCTCCTCCGGAGACTTTCAAAACCTTCCTGGATGCATTCCTGTGCAGACTGCCCTAGGGGATCCTGCTTTGGCAGGGAGGTTGGACTGAATGTGATGGTTTGGGTGTTACCTGCCGCCCCCCACTTGTGAAAATCACCCAGACTAGACTCAGCCAATCTGGAAATTAAAGACTGAAGTTACATTTACAGCTCAGCACAAGATACAAACAGATATCTACAATATCTACAGTTATAGACAGAAATAGACAAGTTAACAGCAATAGAGAAACACAACAGCCCTGCCAGAAACCACAGATCCCAGGAGGGGCTCCCAACCACCCTTCCACCTTCTTCCCACCTCTCTACCTTATCCCAGACTTTGCCTTACGTTCAAGGTGAGTTTGGAGGGTCAGCCAGGGGGCTTAGGGAGCAGACAGATTAGTTAGACACAAATTAGGGAGAGAAGTGCATGCAGCCAGAGCCCAAGAGCAACTCTGTCATCTGTGTTTGTGTTCCTGTTTTCATCCGTCTCAGCAAGCCTATGAGTGCAGCAGCCATCACCACTGCTGCCTTTTCACAGCCTGTAATCTAATTCTTCTCACCAAAACACCCCAGCTAGGCTCAAACTAGCACACTCGATGATGTCTGGAGGTCCCCTCCAACCTCTAAGATTCCGTGATTCTATAAAGAAGTACAGCACACAGGCACCAGCACTGCTGTCAAGGTAAATTTTCAAGGCAGGTAAAATGAATGCTGATCTCTAAAGGACCCTTCTCACCTCTAACATTCATAGAATCATAGAATGGTTTAGGTTGGAAGGGACCTCAAGGATCATCCAGCTCCAACCCCCTGCCATAGGCAGGGACACCTCCCACTAGAGCAGCTCGCCCAAGGCCTCATCCAGCCTGGCCTTAAACACCTCCAGGGAGGAAGCATCCACAGCCTCCCTGGGCAACCTGTGCCAGTGTCTCACCACCCTCACTGTAAAGAACTTCCTCCTAACATCCAGTCTAAATCTCCCCTCCTCCAGCTTAAACCCATTCCCCCTCGTCCTGACATTACCAGACCTTGTCAATAGTCCCTCCCCAGCCTTCCTGTAGGCTCCCTTCAGATACTGCAAAGCCACTCTAAGGTCTCCTCGAAGCCTTCTCTTCTCCAGGCTGAAGAGCCCCAACTCTCCCAGCCTGTCCTCATAGCAGAGCTGCTGCAGCCCTCTCAGCATCTTCGTGGCTCTCCTCTGGACCTGCTCCAGCAGTTCCATGTCCTTCTTGTGTTGGGGGCTCCAGAACTGCACACAGGACTCCAGGTGGGGTCTGAGGAGAGCAGAGCCAAGGGGCAGAATCCCCTCCCTTGCCCTGCTGCCCACACTGCTCTTGCTGCAGCCCAGCACAAGGTTGCTGTCTGGGCTGCATGTGCACACTGCAGGCTCATGTTGAGCTTCTCGTCGACCCAGACCCCCAGGTCCTTTTCCTCAGGGCTGCTCTCAGCCATTCATCACATTCTGTGATTAGTTATGTTTACTGGTTGATAACAGGTAATACAGCACCCGTGAGCTATTACCTTGCCAGGACTGCAGCTCATCCATGCCTACATTCATCCTGCTCATTTCAGGTGACTTCAGCTACTATCAAGTATATTAGCCCAAATGCTACACTGGCAAAGAAAGAAAGGAACTGTAAAAACCTCCTCTTCCATGTGTCTCCAGCCCCATGGCTACAGAGGAAGCACTTTGCCTAAGGCAACTCTTTCACTGTCATCTGCAAAACCACTTGGTATAAAGACAGCTATGGATGCTGCAGCAGGACATGAAACCATTAAGTTTGGTCCTTAATTAAGGTTGTTTTGTTTTTAAGTAATCCATTTAGCTACTCAGCCAAATGAGTACTACCCTCTTGTGAGAGTCTACAATTAGGTTTCATTAACAAGAAAGCTAATCATTAAGGAACAGCACAAACAAGTAACATATATAATGTTTTCCAATAACACCCTGTTAGCAAATATGTAAATGGAACACAAATTCTGTATTTTTCATCAAAAAGAATCCAAACATACCCAACAGGCACTAACAGAGAATGGCAGCCAGCGGGGCAAGGGAGGTTATTCTCCCCCTGTACTCAGCACTGCTCAGGCCACACCTGGACTGCTGCATCCAGTTCTGGGCTCCTCAATTCAAGAGAGATGTTGAGGTGCTGGAAGGTGTCCAGAGAAGGGTGACAAAGCTGGTGAGGGGCCTGGAGCACAGCCCTGTGAGGAGAGGCTGAGGGAGCTGGGGGGGTGCAGCCTGCAGAAGAGGAGGCTCAGGGCAGACCTCGTTGCTGTCTGCAGCTACCTGAAGGGAGGCTGCAGCCAGGTGGGGTTGGTCTCTTCTGCCAGGCACCCAGCAAGAGAAGAAGGGGACATAGTGTCAAGCTGTGCCAGGGGAGGTCTAGGCTGGATGTCAGGAGGTGCTGCGTGTGTCCTCCCTGCGGGATCTCAATCCGTGCAGGGAAGCCAGCAGGACAGCATTCAGTCATCAGTGCGATGCGCACGTCAACGCCGCTGACTGCAGCGAAGAGCGATGCCTACAGAACGGCTCAGTACAAGGTGTGAACGCAGCAGAACATGGGCTGTCCGTGCACAGAGCGGCACGACGAACCCACCGGCCCCTCTGACTCCTGCAGCTGACCCTCACAGCTTCGCCACTAGCCTTCCCAAGGCCACTTCCCTGCAGCTGGGCCTCCTCAACGGAATAACCTGACGGTACCTTGCCTACTTCTCCCTACAGACTGCTCAGTTCTGCTCAAACCCCCAGGAGGAAGTTGTTGGCAGAGAGAGTGATTGGCATTGGAATGGGCTGCCCAGGGAGGTGGTGGAGTCACCGTCCCTGGAGGTGTTCAAGCAAAGCCTGGATGGGGCACTGAGTGCCATGGTCTGGTTGATTGGACAGGGCTGGGTGCTAGGTTGGACTGGATGATCTTGGAGGTCTGTCCCAACCTGCTTGATTCTATGATTCTATGAATATTGCCTGAAAAACTCAAGGCAGTGTGGGTTACTGATATGGATTAAAAAACACTTTAAGCACAGCTAGACCTAAATAAAAGTGAAATCATGTATGCAAAACTGTCATTTGACTGATAAGTTATTTTTGCTTTAGGCACTAATTAGAAGCAATTTGAAACAATAAAAAAACCAACCATGAGCTTTAGGTCACAACCATAAGGAAATAAGAAGAGCCAATGTAAAGCAAAAAGAGCTTGCTTTAAATCTGCTGATTATTGTCTAGTTTGGAAGAACCACTGTGTACCTACAGCTCTGTCCTTGGTACTTCATCATATTGAAAGCTTTTTAGCTTGGAGAGGAAGAGACTAAGGGGTGACCTCATTTGTGTTTATAAATACGTGAGGGGTGAGTGCCAGAATCATAGAATCAACCAGGTTGGAAGAGACCTCCAAGCTCATCCAGCCCAACCTAGCACCCAGCCCATGCCAATCAACTAGACCATGGCACTAAGTGCCTCACCCAGGCTTTGCTTCAACACCTCCAGGTTGGAGCCAGGCTTTGCTGGATAATGCCCAGTGACAGGACAAGGAGCAATGCATGGAAGTCGAGGCATAAAAGGTTCCACGTGAACCTGAGGAAGAATTTTTTCACTGCAAGGGTGACAGAGCACTGGCACAGGCTGCCCAGGGGGTTGTGGAGTCTCCTTCTCTGGAGATATTCAAGAACCATCTGGATGTGTTGCAGTGTGGTCTGCTGCAGGTGATGCTGCTCTGGCAGGGGGGGCTGGACCAGATGATCCTTCGCAGTCCCTTCCAGCCTCTGACATTCCATGATTCTATGAAAATCCATGGATTTCTCAGCGTAAAACAAACAAAAAAAAACCTGGAAAGCATTTTGGTTGACGCTAGTTTACAACGCAGTGCAATCCAGCTGAAGTCAGCAGAGCTACACAGCTTTCAGAAGCCGGCACTGAGATTTATTTGTAACAGCTACCTGCAGTGCAGCAATTGCAAGCAAGGTGTCAGAGGAGCTATTTATAGGAAGCTGCTTTATCTGCATTTTTGAATTGTCAGCTACCTTATTAATATCATATTGTCATACATTCTTCACTTACAGTATAGGACAACAACTGAAATCCTTTCTGCGCTGAAATTGCTAAGAAAGCCACAAAACACTTTTAAATTTGCTAGGAACCTCTCCAAGGCTTTCATGAACCACAGAAATATCCAGGCTGACAAAGCCCCTCAGGATCACCAAGTCCAACCTAGAGCCCTACTCTACAAGATGCACCTTAACCCAGAGCCCTAAGCACCACATCCAAATGACCCTTGAGCATATCCACGGTTGGTGACTCCATCACCTCCCTGGGCAGCTCGTTCCAGTCCCTGACCATTCTCTTCATGAAAAACTTTCTCCTAATATCTAATCTAAACCTCCCCAGTCTCAGAGTTTCAGAAGACAAGCTCCCAAACTAGAATTCGTATCTGTAGCCTGAGCTCAGGTTTCAGGCAGAAAAGGACCTGGGGGTGCTGGTAGATAGTAGCTGAACATGAGCCAGCAGAGTGTCCAGATGGCCAGGAGAGCCAATGGCATCCTGGCCTGCATCAGGAGCAGTGTGGCCAGCAGGACAAGGGAGGTTATTCTTCCCCTGTACTCAGCACTGGTCAGGCCACACCTTGAGTGCTGTGTCCAGTTCTGGGCTCCTCAATTCAAGAGAGATGTTGAGGTGCTGGAAGGTGTCCAGAGAAGGGCAACAAGGCTGGTGAGGGACCTGGAGCACAGCCTGGTGAGGAGAGGCTGAGGGAGCTGGGGGTGTGCATCCTGCAGAAGAGGAGGCTCAGGGCAGACCTCATTGCTGTCTACAACTACTTGAAAGGAGGTTGTAGCCAGGTGAGGTTGGTCTCTTCTCCCAGGCAACCAGCAACAGGGACACAGTCTCAAGCTGTGCCAGGGGAGGTCTAGGCCAGAGGTTAGGAGGAAGTTGTTGGCAGAGAGAGGTTTTATTCCATACCACATCCTTTTGGTTTTAGATATGAAAGTAGTAATTGCTTTTTTCCTGCTCTCTCTGGAAGTTTAGGGATTTGTTTAAGGGTACAGAATGGACATATTTGAACAATATGGGAAATCACATGTTCACAGAATCACAGAGACATTCACATTGGAGAAGACTCTCAGCATCACCAAGTCCAACTGATATCCCTACTCCATAAGGTTCACCCTAAGCCATATCCCCAAGCACCACAGCCTTTAAACTCATCCATGGTCGGTGACTCAACCACCTCCCTGTGCAGCTCATTCCAGTCCCTGACCACACTTTCCATGATTTTTTTTCCTATTTTTTTTCCTAGTATAAGAATCAGATAATCCTTCAGAGACAATGTAACCTAAATAAATGCAGTTTAAATTGTCCTAAAAGGCAAAACCAGCTGCAACTCAGAGCCAGTGTAACAGCCAAACCCCAAACTTAGTCACTACAACCAGCTTCATAGCCTGTATATTCCAAGCAGCACTTCAGTTAAATTCCTTGTAGAGAAATTCAGTGGAATTCCAAGAAATTCCCTATCCAAGGAGAAGGATGATTTGTAGGCACATATTTTGTATCTCACTGGAAAGCTGGAAGATTCCCAGCCTGTTCTGAAAACAGCACAACTGCTGAGGCCTGTAGCTCTTGGAGTCCCACAGCACTAACTACTGGGACCAGTTCTGTTCAATATATTCATCAATGACCTGGATGAGCTCATGGGCAAGTTTGCTGATGACATCAAATTGGGTGGAGTGGCTGTCACAGCAGAGGGTTGTGCTGCCGTTCAGCCAGACACAGACAGGCTGGAGAGCTGGGCAGGGAGAAAGTGAATGAAGTTCATCAAGGGCAAGTGTAGAGTCTTGCACCTGGGAAAGAACAGCCCCATGGATCAGTATAGGATAGGGACCGGTGTGCTGCAGAGCAGTGAAAGGGAAAAGGACCTGGGAGTCCTAGTGGATGGGAGGCTGACCATGAGCCAGCAATGTGCTCTGCTGGCCAAGAAGGTCAATGCTATCCTGGGGTCGATTAGAAGGGCTGTGGTTAGTAGGTCGAGAGAGGTTCTCCTGCCCCTCTGCTCTGCCCTGATGAGGCCTCATGGAAGATTGTGTCCAGTTCTGGGCCCCTCAGTTTCTGGGCCCCTCAGTTTAAGGACCTCAGGGAACTCTCTGAGAGGGTCCAGCATAGAGCCACAAGCTTGATGAAGGGAGTGGAACATCTTCCTTACAAGGAGAGCCTAAGGGAGATGGGGCTCCTAACTTGAAGAGGAGGAGACTGAGGAGTGACTTCATTCATAAGTATCTAAAGGGTAAGCGCCAGGAGCTAGAGCCAGGCTCTGCTGGGTGATGCCCAGTGACAGGACAAGGGGCAATGGGTGGAAGCTGAGGCATAGGAAGCTCCATGGAAATATGAGGAAAAGTTTTTTCCCTGTGAGGGTGCCAGAACACTGGAACAGGCTGCCCAGGGAAATTGTGAAGTCTCCCTCTCTGGAGAAACTGAAGACCTGCCTAGATGCGATCCATTACGATCTGGTCTAGGTGATCCTGCTCCTGCTCTGGCAGGACGGTTGAACTGGATGAGATTTGAGGTCCCTTCCAGCACCTAACCCTCTGTGCTTCTGTGACACTGAAATTTCATGTATTTTTTCATCCCAGTCTGTGTCACCCAGCCCCCTTTCCCCTTCTTGCCCTGGTATTACCTTCTGTTTGCTTCCATGACACAGCGAGTAAGAGACAGAAGTACTGCACTGGCATCTAAAAAAATTAATAGCTGTAATTTCACCCTTAAAATGAATGGCATAAGAGAAATGTAGGCATTAGCAGGCTCGTCATGTTTCTTTTCTTTCCTCTGCTGGGCTCAGCACTCATTTCTAAGTGTGAGCAGAAGGAGCTTCTTCTTAGAATAGAATAGAATAGAATGGAATCAATCAGGTTGGAAGAGACCTCCAAGATCATCCAGTCCAACCTAGCACCCAGCCCTATCCAGTCAACCAGACCATGGCACTAAGTGCCTCATCCAGTCTCTTCCTGAACACCTCCAGGGACAGCGACTCCACCACCTCCCTGGGCAGCCCATTCCAATGCCAATCACTCTCTCTGTGAAGAACTTCCTCCTAACACCCAGCCTATACTTCCCTCGGCACAACTTGAGACTGCATCCCCTTGTCCTGTTGCTGGTTGCCTGGCAGAAGAGACCAACCCCACCTGGCTACAACCTCCCTTCAGGTAGCTGTAGAAAGCAATGAGGTCTGCCCTGAGCCTCATCTTCTCCAGGCTGCACACCCCCAGCTCCCTCAGCCTCTCCTCATAGGGTTTGTGTTCCAGGCCCCTCACCAGCTTTGTTGCCCTTCTCTGGACACCTTCCAGCACCTCAACATCTCTCTTGAATTGAGGAGCCCAGAACTGGACACAGCACTCAAGGTGTGGCCTGACCAGTGTTGAGTACAGGGGNGTGTCATCTGCAAATTTACTGATGCTGGACTCAATCCCCTGGTCCAGATCACCAATAAAGATGTTGAACAGGACTGTGCCCAGCACTGATCCCTGGGGCACACCACTAGTGACAGCTGCCAACTGGATGTGGCACCATTCACCACCACTCTCTGGGCTAGGCCTTCCAGCCAGTTCTTGACCCATATCAGAGTGAATCTGTCCAAGCCACAAGCTGCCAGCTGTGCCAGGAGCTTGTAGTGACAGACAGTGTCAAAGGCTTTGCTGCAGTCCAGGTAGACTCCATCCACAGCCTGCCCCACACTCACCAGGCAGGTAACCTGATCATAAAAGGAGCTCAGGTTGGTCAGGCATTACCTGCCCTTCCTAAACCCATGCTGGCTGTTCCTGATCCCTTGGCCATCCTGTGGGTGCTGTGTGATGGCACTCAAGATGACCTTTTCCATGACCTTGCCTGGCACTGAGGTCAGGCTGACAGCTCTGTAATTTCTGGCTTTTCTTCCAAATATGCTTCTGACACTCTCCACTGCCTAACGAGCGAACGCCGCTGCACGCACAGGTGTGTGTGCCTGTCCTTGCACAACGACTGGAAAGATCCATACTTTGAGACAGGGATCTGGGATTAGGAATCCCACCACTCAATTACCTGGAGTTGGCAGTATGTCTAAACGTACAGCAAGCGAATGAAACGAGCAGCTTCTTCCTTCTCAAACAAGGAGAAGTTAAAGGCTACAGGAGGCCTCATTTTCAGATGGGGTTGGACTTGGTAAGGGTTGGACTCGATGGTCTCCTTGGGTCCCTTCCAACCCCTAACATCCTGTGAGCCTGTGAATCACTTTAAACTGGTCTTACAAGTTTACTTAGCTGGTTAGTTAGTTAGTTGGTTATTTAAACAGGATTACTATCTCTGACTATTTGTATCTAGTTTTTGCATGCTGTTCCTCTCACATAGGTACTTTCCTAGCACACACAGGACATTGTTTTCATAGCAGCACCTAAAGAGTGGGAGTCACTGTCTCAGTTCCAGTTTAAATTTCCCAGAGACTCAAACAGAGTTGATAGAACCAATAACAATGTACAGGATGCCCTTCCCTTTTCCCCTTTCTTTCCCAAAGAAAAGGAATGAGATGGAGAGAGAGGAAAGGCAAGCAGAGCCAAATAAATAATCTCACTGCAAGTTGGAAGTTCAAAGAAGGAATTTTAAAGTCTCCTTCCTTTATGGATCTCAGGCAGGCAGGGGGAGTGGGCTAACCACCACACCTGGTAGTGCTCAGACCCACCCCTGGGGACGGCTCAAGACCACCTGGGGTCAGGGTCAAGACCACTGCCCCAGTTGGGTTAACCCTTTACAGCCACGTGGATTTTGTTCTCTTCACGCATCAAGGAGGAGCCCCCATTACAAGAAGGATGTGGAGATGCTGGAGCATGTCCAGAGCAGGGCCAGGAGGATGCTCAGAGGGCTGCAGCAGCTCTGCTGTGAGCACAGACTGAGAGTTGGGGCTGTGCAGTCTGGAGAAGAAGAGGCTCCCAGGTGACCTTCTTGTGGCCTTCCAGGATCTGAAGGGAGCTACAAAAAAGCTAGGGAAGGACATTTGAGGATCTCAGGGAGTGACAGGACTGGGGGGAATGGAGTAAAGCTGGAGGTGGGGAGAGTCAGAGTGGATGTGAGGAGGAAGTTGTTGAGCATGAGAGTGGTGAGAGGCTGGAATGGGTTTCCCAGGGAGGTGGTTGAGGCCCCATGGCTGGAGGTGTTTAAGGCCAGACTGGCTGAGGCTGTGGGCAGCCTGCTCTAGGGTAGGGTGTCCCTGGCCATGGCAGTGGGGTTGGAACTGGATGATCATAGAATCACAGAATCAGTCCAGGTTGGAAGGGACCACAAGGATCATCTAGTTCCAACCCCCCTGCTATGGGCAGGGACACCCTACCCCAGATCCTTATGTTCCCTTCCAACCCAGACTGACTCTATCATCCATGTGCACCCTCTCCAGCGTGGCTCTGCTTGTCCTCTTTCACAGCAACGAGATTCTTCAGTTCACCTTCCCCGTGCCCGACCGTGAGTACATGACAATGCTGACCAAGAGAAGGTCCTGTCCACTCCACAGGGTAAGAAGCACCATCAAAGAAACAAGCACTACAAAGCAACAGCACCCATCACCTCCATTTCCAGCAGGGGACTGAACAGCTCCACTCACACCAGCTGCACAGCCAGTGCAAGCCCAGCAAGGCCAGTGGTACTCACAAATTATAGAGCATATCAGCCATGTTGCTGCGGTAGTACAAGGCATTTCTGTAGGCGCTCTCTGCTTCAGCAGTCTTGCTCTGGCTCTTGAGAACATTTCCGAGGTTACCCCATGCTGTCAAGAGGAGAAAACAGTACTCAGAAAGAGCTGCAATCCAATTACACATGACACAGTATCCAAGAACCAGGAAGTTCCTCAGGGAGACAAACTCCACAAAGAAACTTCTATGGAAGAGGAGCAAAGACAGATTGTTCCTCCCTCCACCCCCCCACTTCACTGGACCTCTGCATCTCGCTGTGAGACTCACATTTCATAGCAGTGATTTGCATACACTCTGCATACATACAGCTTTTGGGTGGGAAAAGGATCCACTGGAACAAAATAGGCTTCTGTGCTTTAGAAACTACTACTGCAAAGAGGAAAGGAAAGGACTGTTTTTTTAATATCACCTCTACATAAAAATCCTCTCAGTACAGTGCAGAATGACAGCGGCTGGAAGAGACGGTGACAGCTCATCCTGTCCAACCCCCTGCCAGAGCAGGATCACCTAGAGCAGATCACACAGCAATGCATCCAGGTGGGTATTCAGTATCTCTAGAGAGGGAGACCCCATAACTCCCCTGGGCAGCCGGTTCCAGTGCTCTGGAACCCTCACAGGCAAAAAAAATTCCTCCTGTTTACATGGAACTTCCTATGCCTCAGCTTCCACCCAGTGCCCCTGGTCCTGTCACTGGGCATCACCCAGCAGACCCTGGCTCTAGCCTCCTGGCACTCACCCTGCACATACTGATAAGCAATGATGAGGTCACCTCTCAGTCTCCTCTTCTCCATGCTAAAGAGCCCCAGCTGCCTCAGGCTCTCCTTGTAACAGAGATGTTCTATGGCCTTAATCATCTGTGTGGCTCTGTGCTGGAATCTCTCAAGCAGTTTTATGTCCTTCTTGAACTGGGGGGGACAGAACTGAACACAGTACTACAGATGTGGCCTCACCAGGGCAAAGTAGAGAGGCAGGAGAACCTCTCTCAACCTACTAACAACAGCCCTTCTAATACACCCCAGAATGGCACTG
>WAAF01013613.1:40988-59817 GCA_013400475.1 Tricholaema leucomelas
AGAGCAGAGCAGAGCAGAGCAGAGCAGAGGGGGAGAATCCCCTCCCTGGCCCTGCTGGCCACACTTCTCCTGCTGCAGCCCAGGCTCTGCTTGGCTTTCTGGGCTGCAAGTGCACACTGCTGGCTCCTGTTGAGCTTCTCCTCCAGCAGCACCTCCAAGTCCCTCTGCTCAGGGCTGCTCTCCAGCCACTCACTGCCCAGCCTGGATTTGTGCTTGGCATTGCCTCGACCCAGAGTTAGTGGCAATGTTCAGAAAGACTGTTCTAACTCAGTTATTCTTCTTTTCATTGAGTGTTATTGATATCACTTGTTCAACACACTGCCTGACCCAGGGCTTTTGGAATAGCAGCAGGTGGAATAAAAACGTCACTGAAAACCACTGCAGTGCTCTAAAAGCTATCCAGCATCACAGCAGCTTGGCACTGAACCAGCTGGCTTTTGGCAGGGGGTGCTTCAGTTTTGCCTCTTGGTTTTGCCACCCTGATGCACAGGTATCAATCTCTCTTTTCCCCAGTCTGTGACTGATGGTAATATCATCCCAGCTCTTTTCCTTCCCTGCTTCTTTTCTTCTTCTCCGTTGTTCTCTTTATCTCTCTCCCCCTTCTGTCTCTCCCTCTGTTTTATCCCACTTTACCCTTCAATAACTAGTGTTGTGGTGCTCTCTGGTCTCGCTTGCACCTTAATTTCACAACACAGAAATCTCTAAGAGCAGATCTTGCTCCACTGGACAGCGATATTCTTAATCTCTGTTCTCTGGACCTTGACACAGACTCACTTCAAAACAAACTTCTCCTCAAAGGACAGCACAGTGGCTGTCTGCTCAATGAACCCGAGAGATGAGATGGAGCAGCTTGTAAAGTGTTCTTAGGCACTGCCACTTACTCAATTCCATCTAGAATGTGGACTCCCTGTTTTGCCTAGGATATGCTTGCAGACTTTGGTAATCCAATTAGCCTTAACAAACGTAATCTCTAGCATGTGAGGGCTTCACTGTCTGGTTGAAGAGCAAACATCACATTAACAGTCTCTTCAGTCAGCAGCCAGAACAAAGCAAGTCATTACAGGAAAAACAGCAGGTACACTCCCACACTCCTACTCCTCCTGGATATTCTGATTCATTACATACGGCAGAGTACAAAGAACTCACCATTACATTTGTATGAGGTGATACAGGATCAAGTAACACTTCCTTACTGTGTTTAGAGCTGCATCAAGAATGTACAGCACAGACCTCACTCTCTATCAAGGGACAACTTCAGGAAGAAACATGTTTTCCAACTTCCAAGCTACAAAGCAACTCTGGAGATATCCTGATGAAGCTAAAACCACTGGAAGACCAGGCTGACAAGAGTTGTCTCCCTTCCGAGATGTGCTGGCATGCTCCAGGGAACAGCTTTTCTCCTGCCAGAAAGACTGACAATTATAGATTACATTTTACTTTGTTCTCAAAGGAGGTAACTGCCAGAAGTTACTCCAGGGTAGAACCATAGAATCAGGCAGGGTTGGAAGGGACCACAAGGATTATCTAGTTTCAGCCCCCCTGCCACGGGCAGGACACCGTACCCTAGAGCAGGCTGGCCTTAAAACACCTCCAGGGATGGGGCCTCAACTGCTTCCCTGGGCAACCCACTCCAGGCTCTCACCTGTCTCATGGTGAAGACCATGGGTAGTGTTTCACGACAGGTGTCTCAGTGCTAATCTGAATTTCCTAGAGACTCAAGTGTAGTTGATAGAGCCAGTAACAATGTATAGGATGCCCTTCCCTCTTCCCCTTTCTTTCCCAAAGAAAAGGGATTAGATGGAGAGGAAAGGTAAGCAGAGCCAAATAAATAATTTCACTGTGATTTGGAAGGGGTCAAGGCCATCTGGGGCCAGGGTCAAGGTCACTCCTCCAGGAGGGTCAACCCTGTACAATAGAGCAGCTGGACCACTGTACGGAACTCCTGCACCTAGCACCCTCCACACTACTCAGCTCTGCCAGCCTGCCTCTCATGCTAAAATGAGTTTTGCAAAGACTAAGATAGGAATCAGATGATTCAATCTGACGCAGGTTAGAGAAAAACCCACAGAAAGGTCAGACGATAGTACCTGTGACATCTCACTTAGTCCCTGCTCCGCAGCAGACCAAGCGCAGCCCTGCTCGCACAGCTCCCGCAGCTAGGTGTGCACTGCCAGCTGCCAGCGCTCTAAGCCACTGCTGCTGCGCATTTCCCCTATCGAGAAGCTTCCCAACGGTCAGGGGAAAGGCACTGAGCAGCGCTGACCTGAAGCTCACAGAACGGGTTAGCTTGGAAGGGACCTCCAAGATCAGCCAGTTCCAAGCCCCTGCCATAGGCAGGGACACTTCCCACTAGAGCAGCTTGCTCAAGGCCTCATCCAACCTGGCCTTGAACACCACCAGGCAGGGAGCAGCCACAACCTCCCTGGGCAACCTGTGCCAGTGTCTCACCACCCTCACTGCAAACAACTTCTTCCTAACATCCAGTTTCAATCTCCCCTCTGCCAGTTTAAACCCTTTACTCCTCATCCTGTCATTACAAGACCTTGTGAAGAGTCCCTTCCCAGATCTCCTGTAGCCCCCTTCAGATACTGGAAGGCCACTCCAAGGTCTCCTCAAAGCCTTCTCCAGACTGAAGAGCCCCCACTCTCATAACCTGTCCTCATAGCACAGCTGCTCCGGCCCTCTGGGCAGCTTCGTGGCCTCCTCTGGACTTGCTCCAACAGTTCCATGTCCTCCTTGTGATACAAGGGATTGTATTTTGTAGAGGTGATGGACTCAAATCATGCAAGAAAGTGAGAGGGCGTCAAAGGAGGAGAAAAATACAAGGAAGAACTCCGGATACCTCTGACACTTGAGGATTAACCCTAAGGAACTCTTCAGGGCACCAAACTGGCTCAGGCAAGAAGGGGACCATGATAACTTTTTGAAGAGCAGGCTTGATTCTACAAAAAAATCATCTACCATGCACTTCCAAATCAGCACTTACATCCCAAGAGGTGACCTGCAAGCCAGGCTCCTGCAGAAATGGAAAGGGGCATTTAACCAACTGGTATTTTAGCCCTGATGCTCAGAGCTCAAGGCAGATGAATGGCGTTGGCCCCTTTTCAGGAAAGTGGAACAGAGAGGACTCCCTCCTGGAAATGTGCCAGAGCAGCTGAAGCAGGGCAGGAAGGAGATCAGAGCACAGGTCTGTCACAGCAAGAGAACTGCCTGATTCCTCCGATGAGGTATATCAGACCTGGAAGAGTAGTGCATAGCCAGGAAGCAGGCTTGCAGGACACTGCAAGGCTTTGTTCTGTTTTCAATCCATGACTATGGCAAGACCCAGCCTGCTAAGATTTGCCAACTGATACATATCTGTGCTAGTACGGAAGGAGAGGTGGCAGGGAAGAAGAGTGATAAAATGAATCATAAAATCAACCAAGTCGGAAGAGACCTCCAAGATCACCCAGCCCAACCTAGCACCCAGCCCTAGCCAGTCAACCAGACCATGGCACTAAGTGCCTCATCCAGGCTTTGCTTCAACACCTCCAGGGACAGCAACTCCACCACCTCCCTGGGCAGCCCATTCCAATGCCAATCACTCTCTCTGCCAACAACTTCCTCCTAACATCCAGCCTAGACCTCCCCTGGCACAGCTTGAGACTGTGTCCCCTTCTTCTCTTGCTGGTTGCCTGGCAGAAGAGACCAACCCCACCTGGCTACAGCCTCCCTTCAGGTAGTTGTAGATAGCAACGAGGTCCCCCCTGAGCCTCCTCTTTTCCAGGCTGCACGCCCCNCTGTTCCTGAAGAAGCTACATCATCCTGTAATCTGTTCTTCCTCTAATTAACAGCAAACAGGTTTGATCCCCTACAACACACAATTATGGAGAAATGTCTTGATTTTTTATCAAACTGGAAAATAAAATCTACCATTTCCTGGCATGCCCAACATGCTACACACAAAAAAAAAAAAAAGAAGATTTGCCAAAGCAAATCCCTCCTTGAGCAGGGAGGGTTTGGGCTTTGTTTTTTTTCCACGGTAGTTTTTAGCAAAGATGAGTTTGTTGAATGATTTTTCAGAATACCTCAGAGAAGTCAAGGGAAGAAATACCAGCTTGATGACTGCATTTTGTCTGAAAACAGGCTAACAGTTGATGTCACAACATTGTTCATAGAACTTAGTTCTTTAAATTCTTAGTATATGTAAAGAGGAAAAAAACAGTTGTGCTAGTTTGAGCCTAGCTGGGCTACCTAAAAGGAGGTTGTAGTGAGGCTGGAGCTGGTCTCTTCTCCCACATTACTAATGCTAGGACAAGAGGAAATGGCCTCAAGTTGCATCAGGGGAGGTTTAGGTTGGCTGTTGGGAGGAAGTTCTTTCCTGAGTGGGTGGTCAGGCACTGGAACAGGCTGCCCAGGGAGGTGATGGAGTCACCATCCCTGGAGGTGTTTAAAAGGAGAGTGGATGTGGTGCTTGAGGCTATGGTCTGGTGCTGAAGGCTGCTGGGATGAAGGTTGGACTGGATGATGCTGGTGCTCCTTTCCAACCATAGCAATTCACAGTGATTAGATGTTGTGCTGAGGGATTTGGGTTAGTCAAGGACTTGTCAGTGTGGAACTAATGATTGGACTCCATGATCCTGAAGGTCTTTTGCAATCTAGGAAAATCTGTGATTCTGTGATTTTAGTGAGAGGAATCAGATGCTAGGCTGTGAAAAGGAAACAAGGGCAATGGCTGCTGCACTCATAGGCTTGCTGAGATGTGTGAAAACAAGAAGAGACATCTAAAAGTTGCTCTTGGGCTCTGGCTGCCTGCACTTCTCTCTCTCTAACCTGCTGTCTGTGTTACTAATCCTTCTGCTTCCTAACCCCCCTGGTCGACCCTCCAAACTCACCTTGAACGTAAGGTGAAGTCTGGGCTAAGGTAGAGGGGTGGGAGGAAGGTGGAAGGGTGGTTGGGAGCCCCTCCTGGGACTCTGGTTTCTGGGAGGGCTGTTGTGTTTCTGTGTTACTGTTTAACTTGTCTATGTCTGTATATAGCTACAGATGTTGTAACTCTCTGCTTGCATCTTGTGCTAAGCTGTAAATAGAAAGCTTCAGTCTTTAATCTCCAGATTGGCTGAGTCTAGTCTGAGTGACTTTCACAAGAGTAGGGGGTGGGGCAGGGGGGCAGGTAACAGCCAAACCATCACAACAGTCTAGCCAGTGGAGAACAACAGATTCTCTTCCCATCCCTTTACTCTTCAGAATGCTGCTGGACTGCATTCAAGGTGGGGAAACCAGAAAGTAGTGTCCTTGTTTCCAGCTGTCTCTCTATATAAAGAAGCTTTCTTGTATCTCACTGAAGGAGAAGCAGGTATCTCAGAGACTTGAGTTCCAGAGGAAATTACAGCACTACTGAAGATCTGAAAGACAGAACACTGTCACTGGAGAATGCATTCAGACTTTGAACTGAAGTGTAAGCTGTTTTCTTTCAGCTCTCCAACACATGTAGCATAACTAGCCTGTTTTGCTGAGGCCGTGGGGTGTACAAGTATTCTAGATAACCATGGCTGGTCATTTACTTAGCAACCAGCTTAGTAGTGGTATTACACTGTCATAGACGTGGAGAAGTTTGAATTCAATAATGAACCACAGAATCACAACATTTCCTAGACTGGAGAAGCTCTTCAAGCTCCTCAAGTCAATCATTAGTCTCACGATGACAAGTCCTTGACTAACCCAAATCCCTCAGCACAACATCTCATCACTGTGAATTGCTATGGTTGGAAAGGAGCACCAGCATCATCCAGTCCAACCTTCATCCCAGCAGCCTTCAGCACCAGACCACAGCCTCAAGCACCACATCCACTCTCCTATCAAACACCTCCAGGGATGGTGACTCCACCACCTCCCTGGGCAGCCTGTTCCAGTGCCTGACCACCTGCTCAGTAAGGAACTTCCTCCCAACAGCCAACCTAAACCTCCCCAACACAACTTGAGGCCATTTCCCTTTGTCCTATCATTAGTAATGTGTTGAGACCAACTACAGCCTCACTACAACCTCCTTTTATGTAGTTTTATAGGGCAATAAGGTCCCCTCTCAGCCTCCTTCTCCAGACTAAACACCTCCAGCTCCTTCAGCCGCTCCTCACAGGCCATGTTTGCCAGACCTCTCCCCAGCCTGGTTGCCTTCTCTGCACCTGCTCCAGCACCTCAATGTTTTTAAAAAAGCAAGGCAATGCCTAATGAAAACAGGCAGAATAAGTTCAATTCCAGAGGGAAAATAGAGATTGATGTGGCTGGTTCAAAGGATAAAGGAGAGCTCATTAGGAAAATTAAAGCAAACTCATGAATACCTAATTCTAGATGCTATGCTTGTATCCCTGATACTTGCTAGCAGTGATAACACACAAAACTTTTATGCATAGTAAATTTTATACTTAAAAAAATCTGTGCACTGAATTTACTTTCTCTCTTAAGCCTTCTTCTCCAAACCCAGCATTTTCCATTCAGTGTAGTGTTGAGTTGGACCTTCACCACTTTAGAGTGATTTTATTATTATTCAAGTGAAATGGACCAAAGAAGCAAGAAACAATTACTGTGCAGAGTGATATTTGGAACTAACAGCCCAAAGATGAGTTTGGCTTTTCCTGCCAACTTGCAAATGAAAAAAAGAATCTATGCACCAAACCTCTGAAATGCAATCCCAAATGCTCAAAAGCACTTTTGAATGTCCAATGTGGTGTTAAAGTACACACAGCTCTACTTCAGGAGTCATAAAAAGCAGCATGGTCAACACCTAGCTGTGTGCCAGAGCAACAGCTATCAAAAGCAAAGCTCTAAAGCTACTACAAGAGAACACAGCTTCTTGTCACCATAATGTAGGCTGCAACAAGAAGATTCAAAGACTGCCTCACCATCAAGTGTTTCTTGGGGTTCTTCACCCTGGAGAAGAGAAGACTGGGGTACCTTGTAGCTGCCTTCCAGTACCTGAAGGGGTCCTACAGGAAAGCTGGAGAGTGACTTTTCATAAGAGTGTCTAGCAACAGGACAAGGGGGAATAGTTTGAAGCTGGAGGAGTAAGTTCAGACTGGATCTCAGGAACGGCTGAGACAGGTTGCTCAGGGAGGTTATGGATGTCTCCTCCCTGCGGTTGTTCAAGGCTAGGCTGGATGAGGCCTTGAATAGCTCAGTCTAATTGACAGCTGTCCTTGCCCACCATGGGGAGGTTGGAGTAGTTGACCTCTAAGGTTCCTTCCAATCTGGGCCATTCTATGATTCTTATCCTGTGGTCTCGCTTTAGCTCCTCAACAGTAGTGCTCCAGAGAGGTTAACATAACAGAAAACACTACTGCACCATTTCTGCCTGAGAGAAATATGCCTGCCCCACCCACTCTGCTACAAGCTGTACTGGATGGGGCACCGAGTGCCATGCTCTGCTGGACTGCCTCGGGCTGGGTGCCAGATTGGGCTGGATGAGCTTGGAGGTCTCTCCCAACCTGGTTGATTCTATGATTATAACTACTTTTTGCCTGCTGCACTATCACTTGGCATTTTCACTGTCTGCTGAAGAGTCCTCTTACTGACAGCTGCTGCTCCCCAAAATCGTTTTCTAAGAGCAGATAACACTAACAGCAGCAAGCTCTGACATCAAATGAAAGCAGATCCTAGTATCTGCCTCTGTCCAAGTGCACAGGATTAGTGCACGCAGCCTCTACACAGACACACATGGCCTGGGGGATTCTTTCTCTTTCCTTTTCTTTCTTTTTTTTCTGTTTTCATAGAATCACAGAATGGATTAGGTCAGAAGGGACCTCAAGGATCATCCAGTTCCAACCCCCTGCCATAGGCAGGGACACCTCCCACTAGAACAGGTTGCTCAAAGCCTCATCCAACCTGGCCTTGAACACCACCAGGCAGGGAGCAGCCACAACCTCCCTGGGCAACCTGTGCCAGTGTCTCACCACCCTCACTGCAAACAACTTCTTCCCAACATCTAGTTTGAATCTCCCCTCTGCCAGTTTAAACCCATTGCCTCTCGGCCTATCATTACAAGACTTTGTCAATAGTCCCTCCCCAGCCCTCCTGGAGCCCCCTTCAGATACTGGAAGGCCACTATAAGGTCTCCCTGAAGCCTTCTCTTCTCCAAGATGCAGAACCACAACTCTCACAGTCTGTCCTCATAGCAGAGCTGCTGCAGCCCTCTGCACATCTTCAATCATCTTTGTTGCTGTTTGTTGGTTTGGGGTTTTTTGTGTGGTTTTTTTTTCTGTGGTTGGTTGGTTGTTTCATTTGGGGTTTTGGGTAGTTTGTTTCATTGTTCTTGCTGTTGGTTGGTTGGCTGGTTGTTTGTTGGGGCTTTGGCTTGTTTTGTTTGCTTGTTTGCTTGGTTTGGTTTTGTTCTCCAAAGCAGCAGCTGTTAAGCAAGGACAAATTTAGGTGTCTTTTTAACAATAACAATGTCAATGGAACCAAACTAACTCATGTGACCTTTTTTTTTCCTCCTCCTTCACCCTAACACCTAAAACAGTTTTGTACAGCAAATGGATTTGCCTCCTGCATTATTACTGGTAAGATGCCTTTCTAACAGTAACAAATTCATGTCAATGAATCATAGAATCATAGAAGCAGCCAGCTTGCAAGAGACCTCCAAGCTCATCCAGTCTCTCTTGCCAGAGAGAGTGATTGGCATTGGAATGGGCTGCCCAGGGAGGTGGTGGAGTCACCGTCCCTGGAGGTGTTGAAGCCTGGATGAGGCACTTAGTGCCATGGACTGGTTGACTGGCTAGGGCTGGGTGCTAGGTTGGACTGGATGAGCTTGGAGGTCTCTTCCAGCCTGGTTGACTCTATGGTTCATTGTTCCTTGTCCTATCCTAGGGAGCAAGTGAGCAGAGCCTGTCCTCCAGCCTCCTGACCCCCAGCCCTCAGATATTGATAAACATTGACTCAAACCCCTCTCAATCTTCTCTTCTCCAGACTAAAAAGACCCAGGGCCCTCAGCCTCTCCTCATCAGGCAGTGCTCCACTCCCTTAATCATCCTCATAGCCCTCTGCTGGACCTTCTCCAGCAGATCCCTGTCCCTCTTAAACCAGAGAGACCAAAACTGAGCAGAGTATTCAAGATGAGGTCTCAGCAGGGCAGAGCCCAGGGGGAGGAGAACCTCCCTTGATCTGCTGGACACACTCTTCCTAATACACTCCAGGATCTCATTGCCTCTCTTGGCCACAAGGGCACATTGCTGTGCCATGGATGCTCTCCACCAGCACTCCCAGGTCCCTCTCCACAGGGCTGCTCTCCAGCAGATCACCTCCCAGCCTGTACTGGTGCATTTTGTTATTCCTCCCAAGGTGCAGGACTCTGCACTTGTCCTTGTTGAACCTCATTTGGTTCCTCTGTGCCCAGCTCTCAGCCTGTCCAAGTCTCTTTCCCTGTCCCTTCTTCTAACCCTTTCATCCTTAAGGCATGAGAGACCAAGAAACTTTCACATATCACTCTGTGATTGAAACGAACTCAACTAATCGACCACTTGGTGTCAGTTCACCTTCACTTGCTCCAAGGGAATTTCTGAGTCTAACCCAAATCCCCACTGTCCAGGGTTGGCTTGGCACTCAGCCTGTGACACAGTCTAGCAATCTGAGCTTCTGTTTTCTACTTCTTTAATCAGTGTCTACAATAGTGTGGCAATTACAGCTGAACATCAAAGATCATTATGATGGGGACTGCAAGGTACAAAACAGCCTGGAGAAAAAAAACACTGTGCTTTCTGAAGCCTACTTTTGGCACTACAGGGAAAACTAGAAATAATAAGAAGTAATGAGAAGAATTATTTTGTGTTTCATTGTAATTCAGTATTAAGCACAAGGTAATCATCACCACAGAATGACTCAGTTTAATTGAAAAATATGTAATGGCTACCACCCACTTTTATCTTTGTTTTTACATTTTGGAAGACTTCCTTCCCTATAAAAAAATCACTCAAATAATGTGAGCTTGTTTCTATCACTTAGGCTGTTCATTAAGTTGAAGGCAGCACAGAAAACTCTTTTCCTCCCCAGTGTCAGGCACATACACAATCATTTCAGGATTCATAAACCACATTAATTAATGTGGCCTATTTTTTTCCATCAAGTGCTGACTATTAAAGATATTAGTGGAGGAGAAGCTCAACATGAGCCAGCAGCGTGCACTTGCAGCCCAGAAAGCCAACCAGAGCCTGGGCAGCAGCAGAAGTGTAGCCAGCAGGGCCAGGGAAGTGATTCTCCTTCTCTAAGGAGAGAACTCTAAGGAGAGTACTCTACTCACCTAGAGTACTGCATCCAGTTCAGGAGCCCCCATTCAAGAAGGATGTAGAGATGCTGGAGTGTGTCCAGAGAAGGGCCAGGAGGATGCTCAGAGGGCTGCAGCAGCTCTGCTGTGAGCACAGACTGAAAGAGTTGGGGCTGTGCAGGCTGCAGAAGAGGAGGCTCCCAGGTGGCCTTCTTGTGGCCTTCCAGCACCTGAAGGGGGCTACAAAAAAGCTGGGGAGGGACTTTTTAGGCTGTCAGGGAGTGACAGGCCTGGGGGGAATGGAGCAAAGCTGGAGGTGGGGAGAGTCAGAGTGGCCGTGATGAGGAAGTTGTTGCGCATGAGAGTGGTGAGAGCCTGGAATGGGTTTCCCAGGGAGGTGGTTGAGGCCCCATGGCTGGAGGTGTTTAAGGCCAGGCTGGATGAGGCTGTGAGCAGCCTGCTCTAGGGTAGGGTGTCCCTGGGCATGGCAGGGGGCTTGGAACTAGATGATCCTTGTGGTCCCTTCCAACCCTGACTGATTCTATGATTTGGAATACTGGTCATACTCAAAACAGTAGAAGAACAAGCCCAGTAATAGAGGAAGCTAAGGCACCTCAAGTCCTCGTTACGAACCCACCAGCCAAGGGGTGGCAGCTGCCTGCCACCCAGTGAGGTGGTCAGGAGAGCCCAGAGATTGCATGAGCACCTTCTAGTCACTTGAGTCTCCCCGAGGTGCACTTTGGGGTTTGAGAGAGAAGCTCTGCAGCATGTTGTTAAGTACTCTGTCACAGAATCAGAGAACGGTCTGGGTTGAAAAGGATCTTAAAGATCCCCTAGTTCCAATCTCCCTGTCACATGCAGGGATGCTTTTCACTAAAGCAGACTGCTCAAAGCCCCATCCAAACCGGCCCTGAACACTTCCAGAGATGGAGCATCCACAGTTTCCCTGGGCAAACTATTCCAGTGCCTCACCACCCTGACGGTAAACGATTTCTTCCTCAAACCTGACCTGACTCTACCATCTTTCCTTTAGAACTGTAACCTCTCACCCTGTCAGTGCAATGCCTGATTGAAGGTCCCCCCACCTTTCCTGTTAGGCTCTCTTTAAGGACTGAAAGCCTGCTCGAAGCTTTGCATAAACTCATAGAATCAGTCAGGGTTGGAAGGGACCACTCGAATCATCTAGTTCCAGCCCCCCTGCCATGGGCAGGGACACCTCACACTAGGTCAGGCTGTCTACAGCCTCATCCAGCCTGCCCTTAAACACCTCCAGGATGGGGCTTCCACCTCCTCTATGGGCAACCCATTCCAGGCTCTCACCACCTTCATGGTGATGAACTTTCCCCTAACATCCAGTTTGGATCCACCGATTTCTACCTTTGTTCCATTCCCCCTAGTCCTATCACTACCTGATGGTCAGTGATTGGTAAGAACAGCCAGGAGAAATGCAAACTGCAGGAAGGTTGTGGTAGCCTGTGGGGGCTGGAGCTTTCTTATCTGAGGCAGAACCCTGCTTCTCTGTCTGCACTGCTTGCAAGGTGCCCACAAATGGGCCTGAAGGAAGTGCTGTTGAGGTGTTTACCTGTCACTCGTATCCTCGCTGAGGACTGAAGACTGAGAAGTCTCTGAACAGGTTTGCTTGAAAGTCCCACAGCAGCAGAGATGATATTCTTATATGCACTCCGACTCAGAGGATCTGATTAGAAGCCATCACTTCATTTCTGGAAGCTGTTCAGCCACATTAGCACACAAATGCACCTGCATTAGTAGCTTGCCTCCCCAGTGACCTTATTAGCACAGCACACCAGCTCGATGCTGTTGCACAGCATCCAGTCACAGAGTGGCTAGAATACAGATGGGTCTGGAACAAAACACTGGGCTCCTTGCTGCAGCAAAGCTGCTCTTCACAGATACCTGCTCCTTCATCTCTTTCCGCACAGGGAGCTTTTGATGGGATCCCTCTGCTTTTTAGCCTGGGACAGAAGAAGCTGTTGTGCAGAAACTCTTTGCAGGAGAAGAGAGGAAAAGCAGGGAAAATGATCAGAAGTGATCAAAAGTACGAAAACACTCATGAGAAGAAATGTCTGGAAGTTGCAGAAAACAGAGAAACGAGGACTTCCAGCCTCTTGTAGCAGCATAAAAGGATGAAGACCACTTCTCTGCCGTTTGACTGGAGTCCATTGTCTCGCTGCCTGAATAGCCTATTTATCAGCAGCATTCAGAAAACTAAGAGGCAAACACAACCAAATTGTTTTCCCCACGTCAAGCTCATTTAATTACATAGTTTGCATGTTGGGCTCCCAGCGCTCTGGCAGGACTGGCAGCCAGTCTAGTCCAGTCAGGCTTGCCTGATTGGATGAGAAACAGAAAAGAAGATTAGCATAGGCAAAGCCAGGGATAATCTAGGAAGTATCCACAGCAATGAATAGGGTTGGGTGACAGGTCGATTTAGCTGGGAGTTTCTGATACCCACCGCCCTAGGATGTGTGTGGGCTAGTAAATATTCAGCAGAAGTTTAACAGGAGATTTCCAGGAGATGTGCAGTCAGTTCAGGCACGTCTGTGCCATCTCGCTGACATGCAGTCCTTGCTTTTGCACATCTTACCAGAAACCTCATGTCAGCTCACATGGCAAGAAAGCAGACAATCAAATACAGAGAGCAGCAACTCGCCTTGTCTCCTGGGAACATAACACCCAGGCAACACTGCAGCCAAAACCTAGATTCTAATTATTTTGTTTAATCACAAAAACTGGCTCAAAGCAAGCAGACAACTATTAATGCAGCCTGAGATATCTGGGGCTCTTTACTAAGGACCAAAATGGAACACACTACTTCATCAAATGCACAGGTGCTTTTCCTCCCGAGGTACGCCAACATTTTAACCAAAGCTCTGCACCAGCGCGGAAGGACTACATCTCACAGCACCATAGGATCACTCTGCTGTGCTCTCATTCTTCAGTTACTTCAGTTTGGGCAGAGACATGAGAAGAGAAGGGAACAGGAAGGGGAAGGGGAAAGGGGAAGGGAAAGGGGAAGAAAGAAAGGAGAGGAGAGGGAAGAAAAGAGAAGAGGAGGGAAGAAAAGAGAAAAGGGAAGGGAAGGGAAGAGATAAAGTAAGCGGGAGATGCTTGTTCACAGACAATGAGAAGTCACTAACTGAAGCACATTTAGTGATTTTACCTAGGGTGACAAAGTACCTGAAGGAGAGTTAGAAAATCAGACTGATGATTGACAAGCTACTATAATGCCACTTTGCAAAGCTTCTTATCTGCCCAATCTGCCTTTTCTCTCCTTATCAGCTCCCAGTAACACCTGCATTTGCCTCCTACTCTTGCAGCTAACATCATGTAACTGTCTAAGCAAGAAAAATACCTCTGACAGCATCATCTAATGGGCTTCTGGGCAGAGGACTATTGTGCTAGTTTGAGCCTAGCTGGCATGTTTTGGTGAGAAGAACTAGATGATAGGCTGTAAAATGAAAACAATGGTGAGGTCTACTTCCCTCACAGTCTTGCTGGGATGTATACAAAAGAAGAAAGGCAAAACAAAGATTAGGGCATTTGCTTCTTCTCCTCGCTGGGGAACTTTGCCTGCTGGGGAGCTCGTGGCTGCTGGCTGGACTCCATCTTGCTTTCTAACCTCACCCTCCTTTGCTTGGCTGCTTCACCTTGCTTTTTAACCCTTTTGGCCGAACCTCCATTCTTCCTTAGGACTGGGGTAAGGTTGAGAGGGGTAGGGGGAAGGTGAGGGGTGGTTGAGAGCCCCTCCTGGGAACTCAGGTTTCTGGGAGGGGAATTGTGTTTGTATTACCTTTTTACCTTGTCTATTTCTGTCTATAACTGTATCTACTGTAACTATCTGCTTGTAAATTGTGCCAGCTGTAAATATAAGCTTCATTCAAATTTCCAGAGCCGACTGAGTCTAGTCTGGGTGATTTCTAAAAGTGTGGGGGGCGGGGGACACCCAAACCATCACAACTGGAAAAACTCAAGCACAGTATGCTCAAGTGCTGTCAAATTTTTCTTTCATGGGCAGGCAACACAATCAAGGGATCCCTTCTCACTTCTGATGAATCACGAGTAGCAAAGGCTTAGTCAACACCTACACACTGCACTCACACAGTTGGCTGTTTTGACTGGTCTCATGCAAGCTTGCTCATTGTCCAAGGAGCAGTACAGTCAGGTAGCATGGAATGCAGGATTTCAGCTGGAGCTACCCTAGAGCAGGCTGCCCACCGCCTCAGCCAGCCTGGCCTTAAACACCTCCAGCCACGGGGCCACAACCACCTCCCTGGGCAACCCATTCCAGGCTCTCACCACTCTCATGCTCAACAACTTCCTCCTCACCTCTAGCCTGAACCTCCCCACCTCCAGCTTTGCTCCACTCCCCCCAGTCCTGTCACTCCCTGACAGCCTAAAAAGATCCTCCCCAAATCCTGGAAGGCCACAAGAAGGTCACCTCAGAGCCTCCTCTTCTCCAGACTACACAGCCCCAACTCTTTTCAGTCTGTGCTCACAGCAGAGCTGCTGCAGCCCTCTGAGCATCCTCCTGGCCCTTCTCTGGACACACTCCAGCATCTCCACAGCCCTCCTGTAAATGGGGGCTCCAGAACTGGATGCAGTACTCCAGGTGGGGTCTCACCAGAGCAGAGCAGAGAAGGAGAACCACCTTCCTGGCCCTGCTGGCCACACTTCTCCTGATGCAGCCCAGGCTCTGGTTGGCTTTCTGGGCTGCAAGTGCACACTACTGGCTCCTGTTGAGTTTCTCCTCCACCAGCACCCCCAAGTTCCTCTGCTCAGGGCTGCTCTCCAGCCACTCACTGCCCAGCCTGCATTTGTGCTTGGCATTGCCTCGACCCAGATGCAGGACCCTGCACTTGGGTCTTGCTGAACCTCCTGAGGTTGGCTTGTGCCCACCCCTGCAGCCTGTCCAGGTCCCTCTGGATGGATCCCTTCCCTCCAGCCTGTCTGCTGCATCACACAGCTTGGTGTGGTCAGCAAACCTGCTGAGGCTGCACTCAGTGCCTCTGTCCATGGCACCCACAAAGATGCTGAACAAGACTGGTCCCAAGACTGATCCCTGAGGGACTCCACTTGTCACTGGCCTCCACTTGGAAATGGACCTGTTGACAGCCACTCTTTGGGTGCAGCCATCAAGCCAGTTCTTTATCCATCCAGTGGTCCACTCATCAAACCCAGGTGTCACCAGCTTGGAGACCAGGATGTGGTGTGGGACAGTGTCAAAGGCCTTGCTCAGGTCCAGGTAAATGTCATTAGCTGCCATATGCTCTTACCTCAGGGTCTCCTTTTCTCCACGTCACGCCAAACCCGCACCATCTAATCACATAACTCACTGCTTTTTCTCATTGTTTCCTAATGTGCACATTCCTGCAACTTAAAAGGTTCCTCTTCAAATACCGTGGACATAATCAGGCAACTCAAAGACAAAGACAGATAAGAATGAACAAAAGGATTCACCATGAAATCCAAAGGTTACCTTTAGCAGGGTTCACTTTTATCCCTGACCTATACAGCATCTCCTCATTCTGCCAGTCTCCATTCCTGACAACGGTCTTGAGTCCAAAGAAAACGATTAACGCAGCAGTGGAACAGAGCACCAAGTTCTTCAGAAAGCGCTTCTGGGCTTTGACATAGAGGGCCCTGACACCCACTGTAACCAGCAGGCAGAAGCCCATACTGGGAACATACAGCACACGCTCTGCTATCACAAAGCCGACGTAGAAAAATAAGTTTGTGGCAGGGACAAAGGGCATTACTAACAGAGACAGGGACAGAATGACAATGTTCTCAGTTAAGGGAAGCTGCAGCTTCTGCACTTCGTGCTTCTTGATACCGTTCTCTTCTTTCGTTGCAAAGCTTAACTTCCCCTCCAGTGTCTTGCACTCCATTTCTGAGTGGCAGCTATGCCCATTAGCATTCTGCTTGCCGTTCAGTACGGGTTTCCCATTGCACTCTCTCTCGCTGCTGGAGCCCTTCAAGCTAAAGTGGGCAAGGATGAGGAGTCCACTATAGAAGGCCACAGTGTGTAGATTCCTCCAGTCACTGACTGCTTTCAGAAGAGGTACAGCATCCATAGACCAGTCAAAGCTGAGGGTGTCTGGGCACAGCAAGAGCCAGAGGTTCTTGGTCGGCAGGTAGAAGAAGGTGAGCGTGCGAGTGAGGAAGCTGTCTGAGTCGGCTGCTGGATTGTCTGAATTGGAGAAGCTGGGGGGCTTGTTGCCCATCCAGTATAAGCGGACACCCAGCAGCACAGTCCCCCAGGAGGTCAGGAAAGCCATGCTGAAGAAGAGGGTCAAATTCTTTCTCTGGAAAAAAAAAAAACCAAAATAAACCATTTAATCCTCAGTTCGCAAACCCAAATACTGCAAATGGGAAACCAAAGGAACAGGGAAATCTCTGATACCATTTATTTCAGTAGGGGAAACAAGTGCTGCACATCCTGGCCTGCCTTGCACCACAAAATGCTGGCAGATGGTGTTGACCAAGCTATTTCATTCAAGCAGCATCAGAGTCAAGCCTTTAGAGATCTTAGAGCTGCCAACCCTTGCGTGAGATTTAGTTGTTTACCTTCTAAGAACCCTGTATTTTAGAGGAATTTCTGGCATCTCACAATGGTTCCTACAAACATTCTCAAGTCTGCAAAGCACCAATTTGCCTTAATGAGACAAAGTCTAAAGAACATTGCAGTTCTGTTTTCCCTAATGAAAGTTTCTCCCCTGAGGCGTCTCACCTGAGAACTAAATAAACCTTCCAAGAAGGCAAGAGAGGAAAAGAGACACAGATTCCATGTTTAGGTGTTCTAGTTCCTACATATTAATTACAGTGATCATCTGGAGCCTTCAGTTCTGCCTCCCACTGAGTCCCACTTCCTTTTGCATTTCACAGATAAGTATGTTGCAATATGTTGCTTTTTTCTGCAGGCATCCCATATTAAATACGTGCAATAAAACCTTTCACATCTGCAAACTCATCTAAATAAGATTAAGTACAGCATACAGCTGCCTCCACCCACCTAGGTCATCATGCTAGCAACTTCTCCCCTTGCACTCAACTCTGGTAAGGCCACACCTTAAGTATTCTGCCCAGCTTCGAGCATCCTGCTACAAGAGAGATGTGGAGGTGCTGGAGAGAGTGCAGAGGAGGGCAGTGAAGCTGGGGAAGGGCCTGGAGAGTAACTCTGATGAGGAGTGACTGAGGAAGCTGGGGGTGGTTAGTTTGAAAAAGAGAAGGCTGAGGGGAGACCTCATTGCTGTCTACAGCTGCCTGAAAGGACACTGTAGAGAGGCTGGTGCTGACCTCACAGGTAAACAGTGACAGAACAAGAGGGAATGGCCTCAAGCTGCAGCTGGGTGGGTTTAGACTAGACCTTAGGAAATATTTTTCCCAGCAAGAGTGTTCAGGCATTGGAATGAGCTGCCCAGGGAGGTGGTGGAGTCTCCAACCCTGGATGTGTTCAAAGGTCATCTGGATGTGGTGCTTGGGGATATGGCTTAGGTTGAACCTTGTAGAGTAGGGATATCGGTTGGACTTGTGATGCTGAGGGTCTTTTCCAGCTGGAATGCTTCTATGATTCCATGAAGAACCTCCAGATATTTATGGGATAACTCAGTGTTCACTATCTAGAACTGCTTGCTAGGTTTTCCCTGCAGCATCCTAAAGCATTCCAGCACTGGCAGAACGAACATAGCACTTCTGCCTGAATGAGAATCAGGACACGGTATTTTCTCACCTGTTTCTAGAACTGGCGAGCTTCAGTTCTGCTCTCAGTTATGTGGGCACCCTAAATGAAAGCTGGTTTGGATTACTGCCTCTCTGCAGAGGAATCTATAAAAGCTAAAATATGTGTATGTTTAGGTTTCAATTTCACAGATGCCTTCTGAAGGAAACCTTTTTGTCAAACAGCTCCAGATACAGCACAAGCACTCTGACAACCTTCCCCATTACTACAAAGAATCATTTGTCAATCCTTTTTCATTTCATTAGGTTTGGGTTCTCCATCTCACACTACACTTTCCTGAGATGGTAATTCACAGTTTCCTCAGTTATTCAGAAGCAGGACCTCACAGTGGAATGTTTTATCTTACTTCTTTCAAATAGTTCATGTTTCTGCTTGGTGGGAGAGGAACAATTCTCTCCTTAATATCATGAAATAGAGATGATTCTGCTGCTCCATTTTAGGTCAGTTTATTATTAATAGCTTTGTGCCATCACCTTACTGATGTTACAGTCAAAAGATGTGGTCCAGTCATCATTAACTTGCATGCTTATCTCATGAAGAAATTCATAGAACCATAGGAGCCTAGAGGAAGGCTGGGGAGGGACTATTGACAAGGTCTGGTAATGTCAGGACGAGGGGGAATGGGTTTAAGCTGGCGGAGGGGAGATTTAGACTGGATGTTAGGAGGAAGTTCTTTCCAGTGAGGGTGGTGAGACACTGGCACAGGTTGCCCAGGGAGGTTGTGGATGCTTCCTCCCTGGAGGCGTTTAAGGCCAGGCTGGATGAGGCCTTGAGCAGCCTGCTCTAGTGGGAGGTGTCCCTGCCTATGGCAGGGGGTTGGAGCTGGATGATCCTTGAGGTCC
>WAAF01013613.1:59838-120208 GCA_013400475.1 Tricholaema leucomelas
CCTGGCAGAAGAGACCAACCCCACAGCCTCCCTTCAGGTAGCTGCAGACAGCAGTGAGCTCTGCCCTGAGCCTCCTCTTCTGCAGGCTGCACACCCCCAGCTCCCTCAGCCTCTCCTCACAGGGCTGTCCTCCAGGCTCCTCCCCAGCCTTGCTGCCCATCTCTGGACACATTCAAGCACCTCAACATCTCTCTTGAATTGAGGAGCCCAGAACTGGACACAGAACTCAAGGTGTGGCCTGAGCAGTGCTGAGCACAGGGACAGAATGACCTCCCTGGTCCTGCTGGCCACACTGCTCCTGAGCCAGGCCAGGATGTTCTCATATTATTATGGTTGCCTGGGAGAACAGACCAACCCCCACCTACACTTTAGGATGAATGTATTCCTGGGAAAGTCTACTGTAACAACCTACTTCTATTTGCAAACTGGATCATAGTCTGCAACTCCCTCAGATACTGCCTCGTCCCTGCCTGCCAGCAACATTTAAATGTTTAAACATCTTTTAAATGTTTAACATTTAAATGTTAAAGAAGAGGAGGCTCCGAGGTGACCTTCTTGCAGCCTTTCAGTATCTGAAGGGGGCCCACAAAAAGCTTCGTTCAGTTTCCAGATGGGCTGAGCTCAGTCTGGGTGATTCTCCAAAGGTGGGGGACACCCAAAGCATCACACTAGAAAGACTGAGAAGTGGAAGCTGGTGGCCTGCTTCATGTGCTTGTTTTAATCAGAAATTCAGAGCAGGTCTTTGCTGGAAGATTATACAGCACTGGGAAGATTAAGACATCCCCAGTGCTAAGCATGGGAGGCTTCTGAGTACTCATGGCTTGCTCAGACCTCTCTGCTGTTCTTGTTAATACTTCACAGGTGGAAGAGAATCTCCCTTCTGTAAAGATCTAACCATGTAGCTTCTCAATTAAACGCTAAGTTCACATTACAAAGTTCTTTGACAAAACCATACCTCAACAGCAAAACCTGCTAAGAACTTTCAGATCTCCATAATACATCATAAAACTGTAACAATGCAAAGCCTCTCTCTTGCTCTAAGAATGCAAACAATCTGTACCTCAGGGCTAATCCATCCTCACAACTGGAGGAACATTTGTAGTCTCCCTTTCAAGCTTGAATTTAAGAACTGTGAGATCTGGATCCTCAACACTTCTCAGTCCTATGAAGAACACAACTTATCTCTATGTGGTGTTGCTTTTCATGCTTTAACAAAACCCTTTTCTTTCTCTTTGCTTTAAACATTTAACATCCCTGTCCAATGAAACAGTTACGTGACTGTGGGCTGGTTTGAGGCTAACTGGAATATTTTAATGAGAGAAATTAGATCATTGGTTGTGAAAAGAAAATAACCACAGAATTAACCAGGTTGGAAAAGACCTTCAAGATCATCAAATCACCTAACACCTTCTAATTAACTAAACCATGGCACTAAGTGCCTCGTCCAGCCTCCTCTTAAACACCTCCAGGGATGGTGACTCCACCATCCCCCCAGGCAGCCTACTCCAATGCCAATCACTCCTTCCATGAAGAACTTCTTCCTAACACCCAGCTTAGACCTGCCCTGGCGTAGTCTGAGACTGTGTGCTCTGGTTCTGAAACACAAACTCTCCAGTTGTTCCTTCCTGCAGCCTTACTGCACAGTGTTCAAAGTTCTGAAACATGCCTCAGCGCTAATCTCACACAAAAACAAGTGTAAGATGGTTTCTCTTTAAATTAGAGCTTCATTCTCCCTGGCACAACTTGAGACTGTGTCCCCTTGTTCTGTTGCTGGTTGCCTGACAGAAGAGCCCAACCCCACCTGGCTACAACCTCCCTTCAGGTAGTCGTAGACAGCAATGAGGTCTGCCCTGAGCCTCCTCTTCTCCAGGCCAATCACTCTCTCTTTGAAGAACTTCCTAACACCCAGCCTAAACCTGCTCTGGTGCAGCTTGAGTCTGTGTCCTCTTGTTCTATCACGGGTTGCCTGGCAAAACAGCCCAACCCTAGTTGGTCTGTATCATTCACGGGATTGCTGAGAGGGATAAAGAGCCAAAGCGTCCATAGTTTGTCCCACTCTGTTCTGCAGCGCCGGATCTATTCGCTTCCTCTTCACTCTGCTCTAACAGCTCTCTGCTGATCTCAGATAACAGAAAAACAGAGAAGCTTTGCTGGCTGTTTTGTTTGTCTGTCTGGGAAAGCAGAGGGAGAAGGAGGGTAGCTCTGAGCCCCTGCAGGGCAGCTTCCTTCATCCAGGAGGGAGGTTGGTCTCTGTGCCATTTCTCATTTGGTACATATGGCATATATGTGTACATGCTGGTAAACTTAGCTTTGCTGTAAGCATAGCTCCATCTTGCTCCCAGCTCATCTGAGCTAGTCTGGTAAATTTCGACAGCAGAGGTGGGGAAGGTTCTTAACCCATCACAAACCACTTCTGAAGTTCAGAGATAGGTGAGGAGGTGGTTTTCCACACCCGTGTATCAACGTACCACACTGTAAAACATTCATTAACTGAAAAAGGAAGTCCAGTGGATTCTTTAGCTTGATTAGCCAACTGACTACAGGAATAGAGTGCAAGCATCCTCTTGCTGCCTTAGGTACAAATGCTTTGCACTCTTTCCCAGCAACTACTGCAGACAGGGATCTTTCCAAAAGCTACTGGCTTTATATCTTTTAAGCATTAACTACATGTCACTTGCAGCTGCCAGTAGCCCACGTAACGCTGGCATGCCACTGCCTATGTTCAGACTGCAGAAGAGATTCTGGCGACTCAGTCTAAAACCAGGATCAAAACTGTCCCTAACATTTAAACTTCTCACAGAAATAGAAGTAGGATGTCTGCTTCCCTCCCTCCCTTCCTTTCCTTTCTCCCTCCGTTCCTCTCTCCTTCCCTTCCTTCCTCACTCCTCCTCTTCCTCCCTCTCCTTCCCCTTCTTCCCTCTTACCCTTCCTCCCTCCCTTCTTCCCTTCCTCTCTCCCTCCTTCCTTCCCTCGCTCCCTCCTTTCCTTCCTTCCTCCCTCCCTTCCTTCTCTCCCTTTCTTCCTCCCCCCCTCTCTCCCTTCCTTCACTCCTTCTCTCCTTCCTTCTTCCCCCTCTTCTTTCTTTTCCTTCTTTTCTTTCTTGTTCCTTTTTTGTTTTAAACCACACATATCAGTAGTGGGAGTTCAGAAAGGGAATAACAAACTCATTCTCCTTTTTTCACAGTCTCACAGTATCCCCAAGGTTGGCAGAGACCTCACAGATCATCAAGTCCAACCCTTCACCCCAGAGCTCAAGGCTAGACCATGGCACCAAGTGCCACGTCCAATCCTGCCTTGAACAGCTCCAGGGATGGCGACTCCACCACCTCCCTGGGCAGCCCATTCCAGTAGCCAATGACTCTCTCAGTGAAGAACTTTCTCCTCACCTCAAGCCTAAACTTTCCCCAGCGCAGCCTGAGGCTGTGTCCTCTCGTTCTGGCGCTGGCCACCTGAGAGAAGAGAGCAACCTCCTCCTGGCTACAACCACCCCTCAGGCAGTTGTAGACAGCAATAAGGCCTCCCCTGAGCCTCCTCTTCTCCAGGCTTTCTCCCCCCTCTCTCAACATTCATGACTTCTGCACAGACTTTATCCCTCTACTAATATAGCCAGGAGTAACTAGAAAGGTTCAGCTCACATTTGGGCTTTCCTTTCTCCCAAGCTTTTTGCAGGAAGCCAAAAGGAAAACAAACAAACAGTTTGCTACAGCAATTTATTGAAATGAAATAGTACAATCAGTTCCCCAGAAGACTTTTGCCTACAAAGAAAGTGCTTTCAAAATGAACTCTCCTCAGACAAGCACTTTCACTAGCAACTCTTCCTCTAAGCCTGCTGACAGCCTGCACTCCTCTGACTGTACACTTAGCGCAGCCCAGCAGCAGCAGGAAGAGATCCTCTGTAATGCTTGGCAGAAAGGATTTGGATTACCACACTCATGACTCTTAATCCACCCCATCTGCCATATGCTTTGACACCCCCATAAATCCTCTAACCTTTCATAAGTAGTCATTTTTATCCAGGGGAAAAATGAGCACTGATTTAGATCAGATTTAACATCTCTCCTGCCTGCTAACAGTCAAGCACCACCACAGCAATTTTAGTGTTTGTGACTGCAGAAATCTTTTTCATCTCACTACCAAAATCCATCTGTATGACCCACCCACATTGCACATTTCCTTTGCATTAAATCCTAATTCCTCACTCCATTATACTGCTCTTCAATAAGGCACTGTGGCAGATTTCTTGATTGGGCAGCCCCTGCCAAAGCTCAGTCATCACCTGAGCAGTATCCAAAGCATTCTCAAGAGACATTGCTCTTTTAACTTCACCCAGTCCCTTTCACAGAGCAGCAGTAAATATGGCACACGGGCCAGACAGACCAGAGATCAAAATCACTGAGGCCAACCACACAAACCTGTACTTCTAGAACTCAGGCAACGCAGAAGAGAATGTCAGCAGGCACTACTCACAGGAGTTTCTTATTCAAACACTGCTACCTGAAAATATGCTGCCTTGAGAAGTGTGATGTCCCAGAGTAGCAAAATGCTGCCACTTCACTAGGGCGGACAGTGTCTTGTTCCCATGGTCAGTAAAGGCTCCTGGATCACAGCTCAGCCATGTGGGAGCTGAACTAGCATTCAACACATATCCCCCTCAGAGACAAAGCTGTTTGCCACAACACCTGCTGGGTCATGGTACTGAGCTGGAAGTGGTCTTTAGCATTCCCTTTTCACCTGCCCAGTTTGTTCCTGCTCCAGTGACCCACTAAATCAGGTTCACACACTCACACTGGTGATACAACAGATAGCCTGAAGGTCTGTTTTCCCCAGAGCTGAAGCTCTGCCTATAGCTTATCCAATATTGTGACCAACAGTACAGTTCTGATGCCATTCACACCTAGTGTTATGAAAACACAGAGTTACTCCTCAGGAAGAAAGGCACTGCATTCACAAAACAGCTGAAGTGCATGGGTACATGTTTTTACTAGAAGTAGCAGCAGCACCAGCTAAGCAGTCCTTAGTGCAGCTAATGTGACTTACTAACATGCAAGTTGAGACACAAATACTGGCTTGTAAAATTGTCAGAGTTCCTCCTCTGAAATCTTTAATGAAATCTTTAATCTTAATCCCATGGTGGTGGTGGAGTCGCTGTCCCTGGAGGTGTTCAAGAAAAGACTGGATGAAGCACTTAGTCACAGAATCAGTCAGGGTTGGAAGGGACCACAAGGATCAGCTAGTTCCAAACCCCCTGCCATGGCCATGGATACCCTACCCTAGAGCAGGCTGCCCACAGCCTCAGCCAGCCTGGCCTTAAACACTTCCAGCCATGGGACCTCAACCACCTCTCTGGGCAACCCATTCCAGGCTCTTACCACTCTCATGCTCAACAACTTCCTTCTTATGTCCAGTCTGAACCTACCCATCTCCAGCTTCGCTCCATAGTGCCATGGTCTGGTTGAGTGGCTAGGGCTGGGTGCTAGGTTGGACTGGATGATCTTGGAGGTCTCTTCCAACCTGGCTGGTCCTATGATTCTATGATTGCTTTTAATATGAATCTTCCAAAGGTATCTGAAAAAAAACTAACCTTTGCTATTTCTTGTTATACTAGAACCTCCTGTGGGGTTTTTTGCTCTGTTTGGCAAAGTATCACTGATCTGGGTGTGAAAGAATGGTTAGTACTGGTTTATTTTGTCAGAGTTACTCCTACAGAAATAGAAGTAAAGGTTATCTGTTCTGATCAATGAGAATGAAGCTCTAATTTAAAGAGAAACTGTCTTACACTTGTTTTTGTGTGAGATTAGCGCTGAGGCATGTTTCAGAACTTTGAACACTGTGCAGTAAGGCTGCAGGAAGGAACAACTGGAGAGTTTATGTCTCAGAACCGGAGGACAGTCTCAGACTGCACCAGGGCAGGTATAAGCTGGGTGTTAGGAAGAAGTTCTTCATGGAAGGAGTGACTGGCATTGGAATAGGCTGCCTGGGGAGGTGGTGGAGTCACCATCCCTGGAGGTGTTTAAGAGGAGGCTGGATGAGGCACTTAGTGCCATGGTTCAGTTAAGTAGAAGGGTTGGGCGATAGGTTGAACTCGATGATCCCAGTGGTCTTTTCCAACCTGGTTAATTCTGTGATTCTGTAATGCTAACCTCTCAGCTGAAAAACTAGTTGCAAGGACTACGGGGTGGGGGAAGATATATTGCCCTGAGAGCAGAAACATGAATGACTGGAGGTAGTACAAAGGCAGAAGGAACTACATTAGGTTGATACACTCACACGATCAGTACAACAGAGAAGGCTCTCTCTGAAGCTGCCTACACAGTCAAATGCAGGCTAACAACAGTGACACTGTGGATATCTGCCCAGAGCTAATCCATCTATCTACAGCAGTAAGAACGTGACATGGGAGACGAGAAGTCCAAGGGAGCCAAGGAACTGCCAGAGCGCTGAGGAATGCTGCCCAGCACTGGTCACCACTGCACAGGTACCTAAGTGGTCCAGCAGTCACAAGTGCACTTCATTTAACACACACTGTCTTGTCCAAGAGGCTCCGCAGTGAAGCACAAGTGGTGCACGTTCTGCACCAGCCAAAGCCTGGCGAGAGCTCGCTGGAATGGAACTCAGACCACAAAGAAATGCTCTGTTAAGTAATCCCTTATCACAGATACAAAAGCAGGGGCCAGCTCCAGCTGCTTAGTGCCACACCGGTATGAGACATGGAACAAGCCGTTGGCTCATCTTCAGGGCAGTGTCAGGGACTAGCACAGAGCACAAACGACTCTACCACAAACACTGTACTACAATCACAGACGAAAGCACAGCCTCCCAGGTATGAGAAGTAACCCTTAAGCTCTTTTCAATACTAGGAAGTCCTAGAAGTGGCCACAGCACAGAACTTCAGAGGAATAAATGAAGGAACGGGGCAGAGCAATGTGACTGAGGTCAAGGGGAGCCAAGGGAACACTGGCTGTGTGAATAAGCATCACTTCTCCTCTGTCAGGTGAATTACAAGGAAGCAGGACACAAGTGTCATGGCTGAGGTGGGCTGCACAGCTCAGCACTATGCTGGAGCAGCTTGCTGAGTAGGCCTGGAGAACCTCGAGGAGGAAGGAAGCTTTTCTCTGAACATACTGGGAACGCAGAGGCTGTAGCACTGCACAGCTCAGCTGTCCTCTTGATAACAGACACACCTGAAAACAACTACCCATGGCTGAGACCCACTGTGCCATTTACCTCCTACAGTGTACTAAGTGAATCTGACCTGACAATTCTTCTGAACTATTCATAGAATCAATCAGGGTTGGGATGGACCACAAGGATTACCTAGCTCCAACCTCCCCTGCCATAGGCAGGGACACCTCACACTAGGTTAGGCTGTCTAGAGCCTCATCCAGCCTGGCCTTAAGTACCTCCAGGGATGGGGCTTTGACCACCTCCCTGGGCAACCCCTTCCAGGGTCTCACCACCCTCATGCTGAAGAACTTCTTCCTAACATCCAGTCTGAATCTATCCATTTCCATCTTTGTTCCGTTCCCCCCAGTCCTATCACTACCTGACATCTGAAGAAGTCCCTCTCCAGCTTTCTTGCAGGCCCCCTTAAGTTACTGAAAGGTCACAACAAGGTCACCTCAGAGCCTTCTCTGAACAGCCCCAACTCCCTCACTCTCCTCAGAGCAGAGGTGCTCCAGCCCTCTGATCATCCTCATGGCTCTCTCTCTGGAAAGACTCCAGGTGGGGACTCACCAGCGCAGAGCAGAGGGGGAAGATCACTTCCCTCTCTCTGCTGCCCACACATCTCTATTCATCCTATACAAAGTGCTGGCAGGTTACTAAAGCCCTGCCTTACTTGAACAGATGGAGATACACTTTCTTCTTTTAAAGGACGTTTGTACTGCTCCTCTGCACAACATACAGGTATGTTTAAGAGAAAAAGAAGTACAAAATACCTTTTAAGGGCACATAGAATCATAACATCAACTAGGGTGGAAGAGACCTTCAAGCTCATCCAGGCCAACCTAGCACACAGCCCTAGACAATCAACCAGACCATGGCACTAAGTGCCTCATCCAGGCTTTGCTTCAACACCTTCAGGCACGGCGACTCCACCACCTCCCTGGGCAGCCCATTCCAATACCAATCACTCTCTCTGCCAACAACTTCCTTCTAACATCCAGCCTAGACCTCCCCTGCCACAACTTGAGGCTGTGTCCCCTTGTCCTGTTGCTGGTTGCCTGGCAGAAGTGCCCAACCCCACCTGGCTACAGCCTCCCTTCAGGTAGCTGTAGACAGCAATGAGGTCTGCCCTGAGCCTCCTCTTCTGCAGGATGCACACCCCCAGCTCCCTCAGCCTCTCCTCACAGGGCTGTGCTCCAGGCCCCTCACCAGCTTTGTCACCCTTCTCTGGACACCTTCCAGCACCTCAACATCTCTTTTGAATTGAGGAGCCCAGAACTGGACACAGCCATAGGAGATGTTGAGAGTGAGCACAGCCTTTCATACCCTCTGCAGGATTGCTGCAGAGGTCATGGAGGGGCTTGGGCTGGCTGCTCTGGAGTCTCCTCTTTGACATCATGCAATCTCACCTACAAACCTACCAACAGAAATGATTATGGCAAATTTCACATGTTTTCTGCACTAAGAAGATGGCAATAAAGACAAACCAAAACCTAAGAGCTGGTTTAATATATAATGGCAGCAATACACACACTGTAAGGATGTAAACAGGCACATACTTTTTAACTGACTAAGGCAAAGAGAAAAGGATTTTATCAGCACAAAATGTCATTTCACCCCAGATTAAACCTGTGGAAACAACAAGGCATCTTTATTGACCCAGTGGATGGAAGGCATCAATAATCAATTCCTGCACATGTGGTAAGCAGCATGCTGGCTCAGGTTTTGACAGAGCAGCCTGTCTAGGTGTAATAGAAATCTATCAGACAGCAACCCGTTGAGCTGCAGAAGTCAGTTGCTACAGTGGGTAACAAGTAGCATCTTATGTGGAGCTTTATCCTTCCTTTTGTCAGCTGAAAAAAATCAGAGGTTTTCTTTGCTTCATTTGTAGCTTTGAGACACAGCAAAAGAACAAGCAGCAAAATTATCTTGAAACTACACTCATGGCAAAATATGTAACAAATCTGAACATTTGGTTGTCATTCTCCTAGTAAAGCTTAAAACTCTGCAACATTTCCTAAGAGAAAGACAGATAACACCCAAAGTCCACATGAGATCATAGAATCATAGAATCATAGAATGGTTTAGGTTGGAAGGGACCTCAAGGATCATCCAGCTCCAACCCCCTGCCACAGGCAGGGACACCTCCCACTAGAGCAGCTCGCCCAAGGCCTCATCCAGCCTGACCTTAAACACCTCCAGGGAGGAAGCATCCACAACCTCCCTGGGCAACCCGTTCCAGTGCCTTACCACCCTCACTGTAAAGAACTTCCTCCTAACATCCAGTCTAAATCTCCCCTCTGCCAGCTTAAACCCATTCCCCCTCGTCCTGACATTACCAGACCTTGTCAATAGTCCCTCCCCAGCCTTCCTGTAGGCTCCCTTCAGATACTGCAAAGCCACTCTAAGGTCTCCTCGAAGCCTTCTCTTCTCCAGGCTGCAGAGCCCCAACTCTTTCAGCCTGTCCTCATAGCAGAGCTGCTGCAGCCCTCTGAGCATCTTCCTGAAGATGCACAACTTGCTTATCGCAGAAACGCTCTGGTTGGAAAAGCCCTCAGGATCAGTCCAACCTAGATCCCTACTCTACAAAGTGCACCCTTAAACCACATCCTCAAGTACCACATCCAAAGAACTTTTAAAAACATCCAGGGTTGGTGTCTCCACCACCTCCCTGGGCAGCTCATTCCAGTCCCTGACCACTCTTTCCATGAAAAAATGTTTCCTAATGTTGAGTCTAAACCTCCCCAGTCACAGCTTGAGGCCATTCCCCCTGTTCTGTCTCCAATTACCTGTAAGAAGAGGCCAGCAGCAGCCTCTCCACAACATCCCTTCAGGTAGCTGTAGACATTGATGAGTTAGAATCATAGAATCAGGCAGGGTTGGAAGGGACCACAAGGATCAGCCAGTTCCAAACCCCCTGCCATGCCCAGGGACACCTTACCCTAGAGCAGGCTGCCCACAGCCTCATCCAGCCTGGCCTTAAACACCTCCAGCCATGGGGCCTCAACCACCTCCCTGGGAAACCCATTCCAGGCTCTCACCACTCTCATGCTCAACAACTTCTCACATCCGCTCTGAACCTACCCACCTCCAGCTGTGCTCCATTCCCCCCAGTCCTGTCACTCCCTGACAGCCTAAAAAGTCCCTCCCCAGCTTTTTTGTAGCCCACTTCAGATCCTGGAAGGCCACAAGAAAGTCACCTCAGAGCCTCCTCCAGACTGCACAGCCCCAACTCTTTCAGTCTGTGCTCACAGCAGAGCTGCTGCAGCCCTCTGAGCATCCTCCTGGCCTTTCTCTGGACACACTCCAGCATCTCCACAGCCCTCCTGTAATGGGGGCTCCAGAACTGGATGCAGTACTCCAGGTGGGGTCTCACCAGAGTGGAGTAGGGGGAGTTCTTCCCACAGCATCACCTGCTTCACACTAACCATCCCCAGCTCCTTCAGTTGCTCCTCATCAGATTTATTCCTCAGGCCCTTCTCCAGCTTTGTTGCCCTCCTCTGTACTCATTCCAGCACCTCCATATCCTTCTTGTAATCAGGTGCCCAAAACTGAACACGGTACTCATGGTTCAACTGAAGAAAGATTAATTTAAGACAGTATAAGTAGTCACTTGTTTTTTTAGTATTTAAAGCTGGTTTTGGTGCACAGATTTTATTTTCAGACCTACTGAAACAAGGAACACAGGGGAAAAAATTGTTATCATAGAGTCACAGAATCAACCAGGTTGGAAGAGAGCTCCAAGCTCATCCAGTCCAACCTAGCACCCAGCCCTAGCCAATCAACCGGACCATGGCACTAAGTGCCTCAGCCAGGCTTGGCTTGAACACCCAGAAGCTGTGTGTGTGACAAACTGAATACAGGCTGTACTGTGACCAAAAAACTCCTGTTAAAAATAAATTCCACTCCTCCTCCACACCCTCCCACCCATGAAACACATTAAGAGGATGGCCAAAACACACTCACAAGTAGCACAGCTGTTATGCTTGCAGTCAGACCCTTTGTAAGCAGGAAGAAGTTTCACTGTGTCAGCCCCTTACTAAGCACTGATTTCAGCTGCAGTGCTATCAAATACCTGCGACAGAACTACTACTGCTGCCTCACTTCTGCACTGGCAACACATTTCAAACAACGGGAAGCACCAAGAACTCGGAGCAACAAAGAGCTTGGATGTTTGAAGAATGGCACCCTGGAGGGGAAATAAAATCACAGAAGGGTTTGGGTTGGAAGGGACCTCAAGGATCAGCCAGTTCCAACCCCTGCCATAGGCAGAGACACCTCCCACTAGAACAGGTTGCTCAAAGCCTCATCCAACCTGACCTTCAACACCTCCAGGGAGGGAGCAGCCACAACCTCCTTGGGCAACCTGTGCCAGTGTCTCATCACCCTCACTTCAAACAACCTCCTCCTAACATCTAGTTTCACTCTCCCCTCTGTCAGTTCAAACCCATTACTCCTCTTTCTGTCATTACCAGACCTTGTCAATAGTCCCTCCCCAGACCTCCTGGAGCCCCCTTCAGATACTGCAAGGCTACTACAAGGTCTCCTCGAAGCCTTCTCTTCTCCAGGCTGTAGAGCCCCAACTCTCATAGCCTGTCCTCATAGCAGAGCTGCTGCAGCCTTCTGAGCATCTTCGTGGCCTCCTCTGGACTGGCTCCAGCAGTTCCATGTCCCTCTTGTGCTGGGCTCTCCAGAACTGCACACAGTACTCCAGGTGGGGTCTGAGGAGAGCAGAGTAAAGGGGCAGAATCCCCTCCCTTGCCCTGCTGCCCACACTGCTCTTGCTGCAGCCCAGCACAGGGTTGCTGTCTGGGCTGCATGTGCACACTGCAGGCTCCTGTGGAGCTTTTCATCAGCCCAGACCCCCAGGGCCTGTTCCTCAGGGCTGCTCTCAGCCATTCCCCACCCAGCCTGTACCTGTGCCTGGGATTCTGCTGACACAGGTGCAGGACCTTACACTTGGCCTCGTTGAATTTCATGAGGTTGGCCTAAGCACACCTATGCAGCCTGTCCAGGTGCCTCTGAATGGCATCCCTGTCCTCTACCAAGTCAACTGTGCCACACAGCTTGGTGCCATCTGCAAACTTGCACACAACTCTCATGGGCTGAATTGAATCTGCTGTTGCTATTTTATACCATGCTAATGCCATACCAGCTGCAAAATGAAAGTGTTGGCTGAAGTTCATGGGGCTTGAAGTTCAGATTGCTAACACTGCTCTCTACAACTACCTGAAAGGAGGTCTCAGCAAGGCTGGCGCTTGTCTCTTCTCCCAAGTAACCAGTGACAGGATGAGAGGAAATGAGCTTAAGAGGTGCCAGGGTAGGTTTAGATTGGACATTAGAAAAAACTTCTTTACTGAGAGAGCGGTGAGGTGTTGGAACAGGCTGCCCAGGGAGGTGGTGGAGTCGCCGTCCCTGGAGGTGTCCAATAAAGGCCTGGATGGGGCACTTAGTGCCATGGTCTGGTTGATTGTCCAGGGCTGGGTGCTAGGTTGGACTGGATGATCTTGGAGGTCTCTTCCAACCTGGCTGATTCTATGATAAGCTATAGATGTGGCACTGTAGGACATGGTTTAGCAGTCATGGTGGTTGGGCTACAGTTGGACTTGATGATCTTAACGGTCTTTCCCAGCCTTAGTGATTCTCCAATTGGCCTCCTGCTCCAGTTGACACTTCCAGCTTCTGGGTTTGGTCTTTTCCACAGGGCTAGCTGCAAGTTTTGAGGCCGGGAGGAAATAGTTTTACAGCTGGCTTCTGCTGCTGCTTCTGCACTTTGCTTGCACATAAGCTGATTCTGTATTGTGTCCTTTCCAGCAAAAGGACCTTCCACAAAAGGAAGGTCCTCTGTATTGTGACCTCCCACAAAAGGACCTCAACTTTTTGTCTCAACCCAGAGGGGGTTGTGGTGCTACTTTCCCTCCCGTCTGTGCATGGAGAGAGAAGGGTTTGTGAAAGCAGGCTGCCTTAAACCAGGACAACAGCTTACAAAACAATGAAAGAAACAACCTTTGTAAGGCCTGACCTGTAAGTACTGCAGTCACAGAGAAGCAAGACTGGGAAAATCAACATTTTAATAACAGTTTGATTTGTTCCTCTTTTTTAATTAGATCAGGTTAGTCTCTTACAGAATTGGTTGTGCTTAAAGACTAATTTTAAGGAGAGTTTGCTTGTTAATTGCTGGGGAAGTTTTTTGTAGTTGCTCTTTATTGATTACACTCAACAGAAACGAGAATGAGAATCTATTCTAAAACTATGATAGAGAGGACAAATGAAGTTTATTTGCAGCAAACAGCACTGACTGACTACTTAAGTAATCAGCACCCAATGACAGCGAAGAGCCTAGCAGAGATAGCACAGGAACAGAAATAAACAAATATAGCCAATAATACAAACTGCAAACACTTCCAACCTTCTAAAGTACCTTTGATAAAAGGCTACACTTGAAGCATGCAGAAAATAACTTAAAAAAAAAGTGTTTTTTTTTTCCTACCCTTGGTCTAAATACCTTTTTAGAATACCTTTTTAAAGCTATTTAAGGTATTGCAAAGCATTTTTAAGCATAGCTCTTTTTTAATATACAACTCTCATTATTAGGTTCTGAATCACAGAGTTAAAAGTAAAGCAATTAGTGATCATAGAATCACAGAATCAACCAGGTTGGAAGAGACGTCCAAGATCATCCAGGCCAACCTAGCACCCAGCCCTAGCCAGTCAACCAGACCATGGCACTAAGAGCCTTATCCATGCTCGTCCTGATCATCTCCAGGGACAGCAACTCCACCACCTCCCTGGGCAGCCCATTCCAATGCCAATCACTCTCTCTGACAACAACTTCCTCCTAACATCCAGCCTAGACCTCCCCTGGCACAACTTGAGACTGTGTCCCCTTGTCCTGTTGCTGGTTGCCTAAGATAAGAGACCAACCCCACCTGGCTACAGACTCCTTTCAGGTAGTTGTAGACAGCAAATCCTTAAAAACTGAAATAAGGAGAAATGAAAAAGAGTAAAGCCAAACACAAATGACAAAACTTACTTCACATCCTGGGCTATCATTATTTTACATTAAGCTAATGTGAAGAAATGCAGCAGTTACCAATCTCCTGTGAACCAATACTAAATTACTTCTGAACTAAACTATTAGAGGGTAAAGTACTTAAAAGAGATCAGTTACTGGTACTGCAAGAGGCCTATTAACCAATTATAATCATGGAATCTATGATTCTATGATTGGAAGAGGTCTCCAAGCTCATCCAGTCCAACCTAGCACCCACTCCTATCCTGTCAACCAGTGCCCCATCCAGGCTTTGCTTCAACACCTGCAGGGATGGTGACTCCACCACCTCCCTGGGCAGCCCATTCCAATGCCAATCACTCTCTCTGGCATCAACTTCCTCCTAACATCCAGCCTAGACCTCCCCTTGGAGAAGAAATCTGAGGAGCGACTGAGGGAGCTGAGGATGTTCAGTTTAAAAAGAGGAGGCTGAGGGCAGACCTCATGGCTGTCTACAGCTACCTGAAAGGATGCTGTGGAGAGGTTGGTGCTGGTCTCTTCTCACAAGTAAACAGTGACAGAACAAAAGGGAATGGCCTCAAGCTGCAACTGGGTAGATTGAGATTGGACATAAGGAAAAAAAAAATCATGGAAAGAGTGTTCAGTTATGTTCCAGTGAGTTCTCTGGGATCAAGGAACACTCTCACATGTGGGTATCCCTCTCTGGGTACAGTTTCAATACTTTGATTATGGCTTAAACACTAAAACCATCACGAGAAAAGTCTATACGCAATACCTATGGCTCACCTGCTTCAGCCACAGGGAGAAACTACAGTGCTGAATAAGACTTGACCAACAATCCCAAGTGGCTCTATGGATCAGAGGGAAGGCTATACTCACCCTATGCCACTGGCCAGCAGAGCTCCCGAGATGCAGAGGTGGTCTCAGAAGGTAGGCTTCCCCACCGGGAAGCGCACCATCACGGTGGTCAGACTGGTGCTGCTCCAACTCGCCTACCCACACTCTCAGTTTATAGGTGTTTGGAATCCTGAGCTGGATGCGTGTCCACACTGAGATGTGTCCAGTGCACCCCAGAATTCTGAAGCAAGGAGAACCAAATTCCTCCTGTACTTTGGAATCTGTTCCATGCCATCTTTCCCTGCTGCTCACGAGCATACCTGCAAGCCCTGCTTCCCCCGGATCTGATCTTTAGTAACCTACTGATTATCAGCTTGGTGTAACTTCTGATCACACACAAACCAACTCTTCTCTCTTTCACAAGGCATTGGAGTGGGCTGCCCAGGGAGGTGGTGGAGTCACCAACCCTGGATGTGTTTAAGTTGTTTGGATGTGGTGCTTGTGGATACTGTTTAGGGTGAACCCTGCAGAGTAGGGTTGTCAGTTGGACTTTTCCAGCCTGTGTGTTTCTGTGCTTAATTCCTGAGTTTTCAGTCCAGTGCATGGCATGCATGTTTCAGGCATCACGCATGTATGACCACACCTCCAGCACTGTGTCCAGTTTTGCTCACCACAGTATAGGAGAAACACTGAGGTGCTGGAGCAGGTGCAGAGAAGGGCGACCAGGCTGGGGAGAGGTCTGGCAAACATGGCCTGTGAGGAGCAGCTGAGGGAGCTGGAGGTGTTTAGTCTGGAGGAGTCCGAGAGGGGACCTTACTGCCCTCTACAACTACCTAAAAGGAGGTTGCAGTGAGGCTGCAGCTGGTCTCTTCTCCCCAATTACTAATGATAGGACAAGAGGAAATGGCCTCAAATTGCATCAGGGGAGGTTTAGGTTGGCTGTTGGGAGGAAGTTCTTTCCTGAGCAGGTGGTCAGGCACTGGAACAGGCTGCCCACGGAGGTGGTGGAGTCACCATCCCTGGAGGTGTTTGAAAGGAGAGTGGATGTGGTGCTTGAGGCTATGGTCTGGTGCTGAAGGATGCTGGGATGAAGGTTAGACTGGATGATGCTGGTGCTCCTTTCCAACCATAGCAATTCACAGTGATGAGATGTTGTGCTGAGGGGTTTGGGTTAGTCAAGGACTTGCCAGTGTGAAACTCATGATTGGACTGGATGAGCTCGGAGGTCTTTTCCAATCTAGGAAGTTCTATGATGCTGTGATTCTGCAAACGTCAGCCTTGCCTCAGCATGCCTCTGGTGCAAACAGCCAGTCATTAGGAAATTCATTCTGGTCTCATTAATAAGTGAAGTTTGGAAGCAGAGCCTTTAGGAGCCATAAAGAGACGCTTTATAATGAGACTTCACTGAGTAGGAAGGCCAAAGTACAGCAGTTCTCTCTCCAAGTTATTAGAAGAGAAAGCTGTTTAATGAGTGTGGGACTTCTTCAGGAATTCAAAAGGAAAAAGGCAAGAGGAAGAGGATGTATTACATTATGCAGACACCCACGTCACTGAACATCTCTGCTAGGCTGAAACCATCACAATCAAAATCCCCAAAGTTGTTCCCAATCTGAGCTTTGGGCTGGTTTGTAATAAGATCTTTCAAATGTAAAAGGTGGGCTCGTGAGGATTAGCAAAGAGAGGTAAGTCACTACGAAGAAAGCCAGCGAGGGTCAGTGAACTAAACCAGGTTGTCTAAGGTCAAGCATTCAACAGTGCAAACAAGAGAAAACTGAAGTCTGAAGAAAGATGCTGCCTGGCAAAGCAACAACAAAAGAGCAGAGAGAGGTAACTCTGCTTGACAAATCCAGCAGAATCCTGCCACCTTGCAGCACTCTCCCCTCCGGGCAAGCGCTGATGACACAAACTCAACTGCACACAAACCTGAGTCCTCCCCTTAATGCAAGTCCCAACCAAAGCCATGTTCAGCCCCCGACAATGATTTAAAATTACATCTCAATAACTCACAGAGAATCATAGAATCAGGCAGGGTTGGAAGGGACCACAAGGCTCCCCTAGTTCCAACCTCCCCTGCCATGGGCAGGGACACCCTACCCTAGATAGTGAAGTCACTATCCCATTCTTAGATGATGAGGAAGACTGAAGATGAAGGAAAGAGAAAGGAGAGAGGCTGACTCAGAACAGAAAGTTTTTGTATGTTCTGCAAAGTGTATTCTGTGGTAAAGCCTTTTATAAATCTCTGATGTGATACTGAGCAAATCACTGACATTTGTCCCTCTGCTTCGCTCAGAAGTGCAGTTCTGAAGATGAGGTACATAAAACTTATTTTCAGAAATGTTTTATCTTGACAGCTGTAATCTTAAATTTGTCAGAGCCAGGAGGGCTCTGGAAAAGTGCATTCAAGTCTCCTTAAAAAGAAGTGGATTTACTGCATCCAGTTCTGGAGCCTCCGTTACAAGAAGGATGTGGACATGCTGGAGCGCGTCCAGAGAAGGGCCAGGAGGATGCTCAGAGGGCTGGAGCTCTGTCCAGCCTGATCTAGGGTAGGGTGTCCCTGCCCATGGCAGGGGGGTTAGAACTAGATGATCCTTGCGGTCTCTTCCAACCCTAACTGAATCTATGAGATCAGGCTGGTCAGAGACTCATCCAGCCTGGCCTCAAACACCTCCAGGCATGGGGCCTCAACCACCCCCCTGGGTAACCCATCCCAGCCTCTCACCACTCTCCTAATGAACAAGAATCATAGAATCAACCAGGTTGGAAGAGACCTCCAAGCTCATCNGCAGGACAGTATCAAGCAAGACTTCCAAGACCTGGAGGTGGCTACAAGAAGGCTGGAGACAGACTGTCTGTAAAGGCCTGCAGTGACAGGATGAGGGCAATGGCTTCAAACTGGAGAAGAGCAGATTTCAACTAGATGTTAGGAACAAATTCTTTACTACGAGGGTAGTGGAACACTGGAACAGGCTTCCCAGGGAGGTAGTTGAGGCCTCCACCCTGGAGATATTCAAGGTGAGAGTCAATATGGCTCTGTGTAACCTGCTCTAGTGGAGGATATCTCTTCTGACTGCAGGGGGGGTTGGACTGGATGGTCACTGGAGGGTCCTTCCAACTCAAACCATTTTGTGATTCTATAACTAAAGATGAGTAGTGACATTTATGATAGACTACCCTTTCTCTGACTGCAGAAAACATGCAGGTAGCAAGACTGAGACAGCACACTCATGCAATGAATCACAGAATCAACCAGCTTGGAAAAGACCTCTAAAATCATCAAGTCCAACCTGTCACCTGATCCCTCTAATAAAACAAACCGTGGCACTAAGTGCCTCATCCAGTCTCCTCTTAAACAACTCCAGGGATGGTATCTCCACCACCTCCAAGGGCAGCCCATTCCAAGGGAAGTCACTCTTTCCATGAAGAGCTTCTTCCTCACATCCAGCCTAAACCTGCCCTGATGCAGCTTGAGGCTGTGTTCTCTTGTGCTGTCACTGAGTGCCTGGGAGAAGAGACCAACCCCTCCTGGCTACAACCTCCTTTCAGGTGGCTGGTGACTTGGTATGGACTCAGCTGCCGTTTAACCACTCTCCCATACTGCTAGAACTTGAGAATCCAAGAATACTTTGGGTCAGAAGGGACATTCAAAAGCCATCTAGTCCAACTCTAGCTACTATCTAGTTGGACATCTCCAATTAGGTATCGACAATGCTTACCAAACTGGGAGGGAGGGGAGTCAGTCTGGGGGCAGGGGAGTCAGTGGTTGCTTGGGGGGTTGGGTTTTTTCTTTATTTTAACCATTTCCATGGTAAACTTCTTTGGCTGAATAAATCAACAGTACCTCCTGATCGTTTCTGCTGACAATAACCACCAGCTTACAAAAACTGATCTCCCATTGTCAATTAACTACCTTCATCGTTTCATTAATACAACTGCCTAGGCATAAGCCTGTAAATTTTCACCAGAGTCTAAAGAGGGTTAAAATCTCTTTTAGAAAGCCAATATTAGCTTCTGGGGAGGATAAACAAATGAAGAATGAAGATCTCTACTTGGAGATATTTTTTGGTGGCTTAACCATCTTTATCTTATCTGAAGTCAAAATCTTCCCCTAAGCCTTCACTAGTTTGTGTCTGAACTGCAAAGATACTGACAAATAAAAGCTAGCACTGAATATGCCTAACTGCTGTTTTCTCAGCCATGCTCAGATGCTTTCTTCAGCAGCCTCACCCATAAAAAATAAAGAAGACAGATCTCAGAGGATGTGAGCAACTGAGAAATCAGAGCAGTCCCAATCATTCACTCAAACATAAAACTGAGCTCAGATTTCCTTCATGTCCCTCCCTTGCTCTTACCAGAAATTAGACAGCGAAGAACATAAACAGCTACCTGGGTATAGAAAATGTGGAACTGGAAGTTCCTTAACATCTACAAGAACTGGAATTTTGTAAGGCAGCCTCTGACATCAGTGTGCCCAGGTGGCCAGGAAAGCCAGGGGTATCCTGGCCTGGATCAGGAGCAGTGGGGCCAGCAGGACAAGGGAGGTTACTCTGCCCCTGTACTCAGCACTGGTCAGGCCACACCTTGAGTGCTGTGTTCAGTTCTGGGCTGCTCAGTTTAAGAGAGATGTTGAGGTGCTGGAAGGTGTACAGAGAAGGGCAACGAAGCTGGTGAGGGGCCTGGAGCACAGCCCTGTGAGGAGAGGCTGAGGGTGCTGGGGGTGTGCAGCCTGCAGAAGAGGAGGCTCAGGGCAGACCTCATTGCTGTCTGCAACTACCTGAAGGGAGGTTCTAGCCAGGTGGGGTTGGTCTCTTCTGCCAGGCAACCAGCAACAGACCAAGGGGACACAGCCTCAAGTTGTGCCAGGGGAGGTCTAGGCTGGATGTTAGGAGGAAGTTGTTGGCAGAGAGAATGATTGGCATGGAATGGGCTGCCCAGGGAGGTAGTGCAGTTGCCATCCCTGGAGGTGTTGAAGCAAAGCCTGGATGAGGCACTTAGTGCCATGGTCTGGTTCACTGGATAGGGCTGGGTGCTAGGTTGGACTTGGGGGTGCTGCTGGATGAGAAGTTCAACAGGAGCCAGCAGTGTGCACTTGCAGCCCAGAAAGCCAAGCAGAGCCTGGGCTGCAGCAGGAGAAGTGTGGCCAGTAGGGCCAGGGAGGTGATTCTCCCCCTCCACTCTGGTGAGACCCCCACCTGGAGTACTGCATCCACTTCTGGAGTGTCTATTACAAGAAAGATCTGGACGTGCTGGAGTGTGTCCAGAGAAGGGCCACAGGGATGATCAGAGGGCTGGAGCTGCTCTGCTACAGAGACAGACTGAGAGTTGCAGCTGCTGGGCCTGGAGAGGAGAAGACTTCAAGGAGATCTTATTGTGGCTTTCCAGTATCTGAGGGGGACCTACAAGAAAGCTGAGGAGAGACTGTTTAGGGTGCCAGGACTGGAGGAAAAAACTGAGCAAAACTAGAAGTGGATAGATTGAGGTTGGATGTGAGGAAGAAGTTCTATGGCATGACAGTGGTGAGACACTGGAACAGATTGCCCAGGGAGGTGGTGGAAGTCCCATCCCTGGAAGGTTTTAAGGTCAGGCTGGATAGGGCTCTGAGCAACCTGATCTAGTGTGAGGTGTCCCTGCCCATGGCAGAGGGTTAGAAGTGGATGATCCTTGAGGTCCCCTCCATCCCTGACCATTCTCTGATTCTCTGAATTCCAGAGTGCTTTACCCTGGAAATGAAGTCCAAACAGGAATATGAGCCTGCAGAGTGTAGCATCTACATCTCTGGCAGTCTAGAGCCTGTTTTCAGAATTACCTGGTTTGCTCCCCTTCCCTCGTCTGTCTCAGACACTACTCTGTCCAGCCATTCAGGCAACTAAAAGCAGCTTACACAAAAAGCTGCTACCTCCCAAAAATCGCTCCTAGGAGTTTTTTGGGAGGGAGTTACTCTCCCTGAGTATCTGAAAGCTGTGCTGCGCCTACGTTCATTTGTACACCGCCTAACAAGCGCTTGGCCAGTGCTGGACAAGGCCCTGCCTGAAAGCCCAGAAAGGCAGCACCTTGAGTACTGTGTTCAGTTCTGGGCCCCCCAGTTTAAGAGGGACATTGAGATGCTTGAACGTGTCCAGAGAAGGGCAACGAGGCTGGTGAGAGGCCTCGAGCACAGCCCTACGAGGAGAGGCTGAGGGAGCTGGGATTGTTTAGCCTGGAGAAGAGGAGGCTCAGGGCAGACCTTATTGCTGTCTGCAACTACCTGAGGGATGGTTGTGGCCAGGGGGAGGTTGCTCTCTTCTCTCAGGCAGCCAGCACCAGAACGAGAGGACACAGCCTCAAGCTACGCCAGGGGAAATTTAGGCTCGAGGTGAGGAGAAAGTTCTTCACTGAGTCATTGGCTACTGGAATGGGCTGCCCAGGGAGGTGGTGGAGTCGCCGTCGCTGGAGCTGTTCAAGGCAGGATTGGACGTGGCACTTGGTGCCATGGTCTAGCCTTGAGCTCTGTGGTAACAGGTTGGACTTGATGATCTATGAGGTCTCTTCCAACCTTGGTGATACTGTGAGACTGTGACTAGAGCACAATTCTCAGAAACTGGTGAGCAGGTGATGTGATCCCACTCCACTTTGCACAAGGATTGCCAATCACTTGTATGTGTTAATTACACTGACAATGCTGACACCCTCTTCTCTGCTAGACCCATGAGATCAGACAACTTGTCCAGCGGATTCATGTAATTGTATTCACTCCTAAATGAATACCTACAGAGGCCAATCTGCCTGGTCTGGCCATTAGAGGCTGGCTGAGGCACTTCATCAAGCTGTCAATCACCTTCTGAGGGGCTTTCAGCACTCCTGACCCTGCTGAGAAGTGCTGGATGGTGCTTTATCAGGTGTAGAGCTTGTACAGAGAGCAGGAGAAGGGAAGCAGCAGGAGAAGTTCTGGACAAACTGCTGGAATCTGACCTCTTGCTTTGGGCACCTCCTCAGACTCTGGCCTTGCCCCAAGTGGTCATGCTCCTCTAGAGAAATCTTTTGTTAAGGAAGCCTGAAGTGTTCACTGCAAGTTCCTAATGGATTGCACACCTGGCACACGGGGAAACAGGACCCATGTGAGGCCAGCACGGAAGCCTCTACAGGTGGGAAAATACCACCACATTGTGTTGTCCTTTCCTAGTCCCATTTCCTAGCAAGATAAAAACGTCTGTAATTACTTAGGGAAGAAAACCAAAACATTTTAATTATATAGGCAGATGAAAGCATGTACATTGCTACAGACCGTTTGCAAGAACCATTTTCTCCAACTACAATCATTATTTTTAAAGACAAAAAAGGAAGAAATATTCTTTGAAAGCTCTGAATTAGCTTTAGAAAATAAGTAGGGGATTGAGAACTCTGATCAAGTAGCCAAAGAGAATAACATCTTGTAAATATTATGGAGGGAAGAAAAAAGAAGGGAAAAAAACCAACTGCCAGTGATTTAGGAAAAGAGGAAATGGCCTCAAGCTGCACCAGGAGAGGCTTAGAATGGAAATCAGAAGGAACTTCTTCACTGCAAGGGTTATCAAACACTGGAATAGGTGCCCCAAGGAGGTGATCGAATCACCATCCCTGGAAGACTTTAAAAGATGCAGACAGGTGGTGCTAAGGACTGGATGATCTTGGAGGTCTCTTCACAGTCTCACAGTATCACCAAGGTTGGAAGAGACCTCACAGATCATCAAGTCCAACCCTTTACCACAGAGCTCAAGGCTAGACCATGGCACCAAGTGCCTTGTCCAATCCTGCCTTGAACAGCTCCAGGGACGGCGACTCCACCACCTCCCTGGGCAGCCCATTCCAGTAGCCAATGACTCTCTCAGTGAAGAACTTTCTCCTCACCTCAAGCCTAAATTTCCCCTGGCGCAGCTTGAGGCTGTGTCCTCTTGTTCTGGTGCTGGCTGCCTGAGAGAAGAGAGCAACCTCCTCCTGGCTACAACCACCCCTCAGGTAGTTGTAGACAGCAATAAGGTCTCCCCTGAGCCTCCTCTTCTCCAGGCTAAACAATCCCAGCTCCCTCAGCCTCTCCTCGTAGGGCTGTGCTCGAGGCCTCTCCCCAGCCTCGTTGCCCTTCTCTGGACACGCTCAAGCATCTCAATGTCCCTCCTAAACTGGGGGGCCCAGAACTGAACACAGTACTCAAGGTGTGGTCTAACCAGTGCAGAGTACAGGGGCAGAATGACCTCCCTGCTCCTGCTGGCCACACCATTCCTGATGCAGGCCAGGATGCCATTGGCCTGGTTGAGTCTATGCTTCTGTGATTAAGGATAAGTGTAGAAAGAGGAAGAGGTTTCATATCAGCTGCTAGCGGCTGTATAAGAACAGCTCCCACGTAAGCGATGAGGAGGGAAGAAGATGTTGATTTGAATTCAGATGATCCTACAGAGTACCTTCTTACTTCTGCCTGATAGCAGCTGGTGAGCAGGAACACAACCACTATTCAAAGTTAAAAGCTTAGTTATTTCTGGGGGAGTAAGAAGGAAAGGATGGAAATAAAAAGACGTTAAAGCAATTAGGCTCCAAGCATTATCACTAAAGAAGCCTGCTGTCCACTGGGTGCAGACCCACAGCCAGACTCTCTGCCTGGTACAATCTGCTCATGCAAAGTGCTGACGGCCGCTTGAGATTTTCAGTGTCTAACAACGTGAGATATTTTCCAACCAGGGCAACTTGATGTCTCTTCTCTATTGTGAGCTCAATTTTAATGAAGCTAGTAAGTGTTCTGCCTCTGAGACTGTTGTTCCTCTGTCAAATTCCTCTCTCCTTGACTGACGGAAGCTGAAGTGAATGAGTAGAACGGTAGTCAGAATGGTAATGTGAGCTGTGTGCCTTTTAAAGTATGCCTTCACTAAAACACCACTTCTAGCTGCTGATGTCCTATGAGGACAGACTGAAAGAGTTGGGGCTCTGCAGGCTGGAGAAGAGGAGGCTCCCAGGTGACCTTCTTGTGGCCTTCCAGGATCTGAAGGGGGCCTACAAAAAAGCTGGGGAGAGACTTTCTAGGCTATAGGGGAGTGACAGGACTGGGGGGAATGGAGCAAAGCTGGAGGTGGGGAGAGTCAGAGTGGCTGTGAGGAGGAAGTTGTTGAGCATGAGAGTGGTGAGAGGCTGGAATGGGTTGCCCAGGGAGGTGGTTGAGGCTCCATGCCTGGAGGTGTTTAAGGCCAGGCTGGATGAGGCTGTGGGCAGCCTGCTCTAGGATAGGGTGTCCCTGGCCATGGCACGGGGTTGGAACTGGCTGATCCTTGTGGTCCCTTCCAACCTGACTGATCCTGTGTTGAAACACCACCCAAAGATTGTTAACTTGCTAGAAATCTTTCATGAGTTCAAACTTGCTGTTTTCTCATCTACAGTTAGAAAATACCAAACTTACCAAGCAATCATACTTTATGCTCTGTGCTAGAATTTGACCTGGGCAATTTTTATAGCTAAGTTATAAATTCTAGAAATAAGCTTGGAAGTTATCTGCTTGTAGAAATCACTTCAGGAGGATACTGGGGGGAAAGTTCCAAGCTGAAGGAGTGGGGAGAAGTCAACACTGAGGTTGGAGTATTATCAGGGAAAGTTTTGAAACTAAATTCCCCCTGGAGTACAAAACGGAACTGAAGGAATTAGAAAAGGAACAGAGGTGGAATGAAAAGCAGTCAGGCTGATCTCCTAAGGCTGGAATATATGGAGTTTAATACATTTCTGTTTCTCTGCTTCATAGCAAATGATCTTCCTGTACTTGGCATCAGCTCTTTGCTTCTGATCTGCGTGAAGTAAGCCCCAAAACACATCGTCCCCTTCCTCCCGCCCCGGCAAAGGACAACACTGCTGAAGCAGTTCGTTCCCTTGGCTCCTGCGGCCCCTTATGACACCCTGGTAGCCACTACCGCGCTGGGCAGACAAGATTGTACTTCCTGGGTCATGCCTGGAACGTGCTACCAGGAGTCATCTGTGCAGTCACAGATGAAATGCTAAAACTGTCAGCTTAAGACTTGTCTTTGCCCACTGGATCTTTCCTAAGCCATCTCAGTGATGCAGATCTCAACAACCTTTACTCTTGCCTAATCATCGAGAAGCACTCTGGGGCCCGAAGGCTCCATTGTAAATATGCTGACTGATCAACTTCCACTAGTGAGGTCACCTTCAGACTGACGAGTTTGGTTGCAAGTGACATCAAACTAAAACAGAAGGCAGAGGGCTTCACATTTCCGTGAAAATGCAGCCCAACATCACTGTATTTTCCCTTTTGGGAATGAAGGCTGCAGAAAAGTGAGGACCACCCTGGTGCTCCACACAAGTTTTTCTGATTATTTACTTGACAGAAGAAACACAAGGCAGCTTAACTGCCAGAGACCAAGACAAACAACATGTCCCAGCAGCTCAGAAAAAACTTCCTCTGAGCTAAATTTCTGACAAGTGCTAAGCAAGCATCATGTTTGTACTCACCGCTCCAAAAGTCCCCTCCTGTGTGAGCTCAGACCCCAGGAGCTCCCCAGCATGCAATAACTGGACCAAAACCAGCTGAGAGCTTGTGCATGCTAACACTGAATTTTAGAATCAACCAGGCTGGGAGAGACCTCCAAGATCATCCAGTCCAACCTAGCACCCAGCCCTACACAATCAACCAGACCATGGCACTAAGTGCCACATTCAGTCTCCTTTCAAACACCTCCAGGGACGGTGACTCCACCACCTCCCTGGGCAGCCCATTCCAATGCCAATCACTCTCTCTGCCAACAACTTCCTCCTAACATCCAGCCTAGACCTCCCCTGCTGCAACCTGAGACTGTGTCCCCTTGTTCTACTGCTGGTTGCCTGGCAGAAGAGACAAACGCCACCTGGCTACAGCCTCTCAGGGACAGTGACTCCACCACCTCCCTAGGCAGCCCTGTCACTGAAATGTCTACTCAGTTGCTGTGAAACTTTGATCCAAGCAATAGCTGATTGAAAAAAAAAAATAAGATTGGTCAAATGCATTTTAAAAATCCTTCCTCATTGTGCTGGTTTGAGCCTAGCTGGGATGTTCTGGTGAGAGGAATTAGATGACAGGCTGTGAAAAGGGAACAGTGGTGATGGCTTGCTGGGATGTGCAAGAACAAGAACACAAACACCGATAACAGAGTTGCTCTCTGGCTGTGGGCTGCACTTCACTCCCCTAACTTCCTAACTAACCCTTCTGCTTCCTAACCCCCCTGGCCAACCCTCCAAACTCACCCTGAACATAAGGCTAAGTCTGGGGTAAGGTAGAGGGGTGGGGAGAAGGTGGAAGGGTGGTTGGGAGCCCCTCCTGGGGACTCTGGTTTCTGGGAGGGCTGTTGTGTTTCTGTGTTACTTTTAACTTGTCTATTTCTGTCTATAGCTGTAAATATCTGCTCATATCCTGTGCTGAGCTGTGAATATCAAGCTTCATTCTTCAATTTCCAGTGGCTGAGTCTAGTCTGGATGATTCTTCTTAAGTGTGGGGGGAGGGGAACACCCAAACCATCACAGTCATAATGCAAATTTCTACTAGCCCTAGGGAGAGACAGCCAATCTCACTGGCAAAGTGTCTCTTCAACACAGTTGATGGACATGCATGGACAATGAGCAGGTCTTTCAGGTCCAGCAATTTTTTGTTACTTCATTTGCTTGCTCAGCTATTAGAGATTGTATAGCTAGAGAATACTTTGAAATTGTCACCTTCAGGTTATCTGTGATAACCTTCAAAACAGCAACCAACAGTTGTGTCCTTGGGATGGTACAGAGCTAACATGAGAGCAATTCGGTTTAGTTTTAATAACAGAACAGCAACAGAACAAGGGGACACAGTCTCAAGCTGTGCCAGGGGAGATCTAGGCTGGAGCCTAGACCAACCCCACCTGGCTACAGCTTCCCTTCAGGTAGTTGTAGACAGCAATGAGGTCTGCCCTGAGCCTCCTCTTCTGCAGGCTGCACATCCCCAACTCCCCCAGCCTCTCCTCACAGGGCTGTGCTCCAGGCCCCTCAGCAGCTTCGGTGCCCTTCTCTGGACACCTTCACAGTCTCACAGTATCACCAAGGTTGGAAGAGACCTCATAGATCATCAAGTCCAACCTGTTACCACAGAGCTCAAGGCTAGACCATGGCACCAAGTGCCATGTCCAATCCTGCCTTGAACAGCTCCAGCGACGGCGACTCCACCACCTCCCTGGGCAGCCCATTCCAGTAGCCAATGACTCTCTCAGGGAAGAACTTTCTCCTCACCTCAAGCCTAAATTTCCCCTGGTGCAGCTTGAGGCTGTGTCCTCTTGTTCTGGTGCTGGCTGCCTGAGAGAAGAGAGCAACCTCCTCCTGGCTACAACCACCCCTCAGGTAGTTGTAGACAGCAATAAGGTCTCCCCTGAGCCTCCTCTTCTCCAGGCTAAACAATCCCAGCTCCCTCAGCCTCTCCTCGTAGGGCTGTGCTCGAGGCCTCTCCCCAGCCTCGTTGCCCTTCTCTGGACACGTTCAAGCATCTCAATGTCCCTCTTAGACTGGGGGGCCCAGAACTGGACACAGTACTCGAGGTGTGGTCTAACCAGTGCAGAGTACAGGGGCAGAATGACCTCCCTGCTCCTGCTGGCCACACCATTCCTGATGCAGGCCAGGATGCCACTGGCTCTCTTGGCCACCTGGGCACACTGCTGGCTCATGTTCACCTTCTAGCACCTCAACACCTCTCTTGAATTGAGAAGCCCAGAACTGGACACAGTACTCAAGGTGTGTCCCGACCAGTGCTGAGTATAAGGGAATAATAACCTCCCTTGTCCTAGCCCCCTGACTTCCTGATGCTCTTACCTGGGTGTGTGCTACTGATAATTATTTCATGTGGAGAAGACTGTAAAAATAGTTTGTATTTTAAATAGTAAAACATCACATGAAAAGGAGTAGCTTCAGTTTTGCATTACAGTGGAGTAACATCATCCACAGAATTTCAACAGGAGTTTCTCTCCTACCACAGCACACAGATGTCCAGCTGTAATTCACTGTTCCTTACCATAAAATGGCTTAGGTGGCAAGAGATCTCCAAAGGTCATATAGGCCAACCTCACTGCAGTGAGCAGGGACATCCTCCACTAGATCAGGCTGCTCAGAGCCTTGTTAAACCTGACCTTGAATATCTCCAGGGATGAGACCTCAACCAACATCCTGGGCAACCTGTTCCAACATTCCACCACCCTCATGATAAAAAACTTGTTCTTAACATCCAGTCTAAATAGTCTTCAGGAAGCTATGGTAGGATATTCTTCCACAACTAATACCTTCAGATGATTCTCCTGCTAACATCTAGTTTCTGTTCTGTAACACAAGCAGACAAAATTTCTTTACAGCTTCTTTACATTCTTTACATTTGCCTCAGACAAATGCACTGCATTACCTAGCATTTTTTCACATCCACAATTCTATCCACTTTTGTAGTAGCTCCTACATTATTACACATATCCTTGTAAATGATAGGACCCTTCCTAATTCAATCCAAAATGCACTCTTCTGAAGTAATAGTTAATAGTATAAGTTAACAGTACAATGAAATGTTCAATGGAAGATACGAATGAGAAAGCTGCATCCCAATTTTATGTAGTTGTCACTTCTTCTACCCGAGTGAACCTATATGATCATTAGTTTTAGAGGACCATTTCTTCCAAGCAAATTCACCCTAATCTCTTCAAGCCACTTTGAAATTTCACATAATTAAGTCTGAGTCCCCCCTTCCAGTCCAAATGTATTCTCGAGTACAACAGAGTGCCTATTAAAGAAGTACTTGGCAACATAAAAGTCACAGCAGATGGGAGAGGCACGAATCACAAATCTCCTTAGTGCATTTTAGAGGACTTTTAGAAAATATTTACAAAGACACAGAACAGTACAGACCCAAATAGAAGCTCCTAACATCCTGGTTATTTCTGGCAAAGTCATTTATCCTTCTAGTCAGTCTGTCAGCTCTCCTGGATCTCATCCCAAAACGCTAAAGCCTGAGATGCAATTTAAACCATGAACTGAAGATTCAGTGGCACCAGATAAGGGTGACAAAGCTGATGAGGGGCCTGGAGCACAGCCCTGTGAGGAGAGGCTGAGGGAGCTGAGGGATGTGCAGCCTGCAGAAGAGGAGGCTCTGGGCAGACCTCATTGCTCTCTACAGAAAAGGGGTCGTAGCCAGCTGAGATTGGTCTCTTCTGCCAGGCAACCAGCAACAGAACAAGGGGACAGTCTCAAGTTGTGGCAGGGCAGGTTTAGCCTGGATGTCAGGAGGAAGTTGTTGGCAGAGAGAGTGATTGGCATTGGAATGGGCTGCCCAGGGAGGAGGTGGAGTCACCATCCCTGGAGATGTTCAAGACAAGCGTGGATGAGGCAATTAGTGCCATGGTCTGGTTGGCTGGCTAGGGCTGGTGCTAGGTCGGACTGGATGAGCTTGGAGAGCTCTTCCAGCCTGGTTGATTCAAATTCTATTCTATTCTATGTATTTATATTTTGCTAATTAGAATCACAGAATCATATCATCAACCAGGTTGGAAGAGACCTATTAGATGCCATTCCCTTCAGCACCTGGCTTTATTTCACAATCTTTTTCAACCAATTAAGTTCACATCTGTCCTCCTTTCCTGGATGATCAAATTGGGTGGGTAGCCTTAGAAAGTCATTTTAGTGACTGTCTTCATCCTGCTTTGGGGTGGAATTTTTTAGTTGGTTTTGTTTTTTTCAGCCCCTCCTCATTATCTCTAATGGAATTCCTCCCTTTCTCTGGTTCTATGTCTCGCTCATTTCACTCTTTTTCCCAACCATTAAATCATTATGGTTTTTACTGCCCTTGGGTTTCTGGTAGAACACTTATCTGTCCACATATCCCTTTATTTTCCCCTTATGAAAGTCATGTTGCTTGTCATTAAAAATGCCTGCTAACTCAGTGAGAAAATGCTACTTGGGCACAAAATCATGTTCCATGAGTCAGGTATTTCCATCACCCACAGCTTGCTCTCATCTTTAAGCAGCCCCATGACAACCTTGTATTCTTTTCTGCAACACCTCAAATCTCCTGCCCTGCCAGGCAGTTCAAACAGGCTAAAGCAGATTAACTGTGATTCAGCAATAGGAATTTTGACACTGCATCAAGCACTTCAATGTGATCTTCATTCAAACAGTTTTGTGTAAGCTCTGAAAAATATTACAGCTGTTTAGAGACAGGGATAGACTTTAACAAACAAATCTAAACTCCCAGATTAAGGCATAGATACAATAATCCCATACTTGGATATCAAGGAAATCTTCTAGTAGAACAGCAAGCCTTCAAAGTTCAGTGCTGCTGTCAGCTGCAGATGGTAAATCCTTAGCGTGCAGCAGGCTCCCAAACTGTACTGCACGTTTGTATCTCAAACTGTGCAGCCATCCAGCAAGACTGGGCAGACTGAGAGCTGGGCACAGAGAAACCAAAGGTTCAACAACGACAACAAGTGGAAGCTGAGGCACAGGAATCATCTAAACATGAGGAGGATTTTTTTTTTCCCTGTGAGGGTGGCAGAAGACTGGAACAGGCTGCCCAGGGAAATTGTGGAGTCTCCCTCTCTAGAGATACTCAAAACCTGCCTTGATGCACTCCTGCATGATCTGCTCTAGGTGATCCTGCTCTGGCAGGGGGGTTGGACTGGATGAGCTCTGGATGTCCCTTCCAGCCCCTGACATTCTATGATTCTATTAATGAAGACGCTGCTCTCTGACATAGTTCTGAATGCTCAGTGGTTTTAGCTTCAGGTCAATACCAACCCTAATTAAAGATTCCCTTCCCCACCTCTGTAATTGAACAAAAGAATTTCAGTACCTGCTTGTTTAGACTAACTGCCTGAAGTGTAAAAGGAAGAATGAGATAAATGAGTGGGGATGACAAAAAATGGCAGACTGACCAAAAAGCTGAGTGTCTGCTGCAGGAGTGCATACAGGTAACCCTTCCTACACTGATCAGCAGAGCTCATTTCCCTTGGGATCCAAACCACTGCACGAGTCTACGTAGCTATGACACGAGCATCGTACCCTCACTGACCGTACATTTGCAGTCAGAAATATGAGTAAGGCAGGTATTAGTGAAGAAGCGAGGGACAGCTGCATCTTCATTATTTCAGCTGGTGATGGCAAGGGCTGCTATCAGACTATCAGAGCACAGAGGAGCCGTCTGGGTACTGCCGAGACTTGGAGACCAACCAGGCAGCACAAAGGCACAACCAGCCTTTTGCTAGCCTGCAGTGAGACTGCTGACACCACATACCTCGAACAGGGCCATGCCGAGGTGGAAGCGGTAATCTGCAAGGATCTGGAGCTAACACAGTACCATATATATCATAGCCTATGATGGATGAAAACGTTTTTCTACCCTGATAATTCACAGAATCACAGAAATATTCAGGTTGGAAAAGCCTCTCAGGATCACCAAGTCCAAATGATATCCCTGACTCTGCAAGGTTCACCCCAAACCATATCCTAAGCACCCTAAGCACCACATCAAAACAACCTTTAAACACATCCGGGGCTGGGAACTCAGCCACCTTCCTGGGCAGCTCATTTCAACGTCTGAACACTCTATAAAAAATTGTTTCCTAATGTCCAGTCTAAACCCGCCCAGTCTCAGCTTGAGGCCATTCATTATTTACCTGTGAGAAGAGACCACCACCAATCTCTCCACAACATCCTTTCTGGTAGCTATAGACAGCAATGAGGTCTCCCCTCAGCCTCCTGTTTCACACTAACCACCTCCAGCTCCCTCAGTCACTTCTCGTAGGATTCATTCTCCAGGCCTTTCCCTAGCTTTGTTGCCTTCCCCTGCACTCGTTCCAGCACCTCCACATCTCTCTTGTATTGAGGTGTCCAAAACTGGGCACAATACTCAAGTTGTGGCCTCATCAGGGCTGATGGCAATTGCTGGATTTAAAGAGGCATGGGTTTTTTACAGCTGCATGTGGAAACGACAGATCTTAAAACACATCAACACAAAGCTACCAAAGCAATAATCCACATAAGGAGTTACTTGGATAGTTTGTTGTCGTTTTTTGGGCCTGGGGTATTTTGGTTCATTTGCTGTGGGTTTTCATTGTTTGTTTGGGCTTGAGGGGGAGAGGAGGTGCTTTATGTTGTCGCTTTTGTTTGTTATGTGGAGCACTGCAGGTAAAAGGCGGCACTGTTTAGAGAGCGACTCGTCTGCCAGAACTGCTACCAGCTCCCGGCTGCCTTAGGGTGCCCTGACGATCAAGAAGCACAATTTTCATCACGTATGGAGTATTTCTTCCCCCTTTTCAAACTTCGGAATTACAGATGAAATCCTGAAAATATTTACTCCACAGAATTTTCAAACCAGGAAGCAAATAAAACCTTTCAAAAGCAAATGGTTACCTCTTGATTATCAACATCATAGAATCACAGAATCAGTCAGGGTTGGAAGGGACCACAAGGATCAGCCAGTTCCAACTTCCCTGCTATGAGCAGGGACACCTCACACTAGATCAGGCTGTCTAGAGCTTCATCCAGCCTGGCCTTAAAACACCTCCAGGGATGGGGCTTTTGTTGCTGTTGTTTTCAAGTTTTCCTTTTTTAAGCTTCCTTTCATTTTTGAGTGGGCATGAAGGTTGGTTGGTTAGGACTTCTTTCTAGCTTGTTAGTGGGTGGAGCTTTGTGTTTTTTCTTTTCCACTTGAGAGATACTGTGGGAGCCTAAAACAGGGAAATCCATCAGAACAGGTCTTGCTCCTCGGGACGGGGATACTGTTAATCACTGTTCCCCGGACCCTGACATTTTTATATGAATCAGTAAGAGATCATAGAGTCAGCCAGGTCAGAAGAGACCTCCAAGCTCATCCACTCCAACCTAGCACCCAGTCAGTCAACCAGACCATGGCACTAAGTGCCTCATCCAGGCTTTGCTTCAACACCTTCAGGCACGGCGACTCCACCACCTCCCTGGGCAGCCCATTCCAATGCCAATCACTCTCTTTGCCAACAACTTCTTCCTAACATCCAGCCTAGACCTCCCCCAGCACAACTTGAGACCATGTCCCCTTGTTCTGTTGCTGCTTGTCTGGGAGAAGAGACCAACCCCCACCTGGCCACAGCCTCCCTTCAGGTAGTTGTAGACAGCAATGAGGTCTGCCCTGAGCCTCCTCTTCTGCAGGCTGCACATGCCCAGCTCCCTCAGCCTCTCTTCACAGGGATGTGCTCCAGGCTCAGAAAAGGTGCAAAGGAAGCACCCTAAAACTATACATTCTGTAGGTAACTTCTCCCTGAACAAGATGCAAGAGGGAGCTCCAAAATGCTAGCTGAAAGGGATTTAGACCTGGGCTAAAGATACATGGTTTGACACTTTCTATCCTGGAAGAAATTACACTCATAAGGAGGGGATTTTTTTGCTAAATAAACAAGATAGCATAATTACAGACCCAGGTATTTTGTAATCCTTACTTGAGACCAGAATTACCTACGAAAGGTCAAGTTGTTAGTTAATAGCTCAGGTCAGAAAAGGTAAAGACACAATGGTTCAAACAAACAAAAAGAAAAGAAAATTTCAAAGACACAATGGTTCAAACAAACAAAAAGAAAAGAAAATTTCAAAGACCAAGTGTCACTCTACAACATTCCCAATAGTGACTTTCCACAGCTTTCAGATTACAAGAAGCCAAAACTCACTGCATATCTATAAAGCAGTACAAAGAAATGAGAACCAAAGTTTAACAAATTGACGTTGCTTCTATTTTAAAACTCAGGAGAGAGATCTTGTGATCTCTTGCCACTTCCAATAATGCCTTCTGAGAGAGAAAAGTCTTGAGGTAAGAGGTGGGACTACCATAAACACATGTGTTGAAGATAGCCTTCACCATCCCTCCTAGAAATGAAGACTCCTGTTGACGCAAGCTCCGTGGTGCTCTCAGTACAAGCTGCCGAGGATACTTTTACAACACGCAGCACAAAACATGCAAAAAATGCATCCATAACCCCCAAAGTCCTGTTTTCTGCCAGAGAAAGAATTTACAGAGACTCAACACAATCCTACCCCCTCGTTTCCCCTGCTCCCTCATTGCATTTATTAACTCAATATGCTCCTACGCTCGCTTTAAAGATTCCGTTGCTATGGGAATTCATTTCCAGATTTTATTGTGAAGGAGAAAACCAAGATTTTGGTGATTAAATGCTACAGAAGCATTTTTGCACAGCCCAACCAAAGGCAAGGCCTTAGAAGTAATCCATGTATGTGCTAAAGTCTTACCACTCTGATTATAAGAAAGTACACATGCTCCACTTGGCATCTAAGAGCCAGGTACACAAAGCCTCTTTTCCCTTCCCCCCACAGGCTTCTGGACAATTTTAACAGAATTTCCTCATGGGTATTTTTCAATTAGTTTCCTAGAAACTTAAGAACATGAAATATTTTGGTTTTCCCCCTCCTCCCTCTGTGGACTGTCCACAGCATCAGGGGATCCTTCTCTTTTCTAAGAGTGAGGTTAGAAATTTACCTCTTGACAACTGACCCATAAAGCCAGCTATAGGATTGCAAGCCTGGGCTCCTTCCCTACCCACACCTAATCTGTATTACAGCTGGAAAAAAAGAAATACAGTTATGTGTACAAAACAGCATTCAGCTCCTCCACCAAATAGGCTAGAAAATCTTTGCTGCCTTCTACCACAACCAGTAAATCTCATACATTTTTATTTCCCTCCTTCTTAATACTGTAACTAACTACACAGGCTAACGTTTAGAGTTGCTTAGCTTGGCAAAAGTGTGCACAGGATCCTTAAATCATTACAACTACAAACGAGCATAAGCCAGGAAATTCAAAATTCAACCTCATGTCAAGAGAAAAGGCTTCCTTGTGGCTCAGGGTTTGCCTATCTTGTTGCTCCTTCAAAACACAGAGACTCAATCATGGAATCATACAATCACTCAGGGCTGGAAGGGATCACAAGGATCATCTAGTTCCAACCTCCCTGCGATGGGCAGGGACACACAGCACTACATCAGGCTGTCTAGAGTCATAGAATCAGCCAAGTCAGAAGAGACCTCCAAGATCATCCAGTCCAACCTAGCACCCAGCCCTACACAATCAACCAGACCATGGCACTAAGTGCCCCAGCCAGGCTTTGCTTCAACACCTCCAGGGACAGTGACTCCACCACCTCCCTGGGCAGCCCATTCCAATGCCAATCACTCTCTCTGCCAACAACTTCCTCCTAACATCCAGCCTAGACCTCCCCTGCCACAACTTGAGACTGTGTCCCCTTGTTCTGTTGCTGGGTGTCTGGCAGAAGAGACCAACCCCACCTGGCTACAGCCTCCCTTCAGGTAGCTGCAGACAGCAATGAGGTCTGCCCTGCGCCTCCTCTTCTGCAGGCTGCACACCCCCAGCTCCCTCAGCTTCTCCTCACAGGGCTGTTCCCAGGCCTCTCACCAGCTTTGTTGCCCTTCTCCAGCCATGTTCCAGTATCTCAATGTCTCTCTTGAACTGAGGAGCCCAGAACTGGACACAGCACTCATCCCGCCTGGCCTTAAACACCTCCAGGGATGGGGCTTTCTGCACCTCCCTGGGTAACCCATTCCAGGGTCTCACCACCCTCATGTTGAAGAACTCCATCCTAAGATCCAGTCTGAATCTACCCATTTCTAGCTTTGTTGCACTCCCCCAGTCCTATCACTACCTGACACCTGAAAAAGTCTCTCCCCAGCTGTCTTCTAGGCCCCTTTCAGATACTGAAAGGCCACAATAAGGTCACCTCAGAGCACTGTCCTCTGCAGACTGAAGAGCCCTAACTCCCTCCCAACACCTCTCACAGCAGTGATGCTCCAGCCTTCTGATCATCCTTATGGCCCTTCTCTGGACACACTCCAGCACATCCATATCCCTCCTGTAATGGAAGCTCCAGAACTGGACGCAGTACTGCAGGTGGGGTCTCACGAGAGTGGAGTAGGGGGAGTTCTTCCCACAGCATCACCTGTTTCACACTAACCATCCCCAGCTCCTTCAGCTCAAACTAGCACATGGGGTCTCCTAGGTCTGGAAATCAGAGCTCATGCTCATGTACCAGGAATGACGCTCTTGAGTAGGACTCTGAGAAGACAATCACCTTTTGAGAAGAGAGCTTTTTTGAACAGATTCAGGCTTGCCAGGCACTACAATTCTGAAACTTAGGTGACTAAGATGCTAAAAAACTCTCAGCTGCATTACCTTTGCTGGAAGAGCTGGGAGCCAGAACTCCCAGTATCCAGAAGCTGCATCTGCTCCCTGGTCTATTTGATTCTGACTAGGGACACAGAGGTTTTTCTTTCCTGACATCCACTCATGCATGCCCCAACTGCTGGGAGCAGACAGTCTAGCTTGTTATTTATCTGTGATCAACAAAGTGCCATGGATTAGTTCAGTGAAGTCCACCAGGAGCTACAAGCAATTCAGTACTTCATCAAATCAGGACATTTTGGTACCCAAACATGACATTAGGAAGCAAGTGTAAATGGCCCATGATTAAACATTTGTATGCGAGGTGCAGGTGTAAACTTTCTGTCTGGCATTTAACAAACACAAGGGATACAAACCTGATGAATAGGATCATTAATGCATGCGTTTTAGCCAAGACAGCCAACTGAGTTTAAGGGGAAAGGCATAACTCCTGACACAAATCTACACAGAAGGAATTACAGCAGGGCTTACTTCCCTCATTAAGACACCATTTAGCTTTATCACTGCATGCTGGTTTTCCCATTTTGTGGCCAGTATCCAGAGGGCTGACTCACGGGACAAGTCGAGCTAGAAAGGGAAGGGATGGAGCTTTCCAGCTCATGACAAAATGGAAAATGGGCCAGAGCTGCACGTATTTCTTAGAGTTCAGAGGTACCCAGGTCCCTCATCTCTGCAGTCATACATTGACCATCCCTACCAAAAAAAATCCCACACGTGAGATTTAACTGTTCTTTAATACTGCTATTTTAAATGGGAATATTGTCAGCTGTGAGGGGAAAAAAAACCTTTACAAAGCTTCTTCAATTAGAGACCGAAACAATCACTGAGACGAAGAGAAACCAACACCTGCAAATGCTCCTTCTGTTCTGAAACACACAGTTGTTACACACTATGGTAGGTTTGGCGCTTTCCATTGATTCATTAAATATCTTGAAAACATTACTAGCTAGGAGAGTAGCACTGTCAGGTTGATATTACTTGCACATGCTCTGCAAACCGGCAGGCAGCAAGCCCACCCACGCCCCACGGTGAAACACCGCTACCAAAACGCCACAGTCCTCTTGCTGTAAGTAATTGGCATGTAACCTCAGGATGAAAAGTAAGCGCTGAAACCAACTGTGCAAAGCCCCTGGAAGACTTTTCACCCTGTGCCTCAAAAGAGATCCCTTTTAAGCCAGGGGAAGAATGGAAAAAACACAGCGTACTTTGCATGATGTCATGCAGTGCAAGGCTTACTCAAGACTGAAGACAGTGACAATCTTTGAGCAGCAAATCAGCATCTCTGTTAAATTGAGGTTTTCTCATGTCTTCACAATCTCTGTAAATATGAAGAGATGTCTTTTTTTTACTTATTTACTTGCTCACTTATCAAAGAAACCTTTGCCTTTTCCATCTTTCCACAAAAGTGTTATTAAATAAGCCTCCAAAATCTTACTGTGGAATTCAAGCGGGTAAGGCAAAAGTAATGCAGATTTTAGTAGCAATTCCAATAAAGACATTACATGTTTAATATTAAACCACCACCCATTTAAAGCCAGGGACTACAGTAACACAGCTTCAAAAATACAACATCTGATAAACTTGCCTTAGGATGCTGCATTTCTGCTGCATGTCTCTCATATGTGACCTCTTTCAGTGGCTTAACTCATGCATCAAAAGCTATTTGTAACAGGTTGATGTCCAATTCAGTTGCACTCCACCAACATCAACAATCCATTGAAAGCCAGGGACTACAGTAGCACAGCTTCCAAATGACCACATCTGCTAAACTTGCCTTAGGTTGCTGCATTTCTGCTGCATGTCTCTCATATGTGACCTCTTTCAGCGGTTTAACTCATGCATCAAAAGCTATTTATAACAGGTTGATGTCCAATTCAGTTGCACTCCACCAACATCAGAGGGGCCTGCAGGAGATAGGCATCTCTGAGAAAATAGACAGTGCAGGCCAATCTTGTTCTCCGTGTTTCAAGGTCAAAAAGAAAGCAGCAAGGAGCTGTGGGAACTACAGGAACCACTACTATTAGCTACTTGAAATTGCCAAGAAGCATACTGCAAAGTGCTTCCTTTGTCTAGGAAATACCTGCTGTTGAGAAGGGGGAGCGGTGGTCAAGCCTGTATGATATGGGGATATGAAGAAATAGGGGGTGACCAAAGGTATATCTATACTAGAAACAAAGAAACAGGATAGGTAATCATAGAGAAGCAGATGACTAACAAGGGGAAAAGATGGCCTTAACCATTAACAAAGGATGTATTCTCAAGTAGCGATGTGAAAACATTCCAAGGCCAAAGCAAGGCAAAAAAAACAAATACTTCACAATGTTATCTGGGATGGAGGAGGACTGAGCAGCACTCGCCATAATCCTATCAGCCAGTACCCACGAGGAGGAAAAGCAGAAGACCATCAAGGAGATAGGCTGACAAGGGTACTACAAACCTGCATGGTCATCACATGCCAGCCAGGGGTGAAAAGTACATTGTGATGAAGACTCACAGCCTTCCTCCAACCGACCACTGCCCACATTTGAAGGACCCTTGCCCACAGTTTCAGAAGGGAACTACGCAAGCGCAGAGGACTGATGAGATAATGAACATAGGAAGCGGGAGCAGGCGGGTTTCAGTGATAAGAATGTACAGGCGTTTCATGAATATGCATGGATCCAGTGTATAAATGTGGGGTGCTTGCTCCTTTGGGCATGCACGATTTTGGAGGAGATATCCCCCGTGCATCTTGGGCAATAAACATACCTACTTTGTAACTTTCGAGTTATAGAGTCTTTGCCCTACGTCACGTACAGGTCTCATGCTGCTGCCATCCAGCAGAGCCAATGGAGCAGCACCGGGCTGGCTCCTCCACGAACACCAGAGACGGACGTGCAGGCACATCAGTCTCAGCACTTCCACAAGCCGGTAGGGGCTTCAAGCTGACAGAAAAATTAACCCCCAGCCGACCACCGCAAAATGCAAGATCACAGCTCGGGAACAAAGCGGGGCCCCAGCTGGCAGCCGAGCTGCCAACCTCTTCCTCGGCGATAGGCAGTACTCGGCACACAAACGCAACGCTGCACGGCTCGGGGCACTCCCGTGCGCAGCGCTCCTCAGGGAAAACGAACCCGCGAGAGGTCAGGACATGCTTTGGAGCTGCAGATTATTTATTAGCTGGGACAAAAGCAGTCTCAAGGGGAAAAAAAAAACCCAACCGAAAAACAAAGTATATTTACCAAACACCTTACTGCAACGATGAAACCTGTCCTGCCGGGAAGCAGCTGCTGCCCCAGCCACCCAAACTGCATTTCAAAGGCACAAGACCAAGGCTTGGCCATATCCGTGCAAGTGTTTGAGAGAAATAACTTGCAAAGTAAGAGCTTTGTAGAGGGCCTACGAGGAAGCTGGGGAGGGACTTCCTAGGCTGTCAGGGAGTGCCAGGACTGGGGGGAATGGAGTGAAGCTGGAGATGGGTAGGTTCAGACTGGACGTGAAGAGGAAGTTGTTGAGCATGAGAGTGGTGAGAGCCTGGCATGGGTTGCCCAGGGAGGTGGTTGAGGCCCCATGGCTGGATGAGGCTGTGGGCAGCCTGCTCTAGGGTAGGGCGTCCCTGCCCATGGCAGGGGGGTTGCAACTGGCTGATCCTCGTGGTCCCTTCCAACCCTGCCTGATTCTATGAGCTCACCAATCAAATCTGCCCAGACGTGTGGGCAAGTTGGAGCCTAGTAAAATTCCTTAGATTGTAGGAAATAAACCATCAAGTTACACTTTAAACAGAGACAAAATACTGCTGCAATATCGCATGACTTGTAGATGGAGAAGAGCTTTTCCCAGCAACACTGACAGCTGCACTGCTAAGGCTTCAGAGCTCCTCAGAAGAGAAGGATAATGCTGCAAATTTAAACCAAGTGCAGCCTTTTATTTTGAAATTGCCTTCCAAAGCATGGGAGTTCTATAAGTGGCAACTTCAAAAGAGAAAAGGGGGGGGGGGAAAGACAGAAAGTGGCTCATTTCATGTTGAGTGTTCTCAGAAATCAGCACCTGTAACACCCAGCAGGTCCTGCTTTGAGTAGGAATCATCCAATCGTCTCACAACTACAGCTATTCCAAGGTTGTATAATACCTGGCTTTGGTCATCCATGGAGGCCTCAGGGTTGCACCACTACCTTAAACACAATATAGGCCTCCAATAAAACTGCCTTTTACAAATCCAATACTGTTAGAATAGCACAGAAAGTTAGATGATGCATCCTGCAATCCAGTTTGTGGTTCGTGCTCAGCTACAGATACCAATAACTAATACCACATGTTAGACAGACCTCCCAGAGGGAGACTTTAATCAAGTAAGCGATGGGAAAAGAGAGGTTTCCTTATTTAGTATAACAAACTCCCTGTACTAACAATATGTTGATCTGGTAACATGTTGCCATACTGTATAAGTGAAACATTAGTAAAACATACATCTGTTTTAGTTATTTCTGCAAAGCAGTTTGTATGCAGAAAAAAACCAACAAAACAACCACATCCCAGAGCAATAAATATTTTATAATCATTATTATATCCAAAATGAGCTTTAAATGCATTTGCTCCATCTTTTTAACAGCTAATATCCTCCAGCTCCATTGCCACTAAAGAAATTAAAAAGAAAAAAAGAGAAAGGGTAAGGTTTGTATTAGCTTTGTACTATTAACTGGGCTGCAAAGCTGATTAATGGTTCTGCTTTTGGTGGTTCTGTGTCCAGTTCTGGGCTCCTCAATTCAAGAGAGATGTTGAGATGCTGGACTGTGCCCAGAGAAGGGTGACAAAGCTGGTGAGAGACTTGGATCACATATCCTGTGAAGAGAGGCTGAGGGAGCTGGGGGTGTGCAGCCTGGAGGAGGCTCAGAGGTGACCTCATTGTTGTCTACAATTACCTGAAGGGAGGCTGTAGCCAGGTGGGGTTGGTCTCTTCTGCCAGGCAACCAGCAACAGAAGAAGGGGACACAGTCTCAAGTTGTGCTGGGGGAGGTCTAGGCTGGATGTTAGGAGGAAGTTGTTGGCAGAGAGAGTGATTGGCATTGGAATGGGCTGCCCAGGGAGGTGGTGGAGTCACCGTGCCTGGAGGTGTTGAAGCAAAGCCTGGATGAGGCACTTAGTGCCATGGTCTGGTTGATTGTGTAGGGCTGGGCACTAGGTTGGACTGGATGATCTTGGAGGTCTCTTCCAACCTGGTTGATTTGATTTGATTCTATTTCATTCTATTCTACCTCTCCAAATATAAAAGAATTAGGCATCTGAACTTGCATATTTTCCGTAATTAAAAACTTGATCACAGCTCTCTCCTGTGTTCAGCTTCCCCTCTCCCACCCCTACAAATGTGGTGTTTTGACTTGAGCAAGATTAGCTGCTGAGAGGTGCAATCATTTGGTACCTATCACAGGCAACACCTCAATCTGCATAGCCACGACAATTTACACTGGAAATGACTCAGGGTCCAACATACTGAAGAAGGAAAATAAAAAAATCAAACTAATCTCGAATTCTCTTCCACAAGGAACATTCTGTCCCAGTAGAGTATCTTTTTACTTCTTGTTACTAATTGTTCTCACTTCAGACAAGGCATTTACGACCTCAATAAACACACTTCCATCAAAATCTGCTGACTTAAAAGACAGCAAATGCGTTCTTGTCAGCCAGTCAGGCAGAATAAAGTAGAGCTAACCAAATGCAACGGGGTCCAGAACAACAGCTTTGCCAGCCAGAGTGAGAGCATCACAGGCAGACAAGAGCACAAGACTTGGCAAAAGGAAGAAAAATCAGCAGCCAAATTCTACTGAATAACCCACAGACAGATGACAGAGAAAAAACTTGATAGCTCAGTAAGTAGCTTCAATATACATTTTTAAAGTGTATTGGGAAGAGCTTCTAAATAAGGGATAATATTCATCTGCTCTGTTGGTGGTCCTGCTCTACAGCTGCCTTGTTCAGAAGCCCTGGCAGTCTACTCAAATCACACAGTGATGCTGTCATGTAGTTGATGTGACAGATCAAGACTCTCACTACACCATAAGAGGTGTAAAGCTCAGCAAACAGCTCCTGCCCTTGTCTAGTAGCCACTATTCCGTATTCTTGGATGTGCAGCCCCAAGGTAAGAATAAAATGGAAAGAACAGCAGGCTTGACATGCCAAGGGTTTTCAGAGCTGCTTTTAGCAGCTCACTTCCCACTGACCATCCTGAAGGAGGTCAGTGATTTTACTGTTCTTTAAACATAACTAATCGTGTCAGTTTCCCCAGAGGTATATTCTAAGAGCACCTTACAGAAGCTGAAAGCTACAATCTGGCAGCAAGGCAGCCCGGGTCCTTAATCACCCATGCCCCCAAAACGCTCCCTTTCTGTTCCTTGTCTCTGTCCCTGCACCTTAGCTTTCCTCTCAGTATTAACCAGTACAGCTGTTTGGAAGGCAAATGATGAGGACTGGATACAACAGAGCTGATAAATGATGTATCTGGGATATTTGCAGGGCTGGGAGGAAGCTTCAAGGTTACTCTTCACCTGCACTTCTCTCAGTTCCAGTTTGCTGCACAGCCTGGGAAACAACTGTGCCAGCTCAGCTGGACAGGGCTTAGCTTAAGGTTAGGTAGATTGAAAGGATAGTTCCTTTCTACCATTCCATTTCATGTCACCACTGCTTACTTAGCACAGATTTGAGCTAACAACCTCTTAAAATCATTCTCCTTTCTTCCTTGGCTCCATTCCACACATTCCCTTTCAATGCACTACAGCAGACAGTAGCTTTTCCCTAGACAGCCCTTTTTGATGTCTTTTGTCCCCCTCTCTCCTGTAGTTGCCCTCCCCTAGTACTTAAACTGGGAAAACACAAAACACAAATTCTAGAGCCCCTAAACAGACACCAACTTTTGCTAGTTGCCTAGACATTGTAACAAAGAATGCTCTGATAAGAATGGGCTTTTTTTTTCGGTGGGAAGTCTTATTCTTTCTGTTTAAACCCCACTCCAGTGTTTTAGGTGCTCAAACTGCTTGGATAACACACGATGACTCATCTGTAGATGGCCTCCTGGGATTTGCAAGGCAGGAATGTCTCTTCAAGTAAGCACAAGAGTAGGAAACAATATAAAAGAAATAAGCCTCTTAATCCAAAAGTTGATATTGTTTGCTTAAGGAGGTTTTAGTTTGCTGTTGGAAGAAAGAATCTGACAGTTCTTGCTAGGGCCACGTTTAAGGCCGAAGTAGCACCAAGAAAAAGGCAACAGTCGAATGATTCCAACAAGATGCAGAGTTGAAAGAATTCATTTCTGTTCAAACCTGTGCTTCAATTCTGCATAATGCAAAAATTAATCAGTTAGCTACATACTTCGGGGGTTTGTTTTGGTTACTTCAAATATGAAACAAGAAAGAACCAAACCAAAAGTGAACCCACACCGAACACAAACCACCCATCCGTCTTTATCGCTGTATGGATAAACACACAGACTCAAACTAAGCCAAAGCTGTAAGAAAACTTGGCTCTCTTTTACCAATGATTTCAGAAGACTCAAATTATCACTTCAAAATGTCAATGCTACAGCATAACCATCTTGGCATGATTAGAAAATAAACCTTGAAAGTCATTTCAAATCAACGGGGCAGCATCTAACCTGCCTCCGTGGCTGGGACTTGTCAGGTACTCCGCAACCAAAACCCAAACTCCTCAATCCCAAGTGCACTTGTGCTTCTCAGATGGATCCTATCAACTAACCAGCACCCTGTGAAAACAGCAGCCAGTCTTCAGATCACAGGATCAGAGGACGTCAGAACTTGGAAGGGAACCAAAGAGATCATTGAGTGCAACTCCCTTGCCATAGCAGGACCATACAATCTAGCTCAGGTCACAGAGGAACACATCAAGACAGGCCTTGAAAGCCTCCAGGGAAGGAGACTCCACAACCTCTCTGGGCAGCCTGTGCCAGTGCTCTGGGACCCCTACAGTCAAGAAGTTCCCCTTTATGTTGAGCTGGAACTTCTTGCACTGCAGCTTACATCCATTGCTCCTTGTCCTATCCCAGGGAGCAGTGAGCAGAGCCTGTCCCCCACTCCTGACCCCCAGCCCTCAGATATTGATAAGCATTTATTAAATCTCCTCTCAGTCTTCTCTCCTCCAGAATAAAAAGTCCCAAGTCCTGCAGCCTCTTTTCATCAGGCACTGCTCCAGTCCTCTAATTATCCTCGTAGTCCTACACTGGACCTTCTCCAGCAGATCCCTGTCCCTCTTCAACTGGGGAGCCCAAAACTGAACACAGCACTCAAGATGAGGTCTCAGCAGGGCAGAGTAGAGGGGGAGGAGAACCTCTCTCAATCTACTGAAGAACTTCCTCCTAACATCCAGCCTAGACCTCCCCTGGCACAACTTGAGACAGTGTCCCCTTGTTCTGTTGCAGGCTGCCTGGCAGCAGAGCCCACACCACCTGGCTACAGCCTCCCTCCAGGTAGTTGCAGACAGCAATGAGGTCTGCCCTGAGCCTCCTCTTCTCCAATCACATTTTGAGTTAGATTTGAGAATCATGTTTTGTTGTATTGTTTTCACTAGGTTATGTCTCACTAACCTATGTTACAAAACACATCTTTATGAAATATTTCCCTCCTGTCAAGTCAGTATTTTCTGAAAGAAAGCCAATTCACTGAAAATATAACTACATATCTGCATCTTACTCGTTCATACAGCAACCAATGTAAATGAGTCGTGATTTTAACTACAGACCTGTCAGCCTGACCTCAGTGCCAGGGAAGCTGATGGAGCAGGTTATCTTGGGGGTGATAACAGCACACCTGAGGGATGGCAAAGGGCTCAGGTTCAGCCAACATGGATTTAGGAAGGGCAGATCCTGCCTCTCCAACCTGATCTCTTTCTATGATCAGGTGAGCCGCTTGGTGGCTGTGGGGAGGCCTGTGGATGTGGTCTATCTGGACTTCAGCAAGGCCTTTGACACTGTCCCCCACAGCAAACTGCTGGCTAAGCTGTCAGCCCACAGCTTGGATGGCAACACTCTGTGATGGGTTAGGAATTGGCTGGAAGGCCAAGCCCAGAGAGTGGTGGTGAATGGTGCCACATCCAGCTGGCAGCTGTCACTAGTGGTGTCCCTCAGGGGTCAGTGCTGGGCCCCATCCTCTGTAACATCTTCATAGATGATCTGGATGAGGGCATCGAGTCAGTCATCAGCAAGTTTGCAGATGACACCAAGCTGGGGGCTGATGTGGCTGGGTTGGAGGGCAGAAGGGCTCTGCAGCGGGACCTTGACCGCCTGGACAGATGGGCAGAGTCCAAGGGGATGGCATTCAATGGCTCCAAGTGCCAGGGGCTGCACTTTGGCCACAACAACCCCATGCAGAGATACAGGCTGGGGTCGGAGTGGCTGGAGAGCAGCCAGACAGAGAGGGATCTGGGGGTGCTGATTGATACCCGCCTGAACATGAGCCAGCAGTGTGCCCAGGTGGCCAAGAGAGCCAATGGCATCCTGGCCTGCATCAGGAATGGTGTGGCCAGCAGGAGCAGGGAGGTCATTCTGCCCCTGTACTCTGCACTGGTTAGACCACACCTTGAGTACTGTGTTCAGTTCTGGGCCCCCCAGTTTAGAAGGGACATTGAGATGCTTGAGCGTGTCCAGAGAAGGGCAACGAGGCTGGTGAGAGGCCTCGAGCACAGCCCTACGAGGAGAGGCTGAGGGAGCTGGGATTGTTTAGCCTGGAGAAGAGGAGGCTCAGGGCAGACCTTATTGCTGTCTACAGCTACCTGAGGGGTGGTTGTAGCCAGGAGGAGGTTGCTCTCTTCTCTCAGGCAGCCAGCACCAGAACGAGAGGACACAGCCTCAGGCTGCGCCAGGGGAAGTTTAGGCTCAAGGTGAGGAGAAAGTTCTTCAGTGAGAGAGTCATTGGCTACTGGAATGGGCTGCCCAGGGAGGTGGTGGAGTTGCCGTCCCTGGGGCTGTTCAAGGCAAGGTTGGACGTGGCACTTGGTGCCATGGTCTAGCCTTGAGCTCTGTGGTGAAGGGTTGGACTTGATGATCTGTGAGGTCTCTTCCAATCCTGATGATACTGTGAGACTGTGATATGATACTATGATACTATGATTTCAGCTGGGACCGCTGGAGAGCAGGGAAGTAGATGTGGGCTTGGGGAAGAGAAGGGAGGACGTTCTGACGGGTTTCCTCCTTCATTTTACTTTCCTTTTCTTGCGAAATCAGTTTTATTAAAGGAGAAATCAGGCGTTTTTCAAATAAGAAATCAGGTAGTTTTTAAACGAGACAGAAGGCATCTTTAAAGAAGAAATCAGCCTTTTTTAAACGAGAAATCAGGGGGGTTGAATGAGAAATCAGAGGGGTTAAATGAGAAATCAGAGCTTTTTAACTGAGAAGTCAGGGGGGTTGAATGAGAAGTCAGGGGGGTTGAATGAGAAATCAGAGCTTTTTAACTGAGAAATCGGGGGGTTGAATGAGAAATCAGGGCTTTTTAACTGAGAAATCAGGGGGGTTGAATGAGAAATCAGGGGGGTTGAATGAGAAATCAGGGCTTTTTAACTGAGAAATCAGTAGGGTTTAACTGAGAAATCGGGGTAGGGGGGGTAACTGAGAAATCAGGCTTGCTTTTTAACTGAGAAACCAGGATTTTTTTATCTGAGAAATCAGGGTGTTGTTTTTCTCACTGAGAAATCAGGCTTGCTTTTTTAACTGAGAAATCAGGATTTTTTTAACTGAGAAATCAGGGTGGTTTTTTTTCCACTGAGAAATCAGGCTTGCTTTAACTGAGATATCAGGATTTTTTTATCTGAGAAATCAGGGTTTTTTTTCCACTGAGAAATTAGGGTTTTTTTTTTTAAACCAGAAATCAGGATTTTTTTAAAACCAGAAACCAGGGCATTTTAAAATGAGGATCCAGGGTTTTTTAGCTGAGAAATTAGGATTTTTTTAAAAACAATAAATAAAGTTTTTTAAATGAGAAATCAGGCTTTTTTTTAATGAGAAATCAGGATTTTTTAAACAAGGAATGTGTTTTTTTTAATGAGAAACCAGGTTTTTTAAAGAGAAATCTTTTTTTTTTAAACAAAGAATAGTTCTTTTGTTGAGGCTAAATAATATATTTGATTTATAGCTCCTACTAGGGAGAGAAAAAATACATGCCAAAGGCATGTGCTCGTGTTCTGTGCACCTCTGTCAAACCAGAAGAGTAAAGAGCTCTAACTTTGCCTCAGGGAGCCTATAGATGGTATCAGCACCAAACTAAGCTGAGTTTGCAAGATACAAGAGGATAAGATCATGAATGAATTCTTTGCAAAAGGCAGCCAGACATCCAGGGCTCAATGGTAAACAGCATGAGGAGGGAGCTGCTGGAAGCAAGGAAAAGTAATTGAAAACAAAAAAACCAAAGAAATACATCCCCAGTGTGAAGTAATAGCAAGGAGTAGTTAGAATCATAGAAACGACAGAATCATAGAAACTACATATAAACAAAACCCCCCAAAACCCAAACATACTAAACCGCTTTAAATGTTCTTTCAGCATCAGACAGCTGTGATATATCCCTAGATTATGGTCCTGCTCTGGCAGGGGGGCTGGACTTGATGATCAATTTGGGTCCCTTTCGACCCCTGACATCCTGTGATCAATTTGTGTCCCTTCCAACCCCTGACATCTTGTGATCCTATGATCTCTTTGGGTCCCTTCTGACCCCTGACATCCTGTGATTAATTTGTGTCCCTTCCGACCCCTGACATCCTGTGATCCTACAATCTCTTTGGGTCCCTTCCGACCCCTAACATCCTGTGATCCTACAATCTCTTTGGGTCCCTTCCGACCTCTGACATCCTGTGATTCTGTGCTTGTTTCTGGGACTCAAGGGTTAAGCATCATTGTGCACTTGCAAACTCCTTTAGCACCTGTTTTACAGCGCCTTACAAAGAGGCCTAAAGAAGACTCACCTTGCACAAAGCAGGAATGATCTGAGGCATCTTCAGTCGATGAAACACAAAGATATCGTACACAGCTGAAATGGCCAGAACAGTCACTCCTTGCTCCTTCCACAGCATGCTGCATCCTGCACACAGCCCTGCTCCCAAGATCCAGCCCCAGGTACTCAGTGAGGAACCTCTGGTGGAGCAGTGCTTCACGTAACACATCAGGGAAAGCAGAAAGAAGAGGCAGGCTCCAATGTCTGCCCTCCCCACGATCCCCGCTACGGCTTCTGTGTGTATGGGATGAGCTGCAAACAGCAGGCCTGCTATCAAGGTCCAGTACCCATCGCCAAAGAGGATCCTGGAGAAGTTGGTGAAAAGACCTGTGACTGCAGCGTGCAACAGAACGTTTACAAGGTGGTAGCCCCATGGGTCCATCCCTCCAACAGCGTGGTTAATGCGAAAGGAGAGCGTGCAGAGAGGTCTGTAGGACTTGTGGCTCCCACTGTGAGTCAGCAGTGTCCCCCAGAAGTCATTGTAGAAGATGTGGGTCCATGGCGTCTCAGGAAGAAGGTCCTGGTTTGTCTTGATAGCTCGGCTGTAAAAGACAAATGGAAACTTCATTTCAGCAGGAGGAAAAAGGGCAAAAATGAAAGGCTGTGACAGTGCAATCACATCACTACCACCAAAAGAGAATGGCATTGTTCTGCAGCAGCTTTACTTCAGCTTTGGAAGTCTTACAAGAGGTGTTAGAGAACTGCAGATCTATCTATCGACTTCCCACTAAAGCACATTTCCATATAAATTGGCTTTTAAAACACTGGAAACAGATGTTATGCAGCTTCCATTGAATTAAACCACCCTTCAGTGGCGTTCTTCTGAGTCTAGCCCAGGAGTAAGGGGCTAAGAGTTGATGAGTTACAATTAAATGGTAAAAGAAATATGAAAAAGCGACAAAGGGCACTGCTGAAACAACGAACCCTCCGGTAGGGCACAGCTAAAGCCCCAACTGGCCTTCTGCTGCAATCCTAGTTTAGATGAGATGAATCTCACTGACATGGAGGAACAACACACACAGAAGCCGGTAGGAGCATGCAAATGCACACTGCTGGATGGGGCACTCGTGCCGCTGTTTCATACATGCTTTCCTTGGCATTTACTGCTAGCTCCTTGTCGAGGCAGGCAGCAGAATATCTTGCAGATTAAAACAGGCCTTCTCTTTAAATTTCTTGCCATTAAAATGCAGGGTGGGGGGGGAAATTTAGGTTGTATTAGCTTATGAATTTAGCTTGATTGGAGAAGAGATAAAAAAGATGCTGTGGCTTTCAGCATTTGTTGCCACAACCCTGGCAAGGACTGGCGCCAGCCATTAGCTATTTCCATGACTAATTCAGTGGTGTGAAAATCTGTCCCTATCAGGACTGTACAAATCCAATTATTTCTATTTAAAATTTGCACTGGGGCAGAAAGTGTGAGACCTGCTCAGTGTAAAAAGATGAGCAGAACTTCATTAGCCCCTTGCCTTCACGACTGAAGTTGTGTTTAAGCAATTCCTTAAAGATGCATTGTTACTGCTGAGCATTTAGCATTTATTTCTCCAGGGTAATTAAGAATCACAGAATGTCAGGGGTTGGAAGGCACCTTCAAAGCTCATCCAGTCCAGCCCCCACTGCCAGGGCAGGATCACCTAGAGCAGATGACACAGGTCTTGACAGACCTTGACAGGATAGGTCTTGAATATCGCCAGAAAGGGAGACTCCACAACCCTCCTGGGCAGCCTGTTCCAGCGTTCTGGCACCCTCACAGGGAAAAAAATCTTCCTCATGTTTCCATGGAACTTCCCATATGCCTCAACTTCCACCCACTGCTCCTTGTGCTGACACTGGGCATCACCAAGAAGAGTCAGCTCAAGAATTTTCTATGAAAAATACCAAATGAGAGATCACAGAACCACAGAATCAACCAAGTTGGAAGAGATCTCCAAGCTCATCCAGTCCAACCTAGCACCCAGCCCTACACAATCAACCAGACCATGGCACTAAGTGCCTCATCCAGGCTTTGCTTCAACACCTCCAGGGATGGCAACTCCACCACCTCTCTGGGCAGCCCATTCCAATGCCAATCACTCTCTCTGCCAACAACTTCCTCCTAACATCCAGTCTAGACCTCCCCTGCCACAACTTGAGACTGTGTCCCCTTGTTCTCTTGCTGGTTGCCTGGCAGAAGAGACCAACCCCCACCTGGATGCAGCCTCCCTTCAGGTACTTCTGGTAGTCATAGACAGCAATGAGGTCTGCCCTGAGCCTTCTCTTCTCCAGGCTGCACACCCCCAGCTCCCTCAGCCTCTCCTCACAGGGCTGTGCTCCAGGCCTTTTACCACCTTTATCACCCTTCTCTGGACACGGTCCAGTATCTCAACATCTCTCTAGACTTGAGGAGCCCAGAAGTGGACACAGCACTCAAGGTGTGGCCTGAGCAGTGCTGAGTACAGGGGCAGAAGAACCTCCCTTGTCCTGCTGCCCACACTGCTCCTGAGCCAGGCCAGGATGCCATTAGCTCTCCTGCCCACCTGGGCACACTGCTGCCTCATCTTCAGCTACTATCTACCAGCACCCCCAGGTCCCTCTCTGCCCGGCTGCCCTCAGACACTCTGTCCCCAGCCTGTAGCGTTTCTTGGGGTTGTGGCCAAAGTGCAGAACCCTGCACTTGGCCTTCTTAAATCTCATCCCATTGATGATGATTTATATCATTCACTCTTTCTGTCTTTCCAATAACTGTCTTCCCATAATTAACAATTTTCAGTTCAGATGAGAAAGAAAAAGAAAACCAGTGTGAGATCCAGCTCTAAACTCATTACTCTGACTGATACACCCAGACTCCCCTCACACTCTCTATTGCCTTGGAACCTCTATCCAAATCCTTTTATTTTAAAGGAATTAGTTTCAGGAATGTTGCCTCTTTCAGCGCTGACACACACTAGATGCCCCAGAGCCCCCATGCAAATACCCTGCATACCATGGTGCTCAGCATTTCCAGTAATGCTCTCAGACATGCCTCCTTTTGTCTGCCAGGGTACGGAGGTGATGCAGAGGTCAGGTTCAATCCTTTAACGATCTGATGATGCTTTCTGAAACGCCTGAACCTTTCCACTTTGATTCCTGCTTATGCAGTGGATCGGGTTGCTTGTATTTTGTTTTCCCAACCCCGCACACATTTTTCTCATTTTTAGCCCAGTCTCAAAAGAGCACTGGAAGAAAACAAGAGCTTTGTTTTCACATTATTTATCTTGTCCCTCCATGTAGTCCTTTCCTGAAATCTAACTCCTCTGTTTGTGATTTCAGTTTGTCCCTCTCAGAAAGCTAAGAATTCTGCAAGGATAAAGCATGTGCTAGACTAGGAAAAAACCCACCTCTCTCTGAGAAAAACACACTGCGTCAGACTACAGCCTCCCAAACACTAAGCGTGGCTATCAGATGGCAAGATTTAAGAGCTGGAACCTTGCAGTGCAAAAGTGTTTTTTCCCCCCTTCTTGGGGAAATAATAAGAGAACAAGTGGCAGTAATATTCTCAGGACAACCACCCTCCCCTGAGGCAGAGCCTAGATGCTGCATAGGTCACTCCCAGGCAACAGGAACTTTTACTGTATCTTTACTGCATCACTTAAAAACACCTCCCAAACAGCAGAACTGCATCAATCGGTACACACGTGTGAAACAGCTCCACACCTGGTAACGAGGCAGGCCAACCGTCTCCCTCTAACCCAATCATTCCCATGCAGCAAACACTCCCTCATAGCAGCCTATTCCCTATCAAAGGAAAACTGCTTTTCTCCAAGTCAGAAAGAAGCCTCTTGTACGTCCCAAGGCATTAATTGAGCCAAATCCTATTTACAGGCTTCACAACAAATTTGAGGCAACCCAGATCCTTTCTATTAAGTCCTCTCCAGATCAAAGACATAAATTCAATAAATAAAGTTAACAATCAATTAAATCAATAGGCCAGGCTCTTTGTCCTGCCCCAGGTGAACCTGCCTCAGTATGGAGGCTGGACTGGGTGATTCCCAGAGGTCCCTTCCAACCCCTACCACGCTGTGATTCTAAGCCTCTGACAAGCTGTTTGCTAGCATTCAGCCACTCTGTTTCACATTATACAATGTACAAAACCCTCACACATTAGAGATACCCGAACCAGGCAGCTCTTGTGTTATTTTGCCCTCAAAAGGAAAAGTGAAGGAGGTCTCCATAACACTACAGAGAACACCCTGGACACTTAGGGCAGGTCAGAGAAACAACCTGCGCGTTGACTCCAGCCCACGCATCACCAGCCCGGTGCATCCCCCAGCCTGATTGCCTAGCACCACTGGCAAGAAAAACACACAGTGACATGTTTCTCTGTGCAAAGGGGAAAGGAATACAAGCTCTATGTCTAACAAAAGAATAAATAGTCCTGAGCTGGTCATGTCAGGGGTCTGAGACCACTCATAAGACTTGACAGCCCTCACCCCCAGCTGAAGGATCCCTCACCCTGCCCATGGTACAGGACCCCATGTCAGCTTCCCAGGAACTCCCGTCTCTCCCTAACCCACTGCTATGGGGGTGGAACCCCAAAACCATAGGGGGTGGAACTCTGAAAAACTGGGACAAGCATTTAGCACAAGCAACCTGGTTGGTAAATAGCAGAGGTTCTGTAAACAGAGCAGGACCTGCGCAATCAGATTTGGTACTAACAGTGGACGGTGATAAAGTTTCTGTCGTACGTGAAAAGAATCTGTTGGTGTGCTAGCTTGAGCCTAGCTGGGGTATTTGGGTGAGAAGAATTAGATGACAGGCTGTGGAAAGGAAACAATGCTGATGGCTGCTGCACTCATAGGCTTGCTGAGATGTGTCAGAACAAGAACACAAACATAGACAACAGAGTTGCTCTCAGGGCTTTTTGGGCTGCACTTCTCTTTCTAACCTAACTTGCTGCCTGACTAATCTGTCTGCCTCCTAACCCCCTGGCTGACCATTCAAATTTAACTTGAGCATAAGGCAAAGTCTGGAGTAAGGTAGAGGGGTGAGGAGAAGGTGGAAGGGTGGTTGGGAGCCCCTCCTGGGGAGTCTGGTTTCTGGGAGGGCTGCTGTGTTTCTGTATCACTTTTAACTTGTCTATTTCTGTCTGTATATTGTAAATACCTGCCTGTACCTTGTGCTAAGCTGCAAATATAAAGCTTCATTCAATTTCCAGCAGCTGAGTCTAGTCTGGGTGATCTTCTTAAGGGGGGAGGGAAGGGGGAACACCCAAACCACCACAGTTAGGAAAAACTGTTTGGGTATTTTCTCCTTTGGGTGAAGGGAAACCTGTCCATGGGGTGGTGTCTGCTGAAGGTCCTGGTCACACCCACTGGGTAACGCAGGAGAGTGGTGAAATCCAGTGTGTGCCACAGAGAAATCTAACCTTAGCTGAGAGAATTTAAATCCAGAGTGTATAATACAAGCTGTTAGGAGTCTTCTGTTCTAGGTACTATTGTACCTAGTCCTTGTCCAGTAAGACACAATCTATGAGAGAATCTACAGTACGTGAGCATGGACCCAACGTCACCTGGGAGTCCCTGTTCTCGTCTCATGAGTGAGAAGATAAACTGTTTGCTGAGCTTTTGAATCGCCTACATCTGAGACAGCTGGAACAAAGCAGAACTGAACTTGTGATATTCATTAGTGTAAATATTGGTTTAGATTAGATCAGATAGTTCTCAGCAAAACTCTGAGTGAAACAGACGGGGTGGACTGTGCTAGTTTGAGCCTAACCAGAATAGAATAGAATAGAGAATAGAATATAGAATAGAATAGCATAGAATAGCATAGAATAGAATAGAATAGGAATAGAATCAACCAGGTTGGAAGAGACCTCCAAGATCATCCAGGCCAACCTAGCACCCAGCCCTAGCCAGTCAACCAGACCATGGCACTAAGTGCCTCATCCAGGCTTTGCTTCAACACCCCCAGGGACGGTGACTCCACCACCTCCCTGGGCAGCCCATTCCAATGCCAATCACTCTCTCTGTGAAGAACTTCCTCCTAACATCCAGCCTATACTTCCCTCGGCACAACTTGAGGCTGTGTCCCCTTGTTCTGTTGCTGGTTGCCTGGCAGAAGAGACCAACCCCCACCTGGCTACAACCACCCTTCAGGTAGTTGTAGACAGCAATGAGGTCTGCCCTGAGCCTCCTCTTCTCCAGGCTAAACAACCCCAGCTCCCTCAGCCTCTCCTCAGCAATATTTTAATGGGAAAAATTAGATGATAAGCTGTGAAAAGGAAAGAATGGTGATGGCTACTGCACTCATAGGCTTGCTGAGATGTATAAAAACAAGAACACAAAATATAGATAAGCCAGGATGGGACAGTCAGAGTGTGTGAGTCTGTCTCCCTGGGCTGCTTCTGTGTAACTAATCCTTCTGATTTCTAATCCTCCTTGCTGATCCTCCAACCTCACCTTGCATGTAAGGCAAAATCTAGGATAAGGTAGAGGGGTGGAAAGAAAGTGGAAGGGTGGTTGGGAGCCCCTCCTGGAGGTCCTGCTTTTCTGGGAAGGCTGTTGTGTTTCTGTATTACCTTCAACTTGTCTATTTCTGTCTATAGCTATATATATTGTGAATATCTGCTCGTACATTGTGCTAAGCTGTAAAGATAAAGCTTCATTCCTTGACTTCCAGCTCAGCTGAATCTGGTCTGGGTGATTTCCTAAGAGTAGGGGGGTGGCTAACTCCCAAACTGTCACACAGCAAACACTTCAACTCCCCACAGCCCTGCCCTGTGCAAACATGGGTCCAGCTGAGACAGATCCACCTGCAGGCCCACATCCCCACCTGGGCTCCACGCCAAGGAGGTGCTCAGTGCCCTGATCCTGGCCGAGACAAGGTCCTATTTTCCTTTAGCTACTGGATTACCAAGTTGTTAAATCTACTGCAGCACTGCTGCTTAGCCACCATTGCAAGGGCAATTTTGAAAGCAGTCCCTCTTCAGAGGCTGGCAGGTGCTGCTGACATGTGCTTTGTAAAGCCTCCCTCGCCAGCGGCCAACCGGGCTTGCCGCAGATAGGAAATAACATTAATTGTTGGCTGCAGGAAAGACTCCAGGATAAAGGAAAGTACAAAAAGCCTCATTAGCCTTGTCTTCCCCTTCACTCACAGTTTACCTTCAGGTTACATCCTGCAGATTAGTCCAGTCCTGCTAATGGGCATTACAAGAGAAAGTCTCCAACTGCACTCATCACTCAAACCCAGCAATAAACTCTGCTCTTGGTAAAAGGCAGCAGGTCACCAGGGAAAGTCATTTTTCAAAGCTCCAACACAATCGGCGTCTTTACTTTCAAGCAGCCTCAGATAAGGGTTTCAGACCTCGCCAGGGAACTTGCTTGCTGCCATTTTTAATGCCTGCCCATTTCAGCCATCCCAAGAGAGCAGGATATCTTATTTGGTGCACAACGCATGGATGGGTTTGGGGAGGGCGAGGGAAGGGAATCAGAGCCAGCTATCAATTCTTCAGCAATGGCAGTCTGAAGAAAGACAGAAGCTGTAAAAGCAAAATCATGGTTTCTAACCCATTCTCACTTTTGTCTCCTGCCATAAGCCACTTATTTACCTACCTATTTACATACCTTTGAGTGCAATTCAGTGAGATGCAAGCTCAAAAAATGCCAGAGATGCAACAGTTACTATATGGCCACATGCATGCATGCACACACACACAAACCCCCAAACCCCACCACCTGCTTTTAAAATTAACAATTAGATATGTCCTAAACTTCTGCACTAGTGCTAAACTGATCCAGGTGTTAACACCAGGATATAAAGAGGGGGGATGTGTGATATTCTAAGTGATTTAGCACCTTAAGCCTTAAGTCCAGCGTCAGGATTGCTAATGGCCCCCATATGCTGCAAATGAACATCGCTATTTGAAGCAGAGAACATATTTTAAAGAGAAAGGAGAACTCCCAGGTGTGCACACAGGAAGCCAAGGACCAGCCCCCTCTCACAGAACACAGGCAGGCAGTGATGGACCAGCAGGTCTCTGCTTGGAGGTTCCTCCTTGTTTTGCCTCGAGATCATTTCACCTATTCTTCTTTTGCTCTTTTTTCTTTCACAGATAGTCATGGGAAAGCACCCTGGAGCATTTTCACAGTGGATCCCAACGAGCCAGCCAAAGGATGCTTTCAAGATTATACATTACTTGTAAGGACAACGAGGCTGAAAACACTGCCAGAGCCTGCACTTCGGAGCACCAACAGCACTGCAATCTCAAAACATACAGCAGCTGAACACATCCTCCCAACTGCTCTTTATAGGCTGTTAGGCAGGTGTGTGGTCAGAAGGCATGCAAGCAGAGCTTGGCAGGAGAGCCCTGCAGAGGGATGTTGCCAGGCTGGATGGGTGGGCAGAGGCCAATTGGATGAGATTGAACAAGGCCAAGTGCAGGGTTCCACACTTTGGCCACAACAACCCCAAGCAGCACTACAGGCTGGGGACAGAGTGGCTGACAGCAGCCAGGAAGAAAGGGACCTGGGGTGCTGGTAGATAGTAGCTGAAGATGAGGCAGCAGTGTGCCCAGGTGGGCAGCAGAGCCAATGGCATCCTGGCCTGGCTCAGGAACACTGTGGCCAGTAGGACAAGGGAGGTTATTCTGACCCTGTACTCAGCACTGCTCAGGCCACACCTTGAGTGCTGTGTCCAGTTCTGGACTCCTCAATTCAAGAGAGATGTTGAGGTGCTGGAAGGTGTCCAGAGAAGGGCAGCAAGGCTGGTGAGGGCCCTGGAGCACAGCCCTGTGAGGAGAGGCTGAGGGAGCTGGGGGTGTGCAGCCTGCAGAAGAAGAGGCTCAGGGCAGACCTCATTGCTGTCTGCAGCTACCTGAAGGGAGGCTGTAGCCAGGTGGGGGTTGCTGTCTTCTCCCAGGCAACCAGCAAGAGAACAAGGGGACACAGCCTCAAGCTGTGCCAGGGGAGGTCTAGGCTGGATGTTAGGAGGAAGCTGTTGGCAGAAAGAGTGATTTGCATTGGAATGGGCTGCCCAGGGAGGTGGTGTCCCTGGAGATGTTCAAGAAAAGATTGAATAGGGCACTTAGTGCCATGGTCTGGTTGACTGGATAGGGCTGGGTGCTAGGTTGGCCTGGATGATCTTGCAGGTCTCTTCTAACCTGGTTGGATGATTCAACCTGGTATGATGATTCTAAGATACTTTGGACAATCCTCATACTTGCCCACAGACTACACTGTACATGTGGCCTGTACTGACAGGCTAAAGAAAGGTCTCAACATACTATCTAGCATGTATACATGTCTTAAAATAATAAGCATAAGTACATGAGACCACATTCATTTAAATGTTTCATTATAGACTCAAGGGAATTTATGGCCATTCTGGTAGGTTTCTGGTGGCAGTTATATCTTACACGCTCAGTATTAAGTTTCATTCCTTCCTGACAGTCATGAGAACAGCAATTTATCCACAAATCTGGCAGGCAGTAAAGTTTTATCCATGCCACTTGTCAAAAATAAGAATCCCTGTCTTGTGTAACAAGCAGGGACACCTGCAGGACACCACATTTTGTGTGTATGCTTTGTGTTTCAAGCTGCAGCTTCTCGTTTCTCCCAAGGTGAGACTTTCCTAGGTAAACCTCTAAGGGGCAGTTAATCAGTCAGCTGTTTTCAGATGGGAAACAACTAGCTAAGTGACATATAAGATTTGCCAGCTAGGCTCTAAGAATAGGATTATTCCTACCTAAAAGGCTGAAGCAAAAAAATCTAGTTTCAAATCATAGTTTAAGTTAACTAAAGGAAAACCTGACATCACAAAGGGCAAATGAAATTCTAGTATACTACTGCCCAGTTAGCTTCCACTGAGAGTAAGGTCCTTCAGCTATATACTAGACCAACCAGACCATGGCACTAAGTGTCTCATCTAGTCTCTTCTTGAACACTTTCAGGGATGGCGACTCCACCACCTCCCTGGGCAGCCCATTCCAAAGGGAAATACTTTAATGCATGAAACGCAGAGCTCAAACACTGAAGACTATATATATATATCTCAATATAATAATGCTTCCCTTTGTAACTGCTAGTGAAAGCTATTAAATGAACATATAGTTAGCACAGGGCCTCAGGAGAGTATGATCACAAATTATAATCTTATTTATAGATTCGAGACTTAGTGTCCTAAAGCAGTAATTGAAAGTTGTGTGTGAATAGTGCTGTCTTCAGCCGTGGGCTTCCCAGTGGAAGAGGGACAGGGATCTGCTGGAGAAGCTCCAGCAGAGGTCTATGAGAATGGTGAGGGGAGTGGAGCACTCCCTGATGAGGAGAGGCTGCAAGACCTGGGACATTTTAGTCTGGAGAAGAGAAGACTGTGAGGAGATTTAATAAATGCTTATCAATACCTGAGGGCTGGGGGTCAGGAGCAGGGGACAGGCTCTGCTCACTGCTCCCTAGGATAGGACAAGCAGCAATGGGTGTAAGCTACAGCACAGGAGGTTCCTGCTCAACACAAGGGGGAACTTCTTGACGGGAAGGGTCCCAGAGCACTGGCACAGGCTGCCCAGAGAGGTTGTGGAGTCTCCTTCCCTGAAGACTTTCAAGGCCTGTCTGGATGTGTTCCTCTGTGCCCTGAGCTAGATTGTGTGGTTCTGCTCTGGCAGGGGGGTTAGACTCAATGACCTCTTTGGGTCCCTTCCAACCCCTGACATCCTGTGAGCCTATGTAATCATAAAATGCTAACAGAGTTTCAACCACTGCCTAAAATGAAGACACAGAGGAAAAAAAACCCACACCAGAAAACCAACATAGGGAAAATTATGGGCTGGTACCACAGTATGAAGTCACACAGACATTCTGAGAGTTTTCTAAGCTGCAGCACAATGTCTTTTAAAGGAATTGATCCTTTAACACAGCAACATAACTTTGCAGAAAGAGGAGGGAGTCATCTAAGCAAGGTAGCTCACTCCCTGTTTATCTTCATGGATGACTTTATGAGCTTTGGTATGACTTTATCCAGCAGCCGCAGACTTCCAGACTTGGCACTTCTGTGACTGAAGACATGAGATGTTATTCAGATGAAAGATGCATTGGTAGTAGTTACATACTGAATGCTGTTGGCCACTGCCTCAACTACACTGAAGTATGATGCAAGGATTGATTTTGTTATTGACTAAAAGTGCTTTGAAAACTTTAACTAGAAGTTCAAAACACTTTGGTCACAAGAAGGTTGAGATGGGCTGAAAAATCCTTTCCATCCAGAACATAAATATTTCAGAAGTCTTTGAACTGTATCTTTCTTCACAGGATGAGCCTTTTCATTTCTAACGTGCCCTCACATCCTGGAAGAATCTGGCCAGTATGTTAAGCCTAATTGCATCTCACTCCCTCTCAGTTTAAGCTTTAGCCTAACACAATACACACTAAAAGATGGACAGTGTGAAATTGGAAACACTAGTAACAAATGCCTGGCATGGAACTGTTTGGTTATTCATGCACAGGTAAAGAAAAAAATGCACTCTGCAGATAAACAAGAGAAAGAATTAGTATTTCCTGACGTTGAACAATAAGGTACCATCACCTTCCTCTCAGGAGGGAGCAGATTAAATCAGAGGACAGCTCCTGTCTGTGTCTGCTCCCCGGGGTTCTTACCTACAGCTTCTACAACAGGTCTGTGAAAAGAAATCTCTTGAAAAAAATACTTAACTTCCTAGACCAGAAAATGCTTTTTTGCTGTTCTCACAGCTAACTTCTCCCCCCTCCACACAATAGAACAAAACTGGCACAAGCCAACCTCATGAGGCTGAACAAGAACAAGGGCAAGGTCCTGCAGCTGGGTCGAGGCAATCCCAAGTACAAATCCAGGCTGAGCAGTGAGTGGCTGGAGAGCAGCACTGAGCAGAGGGACTTGGGGGTGGACGAGAAGCTCAACACGAGCCAGCAGTGTGCACCTGCAGCCCAGAAAGACAACCAGATCTTGGGCTGCAGCAGGAGAAGTGTGGCCAGCAGGGCCGGGGAGGTGATTCTCCCCCTCTACTCCACTCTCCTGAGACCCCACCTGCAGTACTGCATCCAGTTCTGGAGCATCCATTACAAGAGTGATGTGGAGATGCTGGAGTGTGTCCAGAGCAGGGCCAGGAGGATGCTCAGAGGGCTGCAGCAGCTCTGCTGTGAGCACAGACTGAAAGAGTTGGGGCTGTGCAGGCTGGAGAAGAGGAGGCTCCCAGGTGACCTTCTTGTGGCCTTCCAG
>WAAF01013613.1:120415-158243 GCA_013400475.1 Tricholaema leucomelas
CTGTGTGTGTATATATATATATATATAAATACTAGCTTCTGAATCACAGCCAGAATTCATAGTTGGAACCTCTACTGCCCTTTTCAAACCTATTGCATATGATGACAGCAGGCCCAGCAGGCTTTATTAGAGTCACTGTTCTGCAGTGGAATATGGCACTACAACATTTCTCTGTCCCACTCCCCTCTCAAAAAATAAACCTTATTTTTTCCTTGCCATTTTTACCATATGAGCAACATAGAGCAACTCACAGGAGCAGAAGGACAGAGAGAGAGACGTTGAGGAGCTGGAAGGTGTCCAGAGAAGGGCGACAAAGCTGGTGAGGGGCTGCAGCACAGCCCTGTGAGGAGAGGCTGAGGAGCTGGGGGTGTGCAGCCTGGAGGATGGTTTTTTCCTAATATCCAATCCAAACCTCCCCTGATGCAACGTGAGGCAGTTTCCTCTTGTCCTACAGCTTGTTAGCTGGGAGAAGGACCAGCCCCAACTTGCTACAGCCTCATTTCTGGTAATCAGAGAGATAAAGCATCCCCTGAGCCTCCTCTCCTCATGACCAAACAACCTCAATTCCCTCAGCCACTCCTCATAAAACTTGTGCTCTTCTAAAAACATTGCTAATTCTCTTGCTGTAAGACTTCAAGACAGTCGGTGTTAACCTGGTATTGTTGTTTAAAACACACATTCAAAACTATTCTGCCATTTTTTTCTCCAGTGATAAATTACAGCCTGCCAATAACTCAAGATTTGTTATTTCATATATATATATATATATATATATNGTCTTCAGGGGCTTTGTTTCCCTCCTTGGATGTGCTCCAGCAACTAAATGTCTTTCCTGCAGTGAGGGGCTCACAACTGAACACAGTGTTCTTGCAGTACTGCCCATCCGTAACATAACAGCCCTCTAAAGGGGTCCAGTTATGGACATGAAAGACTGCCCACAAATGTTATTAAGACACTACAAAAGGCACCCTTTTTAGACAGCAACTTCCAAATAAAGGAGTGAAAATGTCCTTTCTAACATCTAGAGAACCAAACAGATGCCCCTTCTCTTCAAAATTCTACTCTGGCTTGTTAGCTTCTCTCATAAGCAGTGTCGCAAAGGCCAACAGGCCTAAAACAGGTCCTGGCTTGCCCCACCCTGCTGCTGATGGGGGAAGCAAGGGCAGGAGAAAAACAAAGGCTCCCAAAGTGATAAACAGGTACCCACAGGGGTTTAGGTACCAGTCAGTGTCTTGCCCAAACAAGGGTAAGCAAGCCCTGCTTTCACCTAACACAGTCAGTTTGGCAAATGTCATCTGATTGGTGAACCTCTGTGGCCAAAGGAGTCTTTGCACAAGGAATTGAAATCCAGCTAAGCTGCAAGCAGTTGTGCTGCCTCTGCCTCGCTGCTCTGCCTCAGCGTGTGTGAGGCAGAGCAGCACCGCTCCCGGTTTGGACAACGCCTTCTGCTCCAGGTGATCCTGCTCTGGCATGGGGGTCGGACTCAATCTTTGGAAGTCTCTTCCAACCCCTAACATTCTGTGAAATCAGTGTGGATCAGAGGCAGCTCCTGGCTCACAAGAGGCACCAGGAGAGCACAGGAAAACAAAAAACTCCCCATCACATTTTCAAGCTCAGTGAAACTCTGGAAAATGCACTGATGCTGAGAAAATGCTGCAGTGCTGAATATAAGGATCACCTCACAGGAAGACATACAACTTAAATCCCAAATGGCAAATACTTAACTATCAAGTCCTGAAAAAGGTAAAATGGTACTTCCAGAGACATAAGCTGCTGCTATTTTAGTATTACAGGCCAACAAAAGAGATGAAAGTTTAGAAGTCACTTCTGTGGGTTGATGTTCCACAATTTTATGTATAAATCAAGCCAGGTGACTTATTTCCAATAGTTATGGAAACAGTAAAATTGACCACAATGACCTCAGAGATACATGTGCTTATTTGTGGTTGTGGCCTCAGGCAACCCTGAAACCAGCTACTCCACTGAGTCAGGATCATGGCACACAGCCAAGCTCCTGGAAGAGTTAAAAGGTCTTGCACATACTTTCCTGGTGTGTTTATTTGAACAGAATGGTGATTTTGGGTTTTGGGCCACCCATCACTTAATAGACCACCCATAATATTTAAAGAATCTGTTCTGCTGAATCTTAGCATTCACTCATCAGCCTTGGGGTGCTAGCTCTTCATCCAAGATGTAAAAGCACCAAAGCAACAGGCAAAGGCAAACCCAACATCAAAACACAGCTTCTCTGGAGTGAAGAGCTGCAATTTGTATTTTCCTATACAGAATCATGCAATATGCTGCATGCAGTTTAATTACAAGATGAAGAACTTAAAGGCTGTCACAAAGCCTCCCCTCCCAGAGAAAAAAAGAATCAAAAGACAAACTGTCTAATGTAATAAAATAAGAAATAATGGTGAAAACCATCAGAGAGCAAAGGAAGTACTTCAGGTTAATTTAATAAATACAGAAGCACAAATCCAGGCTGAGCAGTGAGTGGCTGGAGAGCAGCACTGAGCAGAGGGACTTGGGGGTGGACGAGAAGCTCAACATGAGCCAGCAGTGTGCACCTGCAGCCTGGAGGGCCAAGCAGAGCCTGGGCTGCAGCAGGAGAAGTGTGGCCAGCAGGGCCAGGGAGGTGATTCTGCCCCTCTGCTGAGACCCCACCTGCAGTACTGCATCCAGTTCTGGAGCCCCCATTACAAGAAGGATGTGGAGATGCTGGAGTGTGTCCAGAGAAGGGCCAGGAGGATGCTGAGAGGGCTGCAGCAGCTCTGCTGTGAGCACAGACTGAAAGAGTTGGGGCTGTTGAGTCTGCAGAAGAGGAGGCTGTGAGGTGACCTTCTTGTGGCCTTCCAGCATCTGAAGGGGACCTACAAAAAAGCTTGGGGAGGGACTTTTTAGGCTCTCAGGGAGTGACAGAACTGGGGGGAATGGAGCAAAGCTGGAGGTGGGGAGAGTCAGGCTGGATGTGAGGAGGAAGTTGTTGAGCACAAGAGTGGTGAGATCCTGGAATGGGTTGCCCAGGGAGGTGTTTAAGGTCAGGCTGGCTGAGGCTGTGGGCAGCCTGCTCTAGGGTAGGGTGTCCCTGGGCATGGCAGGGGGTTTGAACTAGATGATCCTTGTGGTCCCTTCCAACCCTGACTGATTCTACAAGAAACAAAAGTTTAGTCTTTCTTTTTTTCCCTATAAAGGTCACAAAAAGAAGCTGAAGAGAAACTCATAATCAGGAATATCACAATGTTGTGGGGACATTAGAAGCAAGCTTTGTTTTGAACATTCAAAAATAACTGGCATTAGCCACTAAATTTAAGAATACAGTTCCTCAAGCTGAGCTCCAGAGCCAAGAAAGAATTCATTAATCACAGTTTTATGCAGAAGCTTCAAGTGTTTGGTTTTGGTTTGGTTGTTTTAATTAAGGGAGGTTTCCATAATACTCTTGTACATCAGTGTATCCTATCTCTCCCTATACAGCTGAGCTCTCTGCAGTAAGACAAATTCACAAGGGAAAAATTCTGTGCCTAGCCTTGAGAAAGGGGAAAATACCAACCAATAACAACACAAAAGCTCTACTGACTGCTGTATTTTCACAGTCTCACAGTATCACCAGGGTTGGAAGAGACCTCACAGATCATCAAGTCCAACCCTTCACCACAGAGCTCAAGGCTAGACCATGGCACCAAGTGCCACGTCCAATCCTGCCTTGAACAGCTCCAGGGACGGCGACTCCACCACCTCCCTGGGCAGCCCATTCCAGTAGCCAATGACTCTCTCAGTGAAGAACTTTCTCCTGGAAGTGTCAGTGGTACTGCTTTTGACCATAAAAAGTCTTTCTCAAAGACAGCAAACGCAAAATTGATACAAGTAAAGAACTCATTACCAGCAGTGATTCTGATCCACCCTGGAAATCATTGCTCCATATCTACATTTTAGACTGCAAACACTCAACAAAATAAAGCAGCAAGCAAAATGCTCTAAAATAGGGACTGAATTTCTTTGACAAGGTACCACCACAATAAAGGTTGGCAGCTACCAAAACCCAGAGGTACCACTTCCAGCCTGGCCAATTATCACTTCCAAGAGTTATAAACTATACAACTGTGTTTATATTTACACTGCAATTTAGGAACTGATGCTTTAGAAAGATGCCAGCATCTACAGCTTTACATTTTGTCTCCCACAACAGGAAAAGGTACCAAAGCATGCCTGATCACCAAATGCCAAGAAAGGAATCCAACACCCCTCTTAAAATGATTAAAACAACCAACCATGCTTTTGTAGAGCATTATCTTTTTAAGCACTCATTTCTTTACAGTCTCAAAGAGAGGAAAGCGTTGCCAGGAACTGCAGAAACTGTTGAGTTCTCCCACTCCACCTTTCTTGACATCCAAAGGACTGCTAAAAGAACTGTTGCTCTAAACTGGATTTCACACAGCTCCTGTCACCAAACGGACTAAGGAAGGGAAGCTGTTCATTAATCACAGGGGAAAGCCAATGTGCACAGCCAGTTAGAGCCCCTGATTTGAAACGCTGCATCTCAGTTCATCCTGAGAGGTAAAAGTGGATAAGAACATACCGAAGCCAGCACAGGTTGGGAGATGATCTGCTGGAAAGCAGCCCTGTCTGTGCAGAAGGAGCTGGCAGCCCTGGTGGCCAAGAAGCTATCCATGGACGGCAACGTGCACTGGTGGCCAAGAAGGCCAACAGGATCCTGAGGTGCATTAAGAAGAGTGTGTCCAGATGATCGAGGGAGGTTCTCCTTCCCCTCTACTCTGCCTTGGTGAGACTGCACCTGGAATACTGCATTCAGTTTTGGGCTCCCCAGTTCAGGAGGGGCAGGGATCTACTTGAGATGAGGGCTATGAAGATGATGAAGGGGCTAGACTGTAAGGAGAGGCTGAGGGACCTGGGGCATTTTGGTCTGTTGAAGACAGAAGAGATCTAATGTTTATAAATATCTGAGGGCTGGGGGTCAAGAGGGAAGGCACAGGCTCTGCTCACTTGAAACCTGTGATAGGATGAGGGGCAAAAACCTCCTGTGCTGGAGTTTATTATCTCAACATGAGGATGAACTTGTTTAAGGGTCAGAGAGCACTGGCACAGGCTTCCCAGAGAGGCTGTGGAGTTTTCTTCTCTGGAGACTTTCAAGGCCTGTCTGGATGTGCTGCTGTGTGACCTGTGCTAGATTATGGTCCTGCTCTGGCAGAGGGGCTGGACTCAATCTCCACAAGTCCTTTCCAACCCCTACCATCCATACGTAGCTCCATATGCAAACAAACGTTTCAATACCTCTCTAAAAAGAACCAAATCCAGAACTGCAGTAAGGTATCTGCTGCACAAGTAGAGGTGGTAGTCCCACAGCTCATAGCACACCTGCCAGCTCACTTCATTCTCTCCTTGAAACTAGCAGAGAAAAAGTGCCTGCAGATACTCCTCCAGAACATCAGCCCCCTGTGCTGCTGACACAAGGCTTCCTTCCCAGCAGGCACGTTCTGCCTCTGTGGAGCTAGCTTAAAGCCAGGAACAACAATCCACCCTTCCTCTTGGTATTTGTTCCATGGCTTCTTACTGTCTGAAGGATGCTGATGTCTCTGGGATGCATTTTTGTCATTCTTCAGAACTTATTTTAGATGCTGTGCAATTACTTTTAAGGCTTGTTTAATGGATCTTGAAGAAAATACATTATTCACCTTAATGAGAATTTATGCAAATCACTGCCACCAGCTTCTGCAGAAAACCTTTTCAATTAATTATAATTAGGCTTATTCAGTTATAGGCTCATCAGGTTTTTCTACTAGGAAGTTATAACCATGAATTACTTTTTGTTTTTAATTGTGGAAGATGAAGAACTGTGTTGGTGTCTTAAAAACAGACTTGTAAGTGCAAAGCCCTTTTCATCCCTGCCATTCTGATCAGGTCTAAAGTGTAGAGCCCCAAATATCCATAACTGGAAAGAAGACATACAAAAAATATCAGCATTGGTGCTGATGTCACAGGATCACAGGATGTAAGGGGTTGGAAGGGACCCAAAGAGATAATCCTGCCCAACCCCTCTGCCAGAGCAGGACAATACAATCTAGCTACAAAGGAATGCATCCAGGACAGGCCTTGAAGGTCTCCGGAGAAGGAGACTCCACAGCCTCTCCGGGGCCCCCTCTTCCAGTGCTCTGTGACCCTTCCAGTTAAGAAGTTCCCCCTTATGTTGAGCTGGAACCTCCTGTGCTCCATCTTACACCCATTGCTCCTTGTCCTATCCCAGGGAGCAGTGAGCAGAGCCTGTCCCCCCACCCCAGCCAGCCCTCAGATATAAAAATGTATTAAATTCTCTCTCAGTCTTCTTTTCTCCAGACTAAACAGCCCCAAGACCCTCAGCCTCTCCTCATCATCATCCTCATAGCCCTCCACTGGACCCTCTCCAGCAGATCCCTGTCCCTCTTCAACTGGGGAGCACAAAACTGAACACAGTATTCAAGATGAGGTCTCACCAGGGCAGAGTAGAGGGGGAGGAGAACCTCCCTTGATCTGCTGGACACACTCCTCCTAATACACCCCAGGATCCCATTGGCCTTCTTGGCCACAAGGGCACATTGCTGCCCCATGAATGTTACCCACCAGCACCCCCAGGTCCCTCTCCACAGGGCTGTTCTCCAGCAGATCACCTCCCAGCCTCGACTGCTGCAGTTTATTACTCCTCCCCAGGTGCAGGACTCTGCACTTGTCCTTGTTGAACTCCATCTGGCTCCTCTGTGCCCAGCTCTCAGTCTGTCCACGTCTCTCTGGATGGCAGCAAAGCCCACAGCGGTCTCAGCCAAGCCTCCCAGCTTGGTGTCATCAGCAAACTTGCTGAGCAGACTCTGTCTGTCCCCTCATCAGTGTCACTGATATACAAATTAATCACTTCTTGTCTTTCGAAGACTGATTGTATAGGAAAAAATTATCTCAGTATTCAGCTACTGCCTTCTCCCCCCAGCACTCCTGCAACTCAGAAACAGAGAAAGATCTCTCTACAGAGGACATCACACAAGTATTTTCTTGTATGCATTTCATGGACATTTCAGCGGCTTGACTAGGAAGCACTAATATACAGACCCCTCTGTTTACATGGATGAGCTGCTCTTTGAATGTAGCCAGGAACGTTCCAGTAGAGAAGCTGCAGCAACTCAGGAAGAGCAACGCATTTCCCTGTACCAACACTGCAACTATTTTTACCGATACGGATCCAGAGTGAAGAAAATGAGGTAATGCTCTGTACTGCAGAGATAAAGAACTCTGAAGTATGATGACTGAGATTATAACAACAAGCTGTCATATAAAAGTGAAATCCTTATGTTTTGCAGCTGACTTCCTGAACTCAGGTGCTTGAAGCTCTTCTGAACAAAATGCCTCCCAGCACCACTTCAGCATTCATTTTGTCAGCTGAGACCAGGGAGGGGAAGCAGGAAGTTTTTGTTACAGCCTTTCTAGGTGAACTTCATGAGGTTCAACAAGAGAACTGCAGGGTTCTGCACCTGGGCCAGAACAGACCTCCCTATCGATACAGACTGGGGGCTGAGGTGACAGAAAGGAGCCCTGTGGAAAAGGACTTGGGGGTGCTGATGGATGAGAACCTGGATGTGAGCAGTCAGTGGGAGCCTGCAGCCCAGAAGGCAAATCACATCCTGGGATGCATCAAAAGATGCTTTGCCAGCAGATCCAGAGAGGAGATTTTGCCACTTTGCTCTGGTGAGACCTCACCTGGACCACTGCATCCAGCTTTGGAGCCCTCAATACAGAAAGGACGTGGACCTGATGGAGTGGGTCCAGAGGAGTGGCACAAAAATGATCAGAGGGTTGGAGCACCTCTGCCGTGAGGACAGGCTGAGGGAGCTGGGCTTGTTCAGCCTGGAGAACAGGAGGCTCAGGGGAGACCTAATAGCAGCCTGCCAGTACCTGAAGGGGCTGCAAGAAGGATGGAGAGAGACTGTGCACAAAGGCCTGCGGTGACAGGCAAAGGGCAATGGCTTCAAAGTAAAGTGTGGGCTTAGCTAGGATGTTAGGAACAGGTTCTTTACTATGAGGGTGGTGGAACACTGGAACAGGTTGCCCAGGGAGGTCACTGGGACCCTACCCTTGGAAGTATTTCAAGTGAGGCTCAACAAGGCTCTGGGCAACCTGCTGTAGTTGAATATGTCCCTTCTGACTGAAGGGGGAGTTGGACTAGATGACCTTCAGAGGTCCCTTCCAAGACAGACTATTCTGTGATTCTACAATGAAGAGTTTTGGAGAGAAGCACAAACTTCACATGTTCCTGTGGGGAATGCAGTCACCATTTAATTTCCACCCCTGATCCCAAATCACTCAAACTTTACTCCCTTCATCAAACCCATGCTTAGTGTGTGAGAAAGACAGACAAGATAGGAAGAGGCTGCGAGGCTGTCAGCTAGAATTACAGTTCAGGGAAGGACGTTTCTCTCTGTCCCTTTCTCTTGATAAGCTGCTGGATACCAGTCTGAGAACACTTGGGCATGGCATATGAGGAGAGGCTGCAGGACTTGGGACTTTCTAGTCTGGAAAAGAGAAGACTAAGAGGAGATTTCATAAACGTTTATAAATATCTGAGGGCTGCCAGGAGTGGGGGGACAGGCTCTGCTCACTGCTCCCTGGGATAGGACAAGGAGCAATGGGTGTAAGCCGCAGCAAAAGAGGTTCCAGCTCAACACAAGGGGGAACTTCTCTACTGTAAGGGTCCCAGAGCACTGGCACAGGCTGCCCAGAGAGGTTGTGAGGTCTCCTTTTGTGGAGCCTTTCAAGGCCTGTCTGCATGTGTTCCTCTGTGATCTGTGTTAGATAGGATTGTCCTGCTCTGGCAGGGGGGTTGGACTGGATGATCTCCTTGGGTCCCTTCCAGCCCCTAACATCCTGTGAGCCTGTGAACACTGGGTTATAACAGCATCCCTCTCTTAAACGTTCTGGGTTTCTTGCTCTTCTATTCAGGTGTCTCATGCTGAATCTCAACAGAGACAGAAAATAGCTAAAAACTAACAGTATCACAAGTCTCACAGTATCACCAAGGTTGGAAGAGACCTCACAGATCATCAAGTCCAACCTGTTACCACAGAGCTCAAGGCTAGACCATGGCACCAAGTGCCACGTCCAATCCTGCCTTGAACAGCTCCAGGGACGGCAACTCCACCACCTCCCTGGGCAGCCCATTCCAGTAGCCAATGACTCTCTCAGTGAAGAACTTTCTCCTCACCTCAAGCCTAAATTTCCCCTGGCGTAGCTTGAGGCTGTGTCCTCTTGTTCTGGTGCTGGCTGCCTGAGAGAAGAGAGCAACCTCCTCCTGGCCACAACCACCCCTCAGGTAGTTGTAGACAGCAATAAGGTCTCCCCTGAGCCTCCTCTTCTCCAGGCTAAACAATCCCAGCTCCCTCAGCCTCTCCTCGTAGGGCTGTGCTCGAGGCCTCTCACCAGCCTCGTTGCCCTTCTCTGGACACGCTCAAGCATCTCAATGTCCCTTCTAAACTGGGGGGCCCAGAACTGAACACAGTACTCAAGGTGTGGTCTAACCAGTGCAGAGTACAGGGGCAGAATGACCTCCCTGCTCCTGCTGGCCACACCATTCCTGATGCAGGCCAGGATGCCACTGGCTCTCTTGGCCACCTGGGCACACTGCTGGCTCATGTTCAGGCGGGTATCAATCAGCACCCCCAGATCCCTTTCTGTTTGGCTGCTCTCCAGCCACTCTGACCCCAGCCTGTAGCTCTGCATGGGGTTGTTGTGGCCAAAGTGCAGCCCCTGGCACTTGGAGCCATTGAATGCCATCCCCTTGGACTCTGCCCATCTGTCCAGGCGGTCGAGGTCCTGCTGCAGAGCCCTTCTGCCCTCCAACCCAGCCACATCTGCCCCCAGCTTGGTGTCATCTGCAAACCTGCTGATGACTGACTCGATGCCCTCAACTGCCTTAGGCAACCCAAGCTCAAACAACTCATTGATAACCATTATCCTTATTCCCCCTTTTTCAGGTTCTCAGGCACAGTTTGTTTTCAAGCTCTAATACATACCAAGGGCTGCAATCATAGCTCCTGCTCATACAAAAGAGGAACTCAATTAGGCAAAGATAGACTATTCCCTCGCCTCTCGCAGTTGTTTAATTACAGAGCATATATTCAGAAATGAAAGAGCACTTCCTCTTGGAAAAACAAGAGTGAAAATGACTGTTTGGTTCTAGGTTCATAGCCTTCAAACCTAGATCAAACCTGTTCACACCAAAAAAGTTGCCACTCTCCAACTGGTAGCCCCACAAACTCAGTCAAGAATCTGCAAATCAAGTGGTCCCTCTTTCGAGCTTCTACTGCCATGACTTAGGAGTGTAAGTTTGGTAGGCTAATTCCAATTGCAGTGGCATTTTTATGCACACATAGGAGTACATCTACTGTGCCCAAAAACATTAGCACTCAAAATTAGTTGTACAGAACAGCCCTTTTGAACCAAAGGAAAAAGAAGAGGAAGGCTTTGGAGCAGCAAACAGATTCATTAGAAATTAAAAGGCAAGGCAGAATAAACAGCCAGACAAACAAGGTGAAATCACACTATGCTTTTAATTTGCAAGCAGAAATAAATTCATTAGCAATTCTCTAGGTGATGTGTGAACCAGTTCAGCCTCTCCTGACTCTACCTGTTCTGCAGGACTAGGAGTAATAAAGCAGACATAATAGCTAGATTCATAAAGACAGAGAACATCACTTTCCAACACCCTCAATGAAGTGATGTGGCTTAGTTTGCACAGTCACTCAGCCCTGTTGGAAGCATGGTTAAGGTCAGATGACAGAAATGATCTTTACAACTTCATTGATCACTTCCAAAGGGATATCACAATACAAGCTCACATTTCCTTGGTTCGCCATTAATGCTGTCTAGCCTCTGAACCCCTAAGAAAGAGAGCCCTTGTCTTACAGAAAAACAACTTAAAGGCATTCATTGGGGATTGTTTGGGCTTTCTCTTAGTCCTAAGAACTGAAGTCTTCACTAATATCCTAGTTTTGATTTCTAGGAAAAGGTACAGCCACCAGAAGCCACTATTTAGACTGGATTTTTTTGAAAGATCTTTTAGCTCATGGGATAAAATTACCTCCTGGCACTGCAAGAGAAACATTCACAGTATTACCAAGGTTGGAAGAGACCCCATAGATCATCAAGTCCAAGCCATTACCACAGAGCTCAAGGCTAGACCATGGCACCGAGTGCCACGTCCAATCCTGCCTTGAACAGCTCCAAGGACGGCAACTCCACCACCTCCCTGGGCAGCCCATTCCAAAAAGAACTTGTTTTACATGAGCAGTGCTTTACTGAGTGACTTTTTTTAAGAGTTGCCCAGCCAAACAAAGATAATACAAAGGAAAATAATTACAGCAGCAGGAATCCAACATTCAGTAACATTATTCCGTTGTAACTGATGCTTTCATGCACAACAACATTCAATACTATAATGGCACCAACTGGATTGTTGCACTGCAGTTCTGAGAATTACATCTTCAGAGCCTCAGCTCTTTTGCTGCTATAAGGTTTCAAATTTGCTCTGCTCCAAGCAGCTAAACATTATCATACAATCATAGAATCAACCAGGTTGGAAGAGACCTCCAAGATCAGCCAATCCAACCTAGCACCCAGCTCTAGCCAATCAACCAGACCATGGCACTAAGTGCCTCATCCACTCTTTCCCTGAACACCTCCAGGGATGGCAACTCCATTTCTGCAGTTCTACATCAGATCACAAGACATTTTCTCCCTCCTCCAGCTTGTTTTTTTCTTTTGCCTTCCACGTTCTCCCATTTCCAACCTAAGAATGTACAATTAGTAAACCATATTGAGGGGGAAAAAAAAGGGGAGGGGGGGAATTCTACAATACAATCACTTCCCCCTGCTAAAGAAATGAAATCTCAATACAAGTCCATTAAGATGTCCAATGACGTGGTAGTCCGTGTTTATACATCAATTCTATCCAATAAATATCTTGGCTTTGGGGGATTTATTTTTTTTCAAATCACTTAATTTTAAAATACAGTTTCCACCTTCTTTTTTAAGCTTTGCTTACTCCACTGAGTGAAATTAGCTAGTCTGAAAGAAAAGCCACACACATGCATGCAGCTACAGATGCACATATTCATCCAGGCTGAATGAGGCTCTAGACAGGCTGATTTAGTGTGAGGTGTCCCTGCCCGTGGCAGGGGAGTTGGAACTAGATGATCCTTGTGATCCCTTCCAATTCTGACTGGTTCTACGATTTCCCTGAGCACAATTTCCCGATTTAGCCAATCTGCACGAGTCCTTAGGTCCTGATGTGTGATGGTTTGGGTGTTACCTGTTCCCTCACACTTAAGAAAATCATACAGCCAAGCGGGAAATTAGAATGAAGTTTTATATTCACAGCTTAGCACAAGATACAAGCAGGTATTTACAATATCCACAGAAAGAGAGAGTTAAAAGTGATACAGAAACACAGCAGCCCTCCCAGAAACCTGAGTCCCCAGGAAGGGCCCCCAATCACCCTTCCACCTCCTTTCCAGACCTCTACCTTATCCCAGACTTTGCCTTACATTCAAGGTGAGTTTGAAATAATTGGCCAGGGGGGGTTAGGAAGCAGACAGATTAGTTAGGCAGCAAGTTAGAGAGAGAAGTGCATGCAGCCAGAGCCATAGAGCAATTCTGTTATCTATGTTTGTATTCTTGTTTTTGAACATCTCAGCAAGCCTATGAGTGCAGTAGACATCACCATTGTTGCCTTTTCACAGCCTGTAATATAATTCTTCTCACCAAAATATTCTAGCTAGGTTAAAGCTAGTACATGATGGCTCTCATGAAGCTCTCTGATGGCTTCTCATAAGCTAAAGTTTGACTTTAAAATGGGCAAAATTAAGTGGGGGAAGATGCCTTTGTGCCATTTCCCTTCTTTGCAAAACTATTCAGAAATAACTATACATAAACTCCCCTTAAGTCAACAAAATTTTACTACACTTCATAGCCTTCCTGTGCACTTTCAGAAACAGAAGAGGAAGTAGCTGCAAGAGTCACAAATGAGCTCAGAAGGGAAAAGAAATTACGTGTCGGAAAACTCTTCCCTGATAAATTACACAGTGACTTCCTCAGCCCAAAAGGCCAGAAGAAGAGAAGGAAGAGGAAGTTGGTGAGGGGCCTGGAACACAGCCCTGTGAGGAGAGGCTGAGGGAGCTGGAGGTGTGCAGCCTGCAGAAGAGGAGGCTCAGGGCTGACCTCATTGCTGTCTACAACTACCTGAAGGGAGGCTGTAGCCAGGTGGGGTTGGTCTCTTCTGCCAGGCAACCAGCAACAGATCAAGGGGGCACAGTCTCAAGTTGTGCCAGAGGAGATCTAGGCTGGATGTTAGGAGGAAGTTGTTGGCAGAGAGAGTGATTGGCATTGGAATGGGCTGCCCAGGGAGGTGGTGGAGTCACCATCCCTAGAGATATTCAAGACAAGCCTGGATGAGGCACTTAGTGCCATGGTCTGGTTGATTGGCTAGGGCTGGGTGCCAGGTTGGAGTGGATGAGCTTGGAGGTCTCTTCCAACCTGGCTGATTCTATGAAATGAACAAAAAAACCAAAACCCAGTAATGCAACTGCCTTTGATATTCACTGCTACTATTACCTTGCTCCACAGAGAGCTACAAGGTAGTATTTCTAGGGAAAAGTCTTCACAACTAGAAAGACTACAGTTTACAAAGAATAAGGGCCTGACTAATTGCAATTTAACGTCAGATGGTTTTTCATTTCCACTACTGAAACAGGATTTTTTTTCCTCCACAGTTTAATTAATAGCAAAAATAAACAAAACCAAAGACATTTTAGTATAATTCCAAGGAACAGTAATTTCTTTCCCCCTCTTTTTTTTTTCCTTTTTACCCTACTTTGTGCTAGTACTGGGTTTATGACAGGGTAAAGGGTGGTTTATTCCTAACAGATGCTGCAATAATATAGAAGTTAATCCATTTACAGAAAAAGAATGTTTTCTCCTTCTTGACAGTTGGGAGTGATAGAGGTGTTGCATCCTCTCACCTAGTGATGACTTCTAATGCAGCATTAGCTCCTAGGAATTAACCATTCTTAAGCAAGTGATCGCAATTTCACAGAATCAACAGTGCTAGAAGGGATCTCAAGGATCATTCAGTTCCACCCCCCCTGCCATAGGCAGGGACAACTCACACTGCATCAGGTTGCTCAGAGCCACATCCAGCCTGGTCTTAAAGACCTCCAGGGATGGGGCTGCCACCACCTCCCTGGGCAACCTGTTCCAGTGTCTCACCACCCTCATGGCAAAGAACTTCTTCCTAACATCCAATCTCAATCTATCCACTTCTAGTTTTGCTCTATTCCCCCCAGTCCTATCACTACCTGACACCCTAAGAAGTTCCTCAGCAGCTTTCCTGTAGCCTTCTTCAGACACTGGAAGGCCATAATGAGGTCTCCTCAAAGCCTTCTCCTCTCCAGAGTGAACAGCCCCAACTCCCTCAGTCTATCTCCACAGCAGACATAGAACCATTTCTATTTGCTTGTTCTTCAGGTAAACATTAGTATTGGTATAACTAATAACTCCCATGAAAATTGTTCACACTTATCACCAATACTAGCTTAGATTGTTGCAGAAGCCCCCAAAAAGTTCTCCTCAGAGCCTTCTCTTCTCCCTTCTGCCTTTTTGGATGATGTTAGCTTTTAATGGTCTGGCTAAGAACTTCTTCCTGACAAGTTCTGAAGTTTTGCTCTGAAGTGCAGATCAGAAGACTTCTACAATCTGAGAGCTGCTGTGAATATGCACCCCCTTATTTTTCTCCCATTCCATCAGCAAGTACACTGTTGGCTTCTTTATGTTTAGCATACAAATGAACTTTGCTTTTCAATGTCCCTCTCTGGGACGGGTGCTGTTACACATATTTGTGCAAAAATAATTAGGGAGGGGGAGTAAAGAAACATGAAAGTGTTGCTTTCAAATTGCTGGTACCATTATGTCCAGGAGGGTCAAGAGTCTTAAGAGCAAGCACAGTCATCTACTGTTCTGCATGAACAAAAGTTAGAGAAGAAGGTTAAATTAAATTGACCTGGGTTTTAATTCAGAACGTTCCTTCATTTTGTTACACCCTCGTGGGGACACTCACAGCTCTGCTGCTGGGTATTCAGGCACCAAATCTCTCACCTACAGTAGTGTACAGTGGCACTTTGAAAAATCAAGTATTGTTCACACAGCACTTTGCAAGTATAAAATGCTACCTAAATACCAAAGGCATTCTGTTAATAAGAGTAGTTTGGCTAAATCCCCATTCACCATACTGAATGGAGGCATTTCCTGGGTTTTAAGCTCAGAAACTGTCTATAAAGAGCCTGACAAACACTTAATAGGCACTGAATAACACCCTGAAAGCACAGACAGACCCAACTTGTTGTTCCCGTAATTGCTTTTGAATTAAGCCAGCTCAAGAGCAATCACTTCATGGGAAGAGGAAGACCACCTGAAATCACAGTTTCCAAATGAAAAGGGCAAGGTGTCCAAGCGACTCTGCTACTGCCATGACCCAAAAAAGCCATATAGAGATTAATGAGATTGCCTTAACTACTGTGAACTTTGAAACATGTTGTAGAGGTCAACAATTACTAGCTGAGCAAGGAACCCCCAGAATCTGTTATCTTCATTACCCAAAAATCTCCTTACAGTAGAAAAAGCAGTTCCTGCAACAGCTCCCTCCACTGTTTTGCTTTGGTCTTCTGTTGTGCTGAAAAAATACCCAAGTTCTGAAGTGTGAAATGACCACCTGAAACAAGCACACGCTGAGCTGCACCTATGCTACTACATGCAGTGTACATGACCATTAGCAACGTGAAACAAACAATTCCTTTATCGAATCAAGAACAGAATTCATTTCATCTACTTTGCATTCAAAGGTACACTTAGAGAAGAACACTGGTTTTGGACAACCCTGCCAAGAAATGCTTCTGGCCAAAAGAACAAACAGTGGATGTTGTCCCATCACCTCCTCAGTGGCTCTCCACCTGAGCCTACCTCCCTACAGAAATAGGCTCAAAACCAACATTCCACTCTACGTTACTTACACAAGAGGTTTGTAACCCTCGAGCAAGGTAACCAATACTAAACTGTCTCAGCTAAAATTTACAAGGTCTACTGAAAACAAGTAACTTAATTAGGACAGACATCTGGTCTCTTCTCACAGGTAACTAGTGGTGGAACAAGAAGGAACAGCCTCAAACTGTGACTGAGTAGGTTTAGACTGGGCATTAGGAAAAGTTTTTTTGCCAGCAAGAGTTGAGGCATTGGAATGGGCTGGCCAGGGAGGTGGTCCAGACACCAACTCTGGACGTGTTTAAAGGTTGTTTGAATGTGGTGCTTGGGGATATGGTTTGGGGTAAACCTTGTAGAGTTGAACTTGGTGATCTGAGGGGCATTTCCAACTCGAATGTTCCTGTAATTCTGTGATCTTAAGTAACTTGCTGAAGCAACAAGGGGAAGATTCACATCAATACCTGTGTAATCAAAGAGGCCTAGAAACACTTCTCTTATTCTCTATGTATGCAGAATACAGAGCTGCTACTGATCTTTGCCATCCTATTTCCTGCACCATGCTCAGTAAATATACTGGCAGTCTGCACAGAGATGCATCCAATGGGATCAATGGGTTGCATGAAGTTTAACAAAGCCAAGTGCTGGGTCCTGCACTTGGGTCACACTAACCCCACGAAACACTACAGGCTTGGGAAAGCTGTCTAGCAAAAAGACCTGGATGTGCTGACAAACTGCCAGCTGAATACGAGCCACCAGTGTGCTCAGGCAGGCATGAAGGTCAACAGCATCCTGACCTGTATCAGGAACAGTGTGGCCAGCAGAAGTAGAGAAGTGATCATGCCCCTGTACTCCATAGTGGTGCAGCTGAACCTTGAATACTGTGTTGAGTTTTGGGGCCCTCACTACAGAAGGACATCGAAGTGCTGAGGCATGTCCAGAGAATGGCAATGGTGCTGGTGAAGGGCCTGAAGAACAACCTTATAAAGAGTGGCAGAGGGAACTGGGATTGTCTAGTCTGAAGAAGAGGAGGCTGAGGGGAGACCTCACTGCTCTCTACAACTACCTAAAAGGAGGTTGTAGTGTGGTGAGTGTTGGGCTCTTCTCCCTAATGTCAAGGGATAGAATGAGACAAAAAGGCCTGAAGTTGTGCTAGGGGAAGTTAAGACTGGGTGTTAGGAAAAATTTCTTTAAAGAAAGGGTGGTTAGGCATTGGAATAGGCTGCCCAGGAAGTCAGTACCCCTAGAGGTGTTCAAAATCATGTAGACATGGCACTTTGGGATGCGGTTTGATGGCCATGGTGGTGTCAGGTCGATGACCTTAGATGTCTTTTCCAAGCAAAACAATTTATGATTCGCTGAACCAGCTGGTCTGAAGCTACACAAAAGAGTTCACATTTATCAAATCAGCATCAAAAAAGAAGACAAATCACACCTTTCATGTGCACCTGTAAGATCTGTAGGAAGTCAGCACAGTTCCAGAATACACAAGTCGTCCCTTCCCCACTCTGAAGAAGCTGATACGTTTCAGAGTTCAAACGTCTGGTACTACAAACATCAAAGTTCGATGCAACTTGCACAATAAAAGGGTTCCTGGCATTCACATTTCATTTAATCTCTAGTTCCAGATGCTTGGCTTCAACAGTAACATTTTAAGAGAGTCATGACTTCATTTCAGAACATCATTTCTGCTCTTAAGACTTTAGTAGCCACTTTCACCACTAGAGAGTTCCATGTTCATAAGAAGCAACAGTGGTCAGTCAGATGTTGATTTAGGGGCCCATACCTAAAAGGACATCTGAATACACACTGGAGCCCTGCCATTGCTACTCATGCATGCACACCACTGCTTGTTCCCCAAAGCAATGCTGTTTACATAACCAATTTCTACAGCCCAAATAAGTCCACTGTTTCTGATGGGTCCCATTTTATTGGCACCTCCAAGTCTCCAGAGGCTTCTCACATTGATGTCCAAATCACAGCCTGTCAAAAAGAACAGTGTTAACTACAGCCAGGATAGGGGGCCAAGAAGGGTGAATAACCACAGAGAATACAGCCAGATTCTTTTTTTTCAGAGTAAGGCTTCCCTTCAAAAACTGAAGGCTGAACCAGATTGCCAATCTGAGCCATTTCAGCACACGGTGTAATGACTGCATCCCCACAGCAATTAGACCGCCCCTAGAACACTACAGCTGGAACACTTCCCACAGCCCTGCGCCACCCCGCGGCATCCCACTGGCACCCCACATGTGCAGAGGTCAAGAGAAAAAAGGCAAATTAAAAAATAAATGAAGTTAAGAAAATACTTGGGAAACTGAGTACAGTTGAACCCAAAAATCTAGCTCACCACTGTGAGTCTAAATCCTCTCTCTCTCCTTCATCAACAAAGATCAAGATTGCTTTGGTTCACCTCCCGGGCACAGACTCGGTGTTCGGCAGAAAGCTCTAGGGATGCAGATCAACAGACACAGCCTTGGAGGAAATTCCTGGGCCTCAGCCTGGCTTGAATGCCCAGGATGTGTACATCTTACGTCAGCTAGACGTAGACAGGAGCAGAGAAAAGGCTCCTGTGTATTCGAGGCACGGACAGGCAAGCAGCGCAGGGAGGGGCGGAGGCCCTCCCTGGTGCTGCCACTGGCCCCCTGCGAATGCACAAATGCACAGGGAGATTTCCTGGGGAGCTGCACCTGGACACCCACCTAAAAACTGTACAAAAAGACATGAGCAGTGCCTGCCAAAGGCCGCACCTCCAGCAGAGCACCACCAGAAGCACTCCTGACGACCTCCACAGATCATCCCTGGGCCACGCACCCTCTCTCTCTCCCCCTCCATCTGTGGCTGATGGATCCCTGCTCTTTCCCTTCCCTGCATTTTCTCTGTTTCTCCATTGTTCTCTCTCTCTGACACCCTCTACCCCTCCTCTTGTTTTGTCCAACTTTACCCTTTAATAACTAGTTTTGTGGTGCTCTCTGGTCTCACTTGCACCTTAATTTCACAACACGGAAACCTCCAAGAACAGCTCTTTCTCCTCTGGACAGATATTGTTGACCTCTGATCTCTGGACCTTCACAATCACTAATGAGGCTTTTCTTCCACGTTACTAAGCTAAAAATGAATTCACTTTACCATGTCATTTAAAGCAAGCAAACAAAAAGCCTCAAATGAACAGAACCTCCACGCTTCTAATGTCTGCAGAGTTCCTGCTGTTCAATGCAAATACTTCACTTACTAATGCCACTACTCTGACAGTACCAATAGTTCAATGCATACACTCCAGGTTTTTTTCTGCAAGACCTGCCCCAAACAGAGAAGCAAAAAGGATTCTGATCCTTTTATTGACTGTCCTCAGTCAATGGTTACTTGTCTCTCAGTTTCCTTCTAAACACATCATCAACAGGCCAGGAATACAGCAGCAAGCAAGAGGGGATAAATAAAACCCTCATGAGCTATAGACTTTCAGAAGGAAGGACGTGGACAACAGCTTGCCACACAACAGGACATGATTCTTTCCTTCCTCTTCAAGGTTTTTGACTTCCAGAATTCTTGCAAGCAAGAATGAAATCCCAGGGCCAAAGCCGTAATAACAACATACAAGAAAGCAGTTAGCAGGATTGTGTGAAATACCTCATCACAAGGATATGCCTGGGGCAGACTCGTTCACTTGGAGTCGGATTTTATTCATGAAGATTCTGTGGGGAGGGGCACAACTATTTAATTTGCTGCTGGTTCACTGCTTGAACAATGAGGGATGCACATTTTGTTAGAGAGATGGGTTACAAGGCTGTCTCAACATCAACTGATTGCTGCAGCTTGGAGTCTCATAGAACCATCTGGAAAAACAGGAAATTATGCTTCCATGTCCCAAAACCCAACAGAAGCTTCACAAATTGGAGGAGCTTTTGGAGCTGCCTCTGCCAAACACATTCTGCCACTCTGTTCTGCTCTGGTGAGACCTCACCTGGAGTCCAGCACTGGAGCCCTCAACACAAGAAGAACATGGACCTGATGGAACAGGTCCAGAGGAGGGCCACAAAAATGATCAGGGCACTGGAACACCTCTGCTACAAATACAGGCTGAGGGAGTTGGGGTTGTTCAGCCTGGAGAAGGGTCAGAGAGAGCTAACAGCAGCCTTCCAGTACCTGAAGGAGGCCTACAAGAAGGATGCAGTGACAGGACATGGGGCAATGGTTTCAAACTAGAGTAGATTTAAATTGGATGTTAGGAACGCGCATTTCAGCATGAGGGTGGTGGAACACTGGAATAGACTGCCCAGGGAGGGCCTCATCCCTGCAGATATTCCAGGTGAAGCTCAACAGGGCTCTGAGCAACCTGATGCAGAGGAGAACATCCCTGCTCACCGCAGGGGGATTGGACTAAATGACCTTTGGGAAGTCCCTTCCAACCCAAACCATTCTATGAGTCTAGGACTGCGCTTACCTCCGTGGTCTAATGAAACTGCAGAGAATCAGTACCCACCTGCAATGTTTGTCACAGTCAGCTCAAGCAAGCTCTAGCCTTGGTGGCTTCACAAGACTCAGATTAGCAAATGTTTAACACCCATGGAACTCACTGAAATACACAAAGCAATTCTTTGGGAGTCTAACATTGCAAAACTTCTCGAGCCCTAATTCTTTAGGGGTTTTATTCTCTTCTGCAGGTATTATTTACCTTGCTGTGATGAATACTACAGTGACCATGAGGAGGCCAAGCACCATAGTGCTACGGGTACACAGGCATTCTTAATGGAGAATTCAGTTCCAAGCACAGGCAGAACAAGCACTAACTTGACAAATGAAAAACACTATGCACAGTCCTACCTCCTCCTCTCTCCCTTTATATATTTTCTTTGCCAGACATTAGTTTGATGGGATGGAGAGGGATTACATCACTAGTGGGAAGTGCACAAGTAATATTGCTAAGGCATTATATGGGGTTTTGCCAGTGCAAAAGAAAAATAGCAGCTCAGTGTTTGAGCCTCCCCCTGAGCTCTGTGCTGAAGGCACTCATCACCAAACAAGGTCCCATTTGGGAGATTTCTCTCTTCTGTTCTGAGTAGATGGGAATGAAATTCTGCTTATTAGCTAAGAAAACAATACAGTCCTGGAAGAAATATATTAGGTGTTAATATTTTTATTGAGCAACCTTTCAGGGCAGGCAAACTAAACTTACATGTAAAAGAGTTTTTAAGATTTAAGTAGAAGTGTGTATCAGTGTCACTGATGGAAGTGGGATTTTTGACAACAAGTTAGCTTCAGGAAGATCTGGATTTATCCTACCAGTCTAGCAGCATGAGAAATCACAGATCAATTCTGAAAAAAAATCGTGTTTGGTGCCAAATTCTCCTTTCAGTGATTCTTTGCATCCTCATAGCATATGAATCACAGAATCATAGAATCAGTCAGGGTTGGAAGGGACCACAAGGATCAGCCAGTTCCAACCCCCTGCCTTGGCCACGGATACCCTACCCTAGAGCAGGCTGCCCACAGCCTCAGCCAGCCTGGCCTTAAACACCTCCAGGCATGGGGCCTCAACCACCTCCCAGGGCAACCCATTCCAGCCTCTCACCACTCTCATGCTCAACAACTTCCTCATCACGGCCACTCTGACTCTCCCCACCTCCAGCTTTGCTCCATTTCCTCTAGTCCTGGCACTCTCTGACAGCCTAAAAAGTCCCTCCCCAGCTTTTTTGTAGGCCACTTCAGATGCTGGAAGGCCACAAGAAGGTCACCTCAGAGCCTCCTCTTCTCCAGACTGCACAGCCCCAACTCTCTCAGTCTGTCCTCACAGCAGAGCTGCTGCAGCCCTCTGAGCATCCTCGTGGCCCTTCTCTGGACATGCTCCAGCATCTCCACATCCTTCTTGTAATGGGGGTTCCAGAACTGGATGCAGTACTCCGGGTGGGGTGTCAGCAGAGCTGAGTAGAGGGGAAGAATCGCCTCCCTCACCCTGCTGGCCACACTAACTTCTTCCTCGCATCCAGTCTGAACCTACCCATCTTCAGCTTCACTCCATTCCTCCTAGTGCTGTCACTCTCTGATAGCCTAAAGAGTCCCTCCCCAGCCATTCTTGTAGGCCCCATTCAGATGGGGGCCACAAGGTGGTCACCTCAGCAGCCCCAGCTCTTTCAGTCTGTCCTCACGCAGACAGAGGCTTTAAAAATCCCGTATCTAATGCACGCCTGGCTGCTTTGTGCTTCCAGCTATGACCAGTAACCTAACAAAATGTCAGCACGTTACCCATGAACGTCTTCAAACTTTGCTTTACTTGATGGAAGTCTGGAAGAGGTTACTACTAAGCAAATATGTCTGGTGTATGCCTGTATGTACACAAGCCTCATAGGTACAGAAGTACTCTTTCTTCACAGCTTATTTGTAAATACTGCGCTGTACCTCACTCAGAGTACCAAAAGTTCACCCTTCTTGTTAGGAAAACCAATTTTGTTTGCCTCATTCCAGTCAACTACCTGACATGTTCACACTGCATCGGTCGCTTGAGATACCACCAAATCTGCAATTATCAAGCCACTAGCATTTCAATGGCAGCCCAAAAGTCATCCTAAGCATGAAACAAGACACCTGCATTTTTCATGACATTGAAAAACTGTCTGCAAAAGGCGGCAGGTGGAGAAATGCAACCGCTTTCCCACCATCAAAATTAAACCTACTGAAAACACCACAGAGCACAGTGCACCTAATGACCTATCCTAATGATCTGCATTTGGAAGTGGAAGCTATCAATACCAGCTCCCTTCTAACAACTGAGAGCTAATCAGCATCAATTATGTCTAGGAGTGCTGAAAATTCCTGCTTTGCTTTCTTAAACGTTCTCTGAAGTTTACTCCTTATCTATTCAGATTAGGAAGCGAGTCGCAGCGCAGCACTTGCTGAATAAGCAGCAAAGACATCTCTGTTCACTCCCTTCTTAGGTTAGCTCTAAAGGACTTTTACCCAAATGATTTTATACAAAAGTAAATGTCTGCAGCTCTTCGAAGCCTGACATAAAGGTCTGACACACCACTCTGTGGAAGCAGCACCCAGGGAAAAAGGCAGCTATTCACAGGACAAGCACGCACTTCTGCACGGCTTCACACCGCAGCGCCCGCAAAGAGCCGTGAGGCTGCTCTGCCAAAGGCGAATGGCAGCCTCTGAAAGGCAGTGCCTATTTATAAAGCTGGTACTGACAATCTGTTTCTTATAACACATTCTGCAAAGCACAACAGAGCTCCTCTGTCCCTCCCGCATTTCTGGACCCTACACCAGCAGCCCAGTGCAAGGTCACATAGCTGTGAATCGGCTGTGTTTGATGTCAGGCGGAAGCGAGGCTGTGTAACCAGGGTATGAAGCATTTGGACCACAGCAGGAGAGCGTGCAGCGGGGGCCAAGGGAGTAAGCTTATGCTGAGCACGTAAGACATAACAGGTCTGTCAAAGTAATGACTTCCAGCCTTCAAGAAATACTCTGTGGCGTTCCAAATCAATATAGCAGCAGCTCTTTTCCTGCCCTGACCTATAAGATGCCATCTTCTACAAATGACCCGGAGGACTATACGCTTTTCATTTCGCTATGAGGATGCAGAATCACTTCTTGGCCAGAGAGGTGGGAGGACTTAGGTGTGAATAAGCATATCCTATTGAGAACTTTCAGCAGAAACAACAGTATGAACCCAATTTTACAGTGACAGTAGGTGAATAACAGCAAAGGCTTTGCAGAAAGCGAGCCTGTCCTGGGAGCTTTCAACAGCTGAACAAGCAAGGCAGTGTGCCACCACCAAACATGCACTCCTCCCCAACTCAAGAGAAATCTCCACTTACTTGGAACTACGAAGGCCCAATTATCTGGATGTTGGGAGGAAGCTCTTGCCAGAGAGAGTGATTTGCCACTGGAATGGGCTGCCCAAGGAGGTGGTGGAGTCACCGTCCCTGGAAGTGTTCAAGAAAAGCCTGGATGAGGCACTTAGTGCCATCGTCTGGTTGATTGACTAGGGCTGGGTGCTAGGTTGGACTGGATGAGCTTGGAGGTCTCTTCCAGTCTGGCTGATTCCATGATTCTATGATCTCCGTTGAACGAGGATTTCCCAAACAACTGGGAAAAACTGCATGGCCACCCTTCCTTGATGTCATGAAGTCACAAAAGATGAGGGAGAGAGAAAAGTAAGAACCATGAACAAAATCTTAAATAAAGGCAGAAAGAGCGAGAAACAATTTGTGATAAAGGAAGAGCAAGGCCTAAAATTGCCTTTGGGCCTTAAGCAGTGTGAATGCGACTGTCTAGAAGGACATACCAGGACCCAGGCTGATCGTTGATATGTGTTGCAAATTGGTGTCTGAAAGCCTCTAGAGATTCTCAGCCCTACTGTTAGGCTCCCAACACAATAGGGACTCTTCTCTAGCTTACCTCCTGGGCCTTCTGAAGGAGCATTTGCGAGCAGCGGTGATTACACCTACCATTCACATCTTCCACGCACACGTACCTCCTGAAGCACCAGCTCCCCAAGATAAGCCCCCTTCTGGGCTGATCAGTCCAGCATAAAAATGGCAAATGCTCAAGAACAGCTTTACATTCCACAGTGGGGAAAAGAAAGACAACCCAGTCTGCACCACCTTGCCCCTTTGTTTGGGCAGGGCTGCTTACCACAAGGTTGTCACAAAGATGTAAAGGTGAGCGCCCGGAGGCTGGAGCCAGGCTTTGCTCGGTGATGCCTGATGACAGCACAAGGGGCAATGGGTGGAAGCTGAGGCATAGGAAGCTTCATTTAAACATGAGGAGGAATTTTTTTCCAGTGAGGGTGACAGAAGACTGGAACAGGCTGCCCAGGGGGGTTGTGGAGTCTCCCCCTTTGGAGATACTCAAGACCTGCCTGGAGGTGTTCCTGTGTGAGCTGCCCTAGGTGATCCAGTTGCGCTGGATGAGCTTTCCAGGTCCCTTCCAGCCCCTGACATTGTGCGATTCTGTTCTCCCCTGTGTGCTCACAGTAGTTCTCAGCTGGAACTCCTCACAATTCCAGAGCAAGCACAAGCAACTGAAGACCCACTGCCTCTCTTTCTTCCTCTTCATTAATGAGAGGTTGGATGTTTTCAGCTGGAACATGATGCCTCAGACAGGAGGAGCCAAGGCAGAGCAACAAGGAACGGTTCCATGCTTTTAAGAAACTAATTCCTGTGTGAAAGAACAGCTCTGTCTCTGCCCTTCTCACTGCTCACGCTGCAGATCAAGATGAAAAGCAGTTGCATTCTATCAATGGAAACAACCTGCTATGAATTGCTTACTTTGTTACCTCCAACACTCTAAATAGATTTCCCAAAGGGCCAGTGAAAAATAAAGCATACAAAGCCAAGAGATGAGGTCTTCAGCTTCCCAGCAGCCTTCTGACATTTCAATTTATTATCAGGTTATTAATAGAACTAGACACCTCCCTCTTCAAAGCTCCTTCCCCCCCATACACTCTTCAGGGAGGAATCCATCATAGTAGTTAGTATGCAATCATTTTTCTTCTGCTTTTAAAGTAGTTCGCTAAATAAAAGCACACTTTGTGTGATTCGCACGCTTATCGCTCCCTATATAACCATGTAATTAGCACAACAATTAACTTAATTACTGAAACTAGGATATGTTCACATAGACCAACACACAGTTTGGTTAAGGATAATCTTCCCCTCATCCACACTGTTTTTATTTCTTACCTCAGAAAGACTGTAATCAGTTGAGGAAATAAAAGTATGTAACACCTGCACCATGCTTTCAGATACCTATGGCTTGCCCCAAATTTGTCCAAATTCCTAAATATTAAACCAGTGAGGAGTCAGCTATTTGTGCTTGCAGCCCTGGTCCTGGGCTGCACCACAAGAGGTGTGACCAGCAGGATATTCTGAGCAAGGGGATCCTGCCCCTCTACTCTGCTCTTGTCAGACACCACTGGGAGTACTGAGTCCAGTTCTGCTGCCTCCAGCGTAAGAGGGACATGGAGCTGCTGGAGCAGGCGCAGAGGAGGGCTACAAAGACGACCACCATAGGGCTGGAGAGCTGAGGCTGTTCAGCCTGGAGAAAAGGCAGCTCCAGAGGGATCTTAGAGTAGCTTTCCAGTACAAGGCGGCCTACAAGAAGGACAGGATGGGAATTTTTACAAAGGCTTGTAGTGATAGGACAAAAGGGAATGGACTGAAACTTGAGGAGGGCAGATTTAGACTGGAGATTAGGAAGAAATTCTTTGCAGCAAGAGGCACTGCATACTGGAACGGGCAGGTCGTGAATGCCTCCTTCCTGAAGGTGCTGAAGGCCACATTGGATGAGGCCTTGAGCAACCTGGTCTAACAGAAGATGTCCCTGCCCATGGCAGTGGGTTGGAACTAGATAACCTTTAAGGTCCCTTCCAACCTAAACCATTCTATGGATCTATGAATCTGTGGTTTGCGTATGGTAACATTTATTCTATGAGTAAACACAAACCTTGTGACAGCAGAGCTCTTGCCCACAATGTATGAAGCATCAGTGTGGTAGATGTCACTGCAATTTACTTTTTAAACAATGCTTACATTAAATTGGAATAGACTGAAGACAGAATTGAGACAGTTTGGGATTTGAAGCGACACTGGAAACACACTGAAGTGATTTAGACACAGATAAATCCAGTTTTGCTTTTCTACACACCAGCTACAGAACCTACTACATCTATGCCTGCTGCTAAACAAAAAAAAACCCTCTCTTTCTTATAAATTGCTACTCAGCTCAAACAAGCAAGCAGCCTACTTAGCTCTCACACTTGAGAGAATCAGGAAGAAGTGTGAAATGGGGCAATGAACTCAAAAAATAGCAACTATGTTAACTGCTGCAAGAATTCAAAAGCAAAGAAGGCAGATTGGAAGCCAAATGAACAGCTAAACACGACATAAAAGAAACACTCTAATACCATCACATTAAAAAAATAAACCATTTTGCAGTTTCTAATATGCTGAATTAATTATGGTATAATAGGAAGGAAGAGTCTCTTTTATTCAGTAGAATAAAATCTTGTAAATTACCTCCAGGATACAATTTCACTCTTATTTCAAGTAACCAAATGTATGCATTTTACAAAAAAGGGGGAAAAAAGGTTAACTGGAAAAAGAAAAAAACTCTTAAGTAGATATAATTTCATCTTTTTTGCTAGTAGGCATCAGAATAAAGGGACTCCAGTGCTACACATTCACTGGAAAACACCTACCAGCATCAGTCCTTACCACACTGCAATGGTTTGGGTGTTAGCCACCCCCCCTAGACTAGACTCAGTGGCTCTGGAAATTGAATGAAGCTTCATATTTACAGCTCAGCACAATATACAGGCAGGTATTTACAATCCATACAGAAACAGACAAGTTAAAAAGTAATACAAAAACACAACAGCCCTCCCAGAAACCAGAGTCCCCAGGAGGTGCTCCCAACCACCCTCCCACTTTCTCCCCACCCCTCTACCTTACCCCAGACTTTGCCTTACGCTCAAGGTAGTTTGCAGAGTTGGCCCAGGGGTGTTAGGAAGCAGACAGATTTGTCAGGCAGGTTAGGGAGAGAAGTGCAGCCCAGAAAGGCCAGAGAGAGACTCTCTTATCTATATTTATGTTCTTGTTCTTATACCTCTCAGCAAGCCTATGAGTGCAGAAGCCATCACCATTGTTTCCTTTTCACAGCCTAGCATCTAATTCTTCTCACCAAAATATCCCAGATATGCTCAAACCAGCACACACACACCATCAACTTCATTTATGATCTTCTGCCTACCCTCTTACATTGAAAGGTGTGTGTCGTAGCATACTCAGAAGTGAAAAGTAACTGGATGTTGAGGACCATGAGGTTGAATCTAGCTGGAGATATAAAGCATTTTGTTGAGCATCACAGAGATGAAAAGAAGAATGTACCTTAGGACTTAAACACAGCCTCTCTCTGCCGTTAGGAACTCGGCAAGAGGAAAGAAAACAGCAGGTAAGGAAAAAGCACTGAAGGCAGGTTACATGTCCTACATAAGAGGCTGCTTAATAAATAAAGCAAAACACACCTTTGGTAACCACAGAATGAGTAGTAAAGCCTGGTCATGGCCTGAAAGCTGGCCAACACATAGGAAGCAAAGGAGTACTAACAAATGGCCAGCTCTCAGCATACAAATAGTTAACAGCAATGTGCCCTGGGCAGGTGTGCTGAGACTTGCACTGCTCCATGTATTTGTTAATGACCTAGAGGAGATGGAAAAAATGCTGATGGCAGGAAATTATGTAGGTTAGCCAAGATGAAGCAGCACTGTGAGAAGTTCCCGAGCAGCCTAGCAAAACTAATTTGAAGGTAAACCTTCCTGCAACTTTAAACAAGGCACATGTACCTTCATGAAGGACATACTGCCTGGACTCTCCTAGGCTTACAGAGCATCTGCAAAATCTGTTCACTACCATGTGTGCTGTCAGAAAGATGGTGAGCCTCCTCATTTTGACTTCTGTGAAGTGGTAGCCATCATTTATGCTGGTGAAAAGTCTAATGTACGACATAAAATGCAACTAAAGGACAATCAGACCTTCGACACTTTCAAAATCAGGCCACATCACAAAATGTATCAGATCGGAAAGGACCCTCAAAGGTCGTCTTGTTCAATCCCCCTGTACTGAGCAGGGAAACCTCCAGCTTGGTCAGACTGCCCAGGGCCACATCAAGTTTGACCCTAAATGTCAGGGATGGGGCCTCAACCACATCTCTGGTCAAGCTGTTCCAGTATTTTACCACTCATTGTAAAGAACTTCCTCTTCATGTCCAACTTAAACCTACCCTGCTCCAGCTTCAAACCATCATCCCATCCCTACAAGTCCTTCTAAACAGTCCTTTCCCAGCCGTCCTGTAGGTCCCTGTCACCTTGTTTCCATGAAGTCCTACTGACTAACTCCCTAAGGAGCTGGAAGTATGCTTTCTTAAAATTCAGAATCTTGTCTATACTCCTTGCCTGTACCATATCCTTTAGGGCTGCAAACTCCACCAGTGAATGATCACTGCAGCCCAAACTGCTCCCAGTCTTGACATTAGTGATGAGTTCTCTTGCATTTCCTGGTGAGGCTGCATCTGGAATATTGTGTCCAACTCTGGGCCCCCAGTTCATGAAAGACCTCAGGAAACTGCTTGAGAGTCCAGTGCAGAGCCACAAAAATGATGAAGGGAGTGGAACATCTTCCTTACAAGAAGAGCCTCAGGGAGCTGAGGCTCTACAGATTGGAAAGAAGGAGCCCGAGGGGTGAACTTGTTCATGTTTATAACTGTACAGGTGAGTGCCAGGAGGCTGGAGCCAGGCTCTTCTCAGTGATGCCCAGTGACAGGACGAGGGGCAAAGGGTGGAAGCTGAGGCATAGGAACTTTCATGGAAACATGAGGAAAAATACTTTTCACTGTCTGTGTGAGAGAGCACAGGAACAGGCTGTCCAGGGGGGTTGTGGAGTCTTCTCTCTGGAGATATTCAAGACCTGTCTGGATGTGTTTCAGTGTGATCTGGTATAGGCGATCCCGCTCTGGCAGGGAGGCTGGACCAGATGATCTTTAGAGGTCCTTTCCAATCCCTGACATTTTATGATTCTATGACTGAGATGCTTCAAACTGGAAAAGGTGATGACAAAAGAGCCAAAGCACAGAGATAGCATCTGATAGCATGTACGAAGTGCAATACAATGTGAGCTTTTTTGCTCTGCTGCTCCTAACACGTGCTCTAATTGGTATTCAGTGCAGACCCAGAATGCAGATTTGGGGTATTAGGGTTCCAAAGAACTACCAGTGTGCTTCCCTCTGCTCTCCAACACACCTCTACTCACCTGCTATTCAGTCTGTGCACAATATAAGTTAGATGAATAAGCAATCTGACCTACTGCAATCACCCCTGCATTCTTATTAGCGAGGAAAAAGGTTATGATCAAAGAACATCGGGGAAATTATTAAAGAAATGACAACTCAGGGGTTAGAATGTCCATGAGCTAGCATTAAAAAGTGATAAGCTGCCACATACAACAGCCTTCCTGGTTTTTAAAGGGTATAATATGAACATTAGTGTCAACATGGGAAGCATTTAAAAGTCAAACGTTGATGGTAATTATCATTGCAGAACTTCGCTCGCAGCTTAAAAGGCTTATTCATGATTTTAAACACAGCCCGACATAAACTCCACTAACGGTGACTCGGAGGCACAGACACTGTAGCAAAAAGATGCCCATGCAGGAATTTAATATCAAAGAAAAGGTTCTGTTACACCTTCAGTTGGACTTCTCTCTGCCTTGCATCACGCAGCAGCAGGAGTGTCGGAAGGAAAGCCAGCAGAGAAATTCTCAAATAGAGCCAAATTAGAAGGCAGTGGTTTATAGCCAGCCTGCAATAGCTCGAAGAGCTGCCAAGCAATTCAGCATTAAGACCTGAGCTACTGTGAGAAAAAGGGGATGGAAACTGCCCAATTATTTAATGACCTTTTCCAGCCCCATGCGACTGGAGAAATAAGCACTTGGAGCGCAGTAGGAATAATGAAACAATGCTCTTAGACAACATTAGTGGGGGAAGGCAGCTCTCTAATTTAGAGGGAAAAAAAGTTTTCATAGGAGAAGCAAAAAAGTGGAGTAGGTGGAATCCCTAGAGTATACTGACTCAAACATTTTAGGGAGAATATAAACCATTAGCAACACAGATAAGAACAACATCATAGAATCAACCAGGTTGGAAGAGACCTCCAAGATCATTCAGTCCAACCTAGCACCCAGCCCTAGCCAATCAACCAGACCATGGCACTAAGTGCCCCATGCAGTCTTTGCTTGAACACCCCCCGGGACAGCGACTCCACCACCTTCCTGGGCAGGCCATTCCAATGTCAATCACTCTCTCTGCCAACAACTTCTTCCTAACATCCAGCCTAGACCTCCCCCGGCACAACTTGAGGCTGTGTCCCCTTTTTCTGTTGCTGGTTGCCTGGCAGAAGAGACCAACCCCACCTGGCTACAGCCTCCCTTCAGGCAGTGGTAGACAGCAATGAAGTCTGCCCTGAGCCTCCTCTTCTCCACGCTAAAAACCCCCAGGTCCCTCAGCCTCTCCTCATAAGATTTGTGTTCCAGGCCTCTCATCCACAGCTGCAGTAAAATAAAACCAAATGACAAAGCCTATCAGTACTCAAGTTCCAGTGGGTTTGCTTTGTTGTGTTGGTTTGGGTTTGTTTTTTTTAAACAATCTCTATATGTGTGTCCTGGTAGGGCATAACTCCTGCCAGGCTGGTTTAACCCTGGCTCTCCTCCTCCTGCTGTGAGTCCAGGGGCGAGTCAGATGAGCAAGCAATAAGGGTTTGGCCCCAGCAAAGCCTTGAGGGCTAGGGGGCTTAGCACCTCCTGTCAACTGTCTTGTGCTGCCTGGCCAAAGGAGGCAGGGAGCTTTGAATCCATCGGCCAGAGCAACGCTGCCAGTGCCCATTGGCCAGTTTGAGTTTCAAACTGAAATCATATAAAGGGGCATGACTTAGAAACCCTGTCCTGCACCTGCCTTTCTGCATTCAGCAGGGAGCCTTCCTGCCTCTCCTCGTTGGCAGCTCCTTAAAGGCAGCCAGGTGTTGCAGCTCACACCAGTGCCTTAGCAGCATCTCTGCCCTCTGCCTGGAATATTTGTATTTTACCCTGGGAACATCATTGCGAGTTTGAAAGCATCTTTCATACAGGAGACTTACTGAGGGACCAAGAGAGTCGTGAGCACCTCTGCTGGAGTGAATGCCAAGGCTCCATCGGCATAGTCCCTGTTCCCACATTGATATTCTTCAGGTTCTGATTGTTTCACCTGTTCAATTCTGTGCAGTTGCTTCCTGTCGACCACAAATCCAAAGAACCTCTGGGAATTTTCCCAGTTTTTTAATGGTAATAACAAAAAATAATATTCATACAGAAATTAATATTGATACTTAATAAAGGTTAGTAATTTCTAGTACAGTAGGCTAACTTTATGTTTAGCTCACAAAACCTGAGATTTTCACCCCAGTCTTTACATAACTTTGCTCGCTTTCAGAGGGAAAAAACACTTGAGCACATTTTGGGCCTAAGCAGAAGATAAGGGTTTTTAATTAACTATTAGGGTTGCACTAACACCAAATTATTTCAAACCTAGTAAGCTGATGGCAACATGAAAAAGCATTTTATGCTTTATAAAAATCTTCAGGTACCAGAAAACACAACCACACCCAGAGAGTTATGAGTTCTAAGCAGAAGGAGTCTAGCTCTGGATTTTTTTCTTTAATAGACTAAAAATGAAGCTGTTCAGAAGAAAAGTCCAATTTGTCAGGAAGCTATCTGTAAACCAGAGAGTGATAAAAAAGGTGAAAAGCTCCATGCTGCTTTAGGAAGAGGAAAGCAGTGCTGTGATTAAAAACACCTGAAGAGACTTTGTGTGTCATGACATTTTTCTGTGTTACAGCCTTCCTCTTGTTCACTTCAGATATAGCTATAGTTACAGACAAGGCAGGAGCCAAATACCTAAGCCAAAGCACTCTTATTTTCAAAACAACCAGACAAAGACTCCTGTTTAAAAGCAATCTGGGGCTGTGATAGAATCACAGAAAGCTCAGCAGCAAAGAGACTGGAAAGAAAATGCAGACACATGAAGATTATGTGTCTCTGTGCAAGCATAGATGTATGTGCTAGAAAGATTTTACTCCTGTAATTTTTCTTCTATGTAGTAATTTTGCAATTCGATGAACAAGTAAGATGACTCCAGATGAGGAGATAAGTTTTTCCCACTCCCTTGGCAATCTAATTATTACAGCACTTCTCTAAAAAGAATCACAGAATATATCTTGTTGGAAGAGACCTCAAAGATCATCCAGTCCAACCTTCGACCCAGCACTGAAGAGTCAACACTAAACCATCTCCCTGAGCACCAGGTCTGCAGGCCATTTGAGCGCCCCCAGGGACGGTGACTCCAGCATGTGATGGTTTGGGTATCCCCCGCCCCCCCACACTTTTAGAAATCACCCAGACTAGACTCAGNGCAAGACTGTGAGGGAAGTAGACCTCACCATTGTTTTCATTTTACAGCCTATCATCTAATTCTCCTCACCAAAACATGCTAGCTAGGCTCAAACTAGCACACAGCATTACCCTGGGCAGGTCATTTCAATGTTTGATAACCCTTCCTGTCAATAAATACTTCCTAATATCGAGCCTAAACCTCCCCTGGTGCAGCCTGCAATCATTTCCTCTACTCCTATCACTTGCCAAAGAGAAGAAACTGCCCCCCCTCCTTGCTTAAAATAGTTGTAGAGAGCAATGAGGTCTCCCCTCAGCCTTCTCCAGACTGAGCACAGATGCTCCTCACAGCCCAGGTGCTCCAGGTACTTCTCCAGTCCCTCAATGTCCTTCCCGTAGCGAGGGGCACAGAACTGAACACAACACCAGAGACGTTGCCCCACCAGTGCTGAGCGCAGACAGATGATCACCACCTGTCCCTGCTGGCCACAGGGTTTCTAATACAAGCCAGGATGTCACTGGCTTTCTTGGCCAGCCTAGGCACACTGCTGACTCAAGTTCAAATATACCAATGAGCTTAGCATGAGAATAGCCACCCTTAGCCTGCTGCAAACCAGACCGTATTTGTCATTTTAAAATATATCCAGCAAGAAAATAACTTTGCCACCTTAGCTGACTGAATCTTACAATCATACAATCAGAGTTGGAAGGATCATCTAGTTCCAACTCCCCTGCCATGGGCAGGGACACTTCACACTAGATCAGGCTGTCTAGAGCCTCATCCAACCTTGCCTTAAACACCTCCAGGGATGAGGCTGCCAGCACCTCCTTGGGAAACCCATTCCAGGCTCTCACCACCCTTATGCTGAAGAGCTACTTCGTAACATCCAGTCCAAATCTACCCATTTCTAGCTTTGTTCCATTCCCCCCAGTCCTACCACTACCTGACAGCCTAAAAAGTCCCTTCCCAGCTTTCTTGTAGATACTTCAGATACTAAAAGGCCACAATAAGGTCAGCTCAGAGCACTCTTAGAGCATTGTCTCTCAGTTCCAAATAATCAGACCCACAGCTTCCAATTAAAAGGGGATGTGCATAGCCCCCTCTGCTCTCAAAAGCACTAAGGTCTCACCACCAACAATTTCTGGGAGTAAAGCTTCCAACATTTTTCAAGTTTTTACAGACTGTCTTTTCTTGGCTGAGTACACTTTGATTACCTGTAAATATGCAAACAAAGCTCAGTTTCAGCTGGGTTTCAGCAGAAGCACTGAAATTATTCATTTGATGAACAAACAATGCAGCCCTGAAGATAACAGAAACTAAGTTTTGTGCCTTTTCTACCCAAAAATTTGCTTGAATTTGAAAAATTATTCTTCATGTCTAGTGGACTATTAGACAAAGTTCACCACAGCATTCCTAATACTGCCCATGAACAAAACAAGCCAAAAAAAGAAAAAAACCCAAACTGCATCACACTCACAACAACGAGAGAAAACTCTAAACAAAAAAACCCAAATAAAGCCAACAAACACAACACAATCCCCAAAAAAACACACACACAGGAAAGGAAAAACCAAAACCAGATAAAGCCCAAACTAATAAACAACACACACTAAAAATCACAGGGGAAAAAAAAACCAAAGCATCTGCATTTTCTGAACGCCACCACCACTGACCTTCCTCAAAGTATGCTGGATTTGTGACACAAAGAACAGCCCAGAAAACCTACTGAGAGAACTTTTGATTGGTAGGCTTTCCAAGCCATCCCAGTCAACTCAACATGGACTTGTAAAGACTGTACTTACCCTACTTGGATAAGCCTGTTCTCTAACAGCATTTTTGGTCATGTACGCAGGGGTCAGTGCTGGGACCAGTGCTGTTTAACATCTTTGTCAATGATGTGGATGGAGGAATCGGTGCAGCTTCAGCAAGTGTGCAGATGGCACAGAGCTGTGTGCACAGCTGACTTGCTAGAGGGCAGGGATCCATCCAGAGGGACCTGGACAGGCTGAAGAGGTGGGCCCAGGCCAACCTCATGACATTCAACAAGGCCAAGTGTAAGGTTCTGTACCTGGGTTGGTGCAATCCCAAACACAAATCCAGGCTGGGTGGGGAATGGCTGAGAGCTACCCTGAGGAAAAGGCCCTGGGAGTCTGGGCTGATGAAAAGCTCAACAGGAGCCTGCAGTGTGAGTGCAGCCCTGATAGCAACCCTGTGCTGGGCTGCATCAAGAGCAGTGTGGGCAGCAGGGCAAGGGAGGGGATTCTGCCCCTTGGCTCTGCTCTCCTCAGACCCCACCTGGAGTCCTATCTGCAGTTCTAGAGCCTCCAACACAAGAAGGACATGGAACTGTTGGAGTGAGTACAGAAGGGCCGTGAAGATGCTCAGAAGGCTGCAGCAGCTCTACTATGAGGACAGGCTATAAGAGTTGGGGCTCTGCAGCCTGAAGAAGAGAAAGTCTTGAGGAGACTTTGTAGTAGCCTTCCAGTATCTGAAGGGGATCAACACGAAGGCTGAGAAGGGACTATTGACAAGGTCTTGTAATGACAGGTTGAATAGTAGTGGGTTTAAACTGGCAGAGGGGAGATTTAAACTAGATGTTGAGAAGAAGTTCTTTCCAGTGAGGGTGGCGAGACACTGGCACAGGTTGCCCAGGGAGGCTGTGGATGNTGGAGGAGAGCTGGAACTAGATAATCTTTCAGGTTCTCTTGCCAGCTAAACCATTCTATGATTCTATTTGTAAGACTGTTCAGTGGCTTAGCACAATGTATGACATCATAGTTCATTATTCAGAACCCCAAAGATACATTGCTTCAACAGGTTCTATCAATACAGGATGAGTAAGAACAGAGTAATTTACACATTACGCTCTAGCCGTGTTACTCTGTAAGACCCTGGCGCACCAAACACCTATTAGTTCCCCTAAACTACTCTCGGGAGGCAGGCACAGGCAGCTGACCACACGGAAGGTCCTGCACTATTTACATCTCCAATACAGTTGTCTTTTCTCTGGTATTCTCCTGGCTTTAGAGCAACAGCTACGTTTAATAGCATCAACACAGAATTCAACCACAGACAGGCAGGACAGGCAGAGAACTCTTGTGAATGTGCCCCCTAGTTTTTTTGGGGAGCATGTCAGTGCTCCAGTGTTTGACTACTGGTTATCTTAACCTCATCACTTAACAGCTACGTGATGTGATGTGTCTCATGTGGTAAATGCTCAGAGTACAGGCGTTTAGGGCAACTGGGAAAGTGCTCTGTATCACTGTGAGACCACCAGTGTGGGCTTTGGACAAGACTCTGCTTTCAGGAGGACAGGACTGAAAACAGCTCTCTAATTAGCATCAGACAGGCACAAGCCTGAGCAGAAAGACAAGGGTCAACAGACTGAGGAGTGGGTCAAGGTACCCAAACTCTATGGGACAATACACAAGCTACAGAGCAGCAAAGCTCCTCATCTGCATAGACAACAAGCTAGGCTAAAATCTTTAAACACTCCTCCTCCCTCTCACTCTCTCCTCGTAAAGGGAGAAAAAACAAAATTAAATGGGTCTGTTGTCAGTGTGACACCATCACTAATTAGCTGTTGCAATTTTCTGCATAAACACAAATAAGCAGAGGCCAAGTCCACATTGCCCACAGCCAGAAATGTTGATGTTGTATATAAGGGCCCAATTAGCCAAGCATAAAGAAAGCACAAACGTTGCCTCACAACATTTCACACTTCTCATCATGCAGAGGAGAGAAAACACATCTAAACGTTTCTGGAATGGAATCCGTTTCACGTATTCAGCTGCTCTGATTTATTTGATTGCAAGGACTGATGACTAAAAAAACAAGGGCAGTTAAAAATCAGAAGGTTTGTTTCTCAAAAGCGACATTACTACTGACTGCTTCTCCCCTAGTAACCAGTCCACATCCCCCCAGGGATTCTCCAGCAAGATGATACACTCCAAACTTCAAGTGTCTATCTTTGAGAAATAAGCAGTCACCCAAATACTTCTAACACTGGCTTTAAGCGAGTCATGCCCAGAGCGCCTCATTTTCTTCACTGCCTTTGAAGGCAGTCCAGAACGCTAAGCTTAGATCTTAACATATAACTTGGACCTTTGCTGGTGAATGATTTTCTGCCTTTTAAACTTCACCAGGGCAGGGTAAACACTCTATTCTCTGTTACAATCGAGGTGCTGTACAAACTACACATCTTCCTTAAACTTCGATGAGATGTTTGTCTCTTCTCACAAAGGTCTCATTTCCCAGTGGAAGAGTAAACAAAAGGGTTGCTCTGATCCGGCAGCCAAATTTTCCTGCAGCTGCTCTGCTCAGGGGCAGCTCCGGAATGAGCTGTCAGCGGCCAGCCTGGCATCAAGGCAACTACTCTGAGCCAAATGGGCCAAACCTCAGTATAATGTCCAGCACAGGCAGACAACGACAATGGGAAACAATGGGCTGTCCACGGAGGTGGCTGAGACCCCATCCCTGGAGGTGTTTAAACACAGGCTGGGTGAGGCTCTAGTCAGCTTGATCTAGGGTAGAGTGTTCCTGCCCATGGCAGGGGGGGTTGGAACTAGATGATCCTGGTGGTCCCTTCCAACCCTGAATGATTCTAAACTAGTACGTGCTGGGGAGATCTGGAGGGAAAAGAACAGGTATACAAAAAAGGGAGCTAGGAAATTAGCTAAGGTAACAAGAGACCAAGAAGAGAGATATGAAGAGAACTGCAGAGAGGGGGGGAAAAAATGAAAGAAGGGGAAAAAAAAAGAAGGATGAGGAAAAAGAGAGAGAGAGAGGAGGCAGGGGGCAAAGA